>JBBEEQ010000007.1:9305693-9459693 GCA_037950945.1 Hypolimnas misippus
TTATAAGTAACAAATTTAAATTTAAGGAACGTAAGGATATAGTGAGCCTCTCTGTTGAGCGTACTATTGAGATAGCCTGTGCTGAGCTTGAGCGCGTTATTGTTGCATATACAGTCCCCCAGATGCGTTATATGAATTATTCGAAAATGTATTAGAAAAATTATTATTAAAATTATCTGAGTTTAATAAATATATTATGATATGTGGTGACTTCAATATTAATTTATTAGAACATTCCACCATAACTATTAGATTTAGATCCTTGTTAAATTCATATAACTTAACTAACTTATTCTTAGAGCCAACAAGAGTTACTTCTACCTCAGCCAAGTGTATTGACAATATATTTTCTAATTTTAAACCAATATCAAATTCAATTATAACTAAGTTGAGTTCAGACCACTTTGGCCAGTTAGTTTCTTTTAATTTAGAGACTATTAAGAAAACTAATAATAAAAAGTTTGAGTTTGTTCCTGTTACCACTAATCGAATGGAGAAGTTTAGAAGTAACATTATAGCAAAACTCACTAATTTTACTTTTAATAATAAAAATAAAAACCCAAATATTTTATATAATACATTATTTAAATTAATAAAAACTGAGTTTAGTGCTGTATTTACTACTAAATCAGTCAATTCAGGAGGTTTCTTGTCATTTAATGATTGGGCAACCGTTGGTATTCATAAGAGTAGGCAAAGATTGTATGATCTTTATAGTGAAAGATCATATAATCACAGTAAACCATTCCTCACATATGTTCGTAGCTACTCTAAACTTTTTAAGCAAGTTTGTTATGTGGCAAAGTCCTTATATATTAAAAAAAACTTATAGATGCTCCAGATAAAATAAAAATGACATGGAATATTGTAAATTGGGAAACTGGAAAAGTAAAGGATCGCAACTTCGACTACAATCTCAATGTTGATAATCACAATATTAATTCAGACCAGGAGGTTGCGACTGCCTTTGAAAATTTCTTTTCAAACATTCCAGTTTCTACAACGAACTCCTTAATCTCCTCAACCAGCGTTGCTGAATCATTATTAAAAGAAAACGTTGATAGTTGTAACATAAATTTTAATTTTACTCCTGTAAACCCCAAAGATATAATAAAGACGTTTAAATCATTAGACATAAAGAAAACTGCCGATCTTTGGGGTATGTCAGTAAAAGTAGTGAATTCTATAATTGACACGATTGCACCTCATCTTACAATTATATTTAACAAATGCGTTGAATATGGCGTGTTTCCTGAACTGATGAAACATAGTAAAATTATACCTATATTTAAATCGGGAAGAACTTCAGACCCTAATAATTTTAGGCCAATTTCTGTACTGCCAACTCTTAGTAAAATTTTTTAAAAAATCATACTTAACCAAATGTTGTCTCATTTTACTAATAACAAGCTACTACATGACAAACAATTTGGTTTTACTAAGGGTCGGTCGACAACAGATGCAGGTGTTAAACTAATTAAGAATATATTTGAGGCCTGGGAGGAGTCACATAATGCTCTTGGTATTTTTTGTGACTTATCTAAGGCCTTCGATTGTGTTCAACACTCAACACTGGTCAGCAAACTACGCCATTATGGTATCAGAGGAACCGCACTCGACCTTCTAATGTCATATTTAAGTAAAAGAATTCAGAAGGTCGACGTCAATGGCAAGAGATCTCCTGGGGCTATACTAAATATGGGAGTCCCTCAAGGTTCTATTCTTGGGCCATTTCTTTTTCTCATTTACATAAATGATCTGCCCTATCTTATAGAAAAGAAACATAAGATCGTATTGTTTGCTGATGACACTTCACTGTTATTTAAAGTGAGACGTAACTCATCTACATATGACGAAGTAAACAATGCTCTCTCTGATGTTGTACATTGGTTTAGTATTAATAATTTAATGTTAAATTGTAATAAAACTAAATGTATAAAATTTACAACGCCCAATGTTAAAAATGTACAAGCCTCCGTATTTATAAATGGAGAAACGTTGGAACCGGTGGAAACTACAGTATTTCTTGGTATCACTGTGGATTCCAAACTACAATGGGGCCCCCATATTGAAAGGTTAGCGAATAGACTTAGCTCTGCAGTTTTTGCTATTAAAAAGATTAGAAAATTAACAGATGTTGAAACGGCACGCTTAGTTTACTTTAGCTATTTTCATAGTATAATGTCATATGGCATACTACTATGGGGACATGCCGCCGATATTAATACAATATCTGTTCTGCAGAAAAGAGCTGTTTGCGCAATCTATAACCTTGGCCATAAAGAATCTTTAAGAGAAAAATTTAAAGAAACTAACATATTGACTGTTACTTCTCAATTCATTCTTGAAAATGTAATGTATGTACATAGAAACATTGACTCATTTAAAAAAAATTGTGATATCCATCACATCAATACGAGGAACAAGGACAAACTCATTGTGCCTGCTACTCGACTACGTCGAGTAAGTAATTCTTTTGTTGGGAGATGTATACGATTTTACAACAGGATCCCAGAAAACGTTCAAAATGCCTCTATAGTAAAGTTCAAAAAAATTGTAAAGAAACGTTTGTGTGTTAGAGGTTATTATAATATTAAAGATTTCATAGATGATGACACATCTTGGGAATAATGCGATCGGTTCCAGGCTGTCTCAATATATTTTACATACTGTAACCAATCTTGACGTTGTTAAAAAAAAAAAAAAAAAAACTAACAAAAAAAAAAGTCCCGCTGAGTTTCTTTCGCGGTTTCTTCTCAGGCCTGAGGTTATACTTTTCCGAAACCGTGGTAGATTCATTTTCTTGACGTTCAAAAAGAGAATGTAAATTCCTATTTTGAAAAAAATATTTTGATTTTGATTTTGATTTTGATTTTGATTTTGATTTTGATTTTGATTTTGATTTTGATTTTGATTTTGATTTTGATTTTGATTTTGATTTTGATTTTGATTTTGATTTTGATTTTGATTTTGATTTTGATTTTGATTTTGATTTTGATTTTGATTTTGATTTTGATTTTGATTTTGATTTTGATTTTGATTTTGATTTTGATTTTGATTTTGATTTTGATTTTGATTTTGATTTTGATTTTGATTTTGATTTTGATTTTGATTTTGATTTTGATTTTGATTTTGATTTTGATTTTGATTTTGATTTTGATTTTGATTTTGATTTTGATTTTGATTTTGATTTTGATTTTGATTTTGATTTTGATTTTGATTTTGATTTTGATTTTGATTTTGATTTTGATTTTGATTTTGATTTTGATTTTGATTTTGATTTTGATTTTGATTTTGATTTTGATTTTGATTTTGATTTTGATTTTGATTTTGATTTTGATTTTGATTTTGATTTTGATTTTGATTTTGATTTTGATTTTGATTTTGATTTTGATTTTGATTTTGAATACGGACTGTCAAGGAGTGAACATCAAAATGGAAAAATACGAAATCGGAGCTGTCATTAAATACCTCTGCTTGAAAAAAATGTCTACCAAAGACATACACAGCGATTTGGTGGAAACATTAGGGGACTCTTCTCCTCCATATTCTACAGTTGCACGCTGGGCTAAGGAGCTTAAGCTGGGAAGAACATCGACGGAAGATGAACACCGCGAAGGACGCCCATCGACGTCCCTCACTGAAGAAAATATGAAAAAAGTTGAAGAAGTTGTATTGGAAGATCGAAGAGTGACTATCAGGCATGTAGCTGAGGTTACAGGGATCTCATATGGCAGCATTCAAAGAATCCTTGCGAACGAATTGAATATGAGAAAGGTCTCCGCGCGTTGGGTACCGAAAATGTTAAACGACGAGCAAAAGAAGAAACGAGTCGACATGTCAAGAGCAAATCTCGAAAAGTTCCATGCAGACAAGGATAATTTTTTGTCACGTTTTGTGACCATGGACGAGACCTGGATCCACCATTTTGATCCTGAAACAAAACAACAATCGATGACATGGAAACGATCCGATGAACCGACGCCGAAGAAATTCAAAGTGTCAAGCTCAGCAGGGAAGGTTATGGCGTCTGTTTTTTGGGATGCTGAAGGAATAATCATGGTGGACTACTTGGAAAAGGGGGCCACTATTACAGGCTCCTACTATGCGGAACAAATAAAAAGATTGCGGGAGGCTATTAAGGAGAAAAAGCGAGGTAAACTGCGGGCTGGAGTGCTGTTCCATCAAGACAACGCACCTGTTCACAAAGCTGCAATTGCCATGGCTGCCATTCAGGAAGCGGGCTTTGCGCTGGTGGAACACCCCCCCTATTCACCAGATCTAGCCCCCAGTGACTTCTATCTCTTTCCACGACTCAAGGAACACCTCCAAGGCAAGAAATATGGGAATCCGCGTGATCAATTCGAATTTGAACTTATCAGAGACCGTTGTAATAACCTGTATGATGAGTGCTATGCAAATTATAAAAGAAATATTCAGGAAGCTCTAATTACCAACAGTAAATCATTCTGGCGATTTTTTGATAAAAAATCTAAAAAGAATCACATTCCGCCCGTTGTACACCTTGAGAACATAATGGCTCTGATATTGCAAACCTTTTCGCCAAACACTTTTCCTGTATATATTCAACTCAAATACACGACCACCAAGACCTCCCTGTATCTCAAACTATGTTTACAGTATATCCTCAATATACTGAAACTGAAGTCTACATAGTTTTAAAAGACTTGGATGCCTCAAAAGGTGCTGGACCTGACAACATTCCGTCGTTATTTGCAAAACGCTGTGCAGCTCAGTTATCTCGACCATTAACGGCAATCATCAATCGATCCCTAAATGAAGGCAGATTTCCTCAACGATGGAAACAGGCTAGAATTTTACCAATTTATTAAAAAGGAGCGCTAGATGACATCAAAAACTATAGACCGATTTCTATTTTGTCCTGTTTTTCAAAAATATTTGAGACCCTAGTCTATTCCAGCGTTTATCCTATTATAAATAATGTTTTAACACCTCACCAACATGACTTTAGGAAGGGCTATTCAGTACAAACTAATTTACTTTTTTTTCTTACTGACATTTCCCAATCATTAGATGCCAGATATGAAGTGGATGCTATTTATACAGACTTCACTAGCGCTTTTGATAAAGTAGATCACTTAATTTTAGTCGAAAAGTTAAAGTCAATTGGTCTCAACGGTCCTATTTTAAATTGGTTGAAGTCCTACGTCATAGTAATTATTCGCTCTTCGCTGATGATCTCAAAATATATCGGACAGTTAAATCTCACTATGACGTACAATTAATTCAAAACGATTTGAACGGTATTCTACGTTGGTGCGAAGTCAACAACATGAAATTGAATACAAAAAAAATGTTTTCATATTCGTTTCACCAAAAAAATGAATACTTATCCAGCTGGTTACTCAGTTGGAGAAACCGTTGAACAAGTTAACGAAGTTCGTGATCTTGGGGTCATAATTGACAAAAAACTCACATTTACACCTCATATTGAAACCATAGTCAAGAAGGCATCTCAAATGATCGGTTTTGTAAAGAGAAACACAAAATCTTTTAACAATAAAACCAAGATTTCCCTATATAATGCTCTTGTACGAAGCCTTCTTGAATGTGCGTCCCAAGTATGGAACCCCAAGTACACAGTTCATTCACAGAGAATAGAAAGCATACAACGCGCATTTACTAGATCTCTTGCTTTTAATTGTAGCGGTATATCTCACAGAACACCATATGACACACGCTTGGAATTCTTTAAAATGGAAACTTTGTGTAAACGTCGGCAAATACACGACCTATGATTTTTATACTAAATTATTAACGGGATAGTCAAGAGTGAGCAGCTTCTGTTGTACGGTCACGAGCTGACCACGGCGAATGTAACTTCGTCGAAACGTCGGGCAATAAAAAGGTATTACTACTATTAGTTATCGCGATAAGACCCGTTATATTAAATATGAATAGTATAAATCGCGAAAGTTTAAAATATATAAGTGTTTATTATCGATTATCATTACTTTAGGATCACCCCTCGTTCCTCGTAATGAGTAAAAGTGGTTGAGTCCATAGCACCTACCAATACGCAAACCGTAAGTTGCATATAAGGTTTGATACTCATGTTTCGAGTCATCCATTTAGTGTATCGTAATACTTTAATTTTCTTTTACACAACAACCTCACTAAACTCACTATCACTTAACAAAACCTTTAAAAACATAAACACTTTCTGGTGGACACACGAGTGTAAACGCGCGCGAAAGATAATTTAACAAAATAGCTAGGCGGGTCACTGATCTCAGTCAGCTGTGGTTAGGTCATTGACCAACGGAAATACGTCTAATTACCTCAGGTATGATTCGAATATACCGTCACACTTGATCAGGCTTCGGACTGACAAAGTAATTGTAACAACATCTCGTAAATAAACTTAATTGAATTTATCCTAACAGTTACGTAAGCGAAGGATTTCAAAAATTAATCACGTAACATTAAAATCAAAATGTGTCAAAACAATTTGGCGTGTTTAAAAATTGGAATCATCTCTGTTTACCAAAGTCATTTAATATTTTAGTAAGAAACTGACGAGCGTATAAATAAGAATTATTAAAAACTGTTTTGCGACATTTCGCTAACATAACATTTTTTTATACCTTAAACAAGCCTACTTGAAAACAAAAAAAGAAAATTAATCATTCTTCTAATAATTATTAAAAAAAGTACATAAATATCACACGCGATCACAATCACTAGACACTCAAAACTAAATAAAAACAGATCATCTGTCTATGGCATTACGAAGTATTCGAGTCTCAACGTACCATTTAAGATAGATAACAAACACTTTCTAGCTTACACACAAACCACGACTCAAATTACAGAATTTGAAAGATAAGCGAACAAAATCACTAGGTAAGTCACTAACCTCAGTCAGCTATATGGACCTACCAAACTACGTACAACTACGACATTACTTAACTTTACCTAAGTATGATTCGAATTTTCCGTCAAACTTCACCAGGCTTGAGATTGGCAAATTAATTGTGACATCATGTTAATTAACTTAATGAAATTCATAAAAACATATAACAAAACTGAATAACGTCAAGGCAGGTATTAGAAATTGATCATAGCATTTAAATAAATAAACTATCACAACAATTAGGTGTGTTTAAAAATTGGATTCATCTCTATTTATAATAATTATCATAATAGCCTCCGCCTGCTACACTCGCGTGGTATGTTGATAAAAGTAGATAGAATAGGTAGTCTATGTGTTATTTTGATGTAGAAGCTTCATTATTGTAAAGATTGATTAAAATCCATTTAGTACTTTTTGCGTGATAGAATAACAAACATCGATACATACATACACATTTCACGTTTATAATATTAGTTAGAAAATATTTCAAGTAACAACATCAAGTAACAAATCCTTTACCTAATTAAGTATTAAAATACTATTTTTTAATAATTATTAGATTTAAAAAATGTTCTACTATTGTATTTATAGTCTATCACAACTAATCTTTCATAAGCTATCTTAAATAACAATCATAATTTTTATACCTTAAACAAGCCTATTCAAATAATAAAAAAAATAATGAAATACTTTTCTCACACATATGGTGTCACACGTGATCGGTTGATCACTATACATCTGAAACTTACACAAAATATAAAAAAAATAGCTCACGAAGAAGTATCCTTACTTATACTCCAGCCACATTCGATCTGGAATTTTAGTAAACAAACCATGAGTCATCATAATCAGGGTTGATACACTCTTAATAAAAATAATAATTATTATAATTACAACTATATTCCTTATAACACAATTTCCTGTTTAAACACAAAAATTTTAATTTAATATAGAATCCAAAAATTTTATTTAGCCGATCAATACATAATTTATATGAAAATTAGCTTAAAATAAAAGTTTAAAAATCTTTAATTACCACTATAATATTACTACAAAACTAACAACCTTATATTTTAATACTGACGTAAAGAAATCGCAGGTTTGTAACATTTGGAGTGTTTTTTAAGCAATTGGCAGATTTAGGAAGGTAAACAGCGTGTTCTAAAAACTGTGTCCTTCCTTAAAGACATGTATACATATAAGTATAAGCTTATTATTTAAAATAGTATAACTTAAAAAATATCAAGCAGAGGTCAGTTACAGTGCATAGGCTAAATAAGTTTTCCAATCGACATTATTTGAAAAAACGTTTCAAACATCTGACCCATAAATAACCAGCTTACCTTTTAAATACCGACTTAAAATTTACTTTAAACACTACTTTTAAAAAATCTGCTAAAAAGTGTTCCCGAATAATATGATACATACTATTTACTTTTATTTGTTTTTATGTTTTATTCTTGTTATTCCTCAATACTATGATGCATATTGTTTTAGAACATTTTTATTTTTTATTTTGTAAATAACTTAAGGATATTCTTTTAAATGGTTGTAATATGAGTAATTTCAGTAATAGTTCATAAAATTCAATATGCTTTGTTAGTTTTATTTATTTACTTAGTTTATTATTTGCTTAGTTTTGTTATATTAAATATTACCTATAAATTTTTATATGCAAAAAAGGACGGGTTATTAAACGGTTAAGGCGCCGTATAGTCGCGCCGGCGCACGCGCGGCCATTCATCGCAGGCGCCGCGGCGCCGGCGTGGCGCGACGCGTCTTTTGTTAGTTTTTCGAATAGAGATTTGCAAGTTTAAAAATTAGGTATATCGATAAATATTCTATCGATATTTTCAATATTGCTATAAATAGTTATGCTTTTCAAATTAAAATAATTTCATTTAAAATAACTTTTATTAATAATAAATATTATTAATCAATATTATAATTTGGAACTTCTTCAGGTAAATTAACTATGTTGTATTATTAGGATAAATCGTTAATCTACTTCTGTTAAAAATGGTGTTTTACAATCAAAAATAATATTAATGTTTGATATATCAATATAAGTATCGAAATAATATGAATATTAAATATTTATTTATTGTTATGATTATTTAAATATTGATAATTTCATTTATCGATATTTTTTATTCGAGCCTATGCCGCCCTTTTAATAAAAAAAAAAAAATTATTAGTTAGTTCCTCGTGAAAATTTCTTCCGAGTGGATTACTTTTTGGTTACGATTTTATAAAATTGTGTTGTTTTATAAAATGTACTCCAACCAGGAATATTTCAATATGTTAATGTGTCTAGGGAAATTTGATTGTCATTATGCGGAATCGCGTAGACTTTATGACGAACTGTTTGCTTCTTCAAGAAACATACCATTACCGTCACTTAAGGCATTTCAGCGTCTTCATATACGCATGTACAATTTCGGAAATGTCGATGGCCGTGAACAACAACGTGCTAATGCGGGAAGGCCGAGGGTTAATAATGACGATCTAGAGGAACACATATTAGATGTTTTTCGACAGGACCCTACGCAAAGCACGCGCTCGGTGGGACATCAACTCGGTGTCAACCATACGCGTGTATGGAAAGTTTTAAAGGAAAATGGCCAGCACCCGTACCATTATCGTCGAGTACAGTTATTAATTCCTACCGACTTCGAGCCTAGAATGGCATTCTGCAGATTGCTAACTTTATTTCCCGATGCCGTAAATGCATAGAAGTACAAGGCGGGTATATTGAGCAACACATTCATGGCCGTCAAGTAGATGTTATTATTAACTAAGTATTATTATTTTAAATTGATTTGTAACATAGTGAAACGTATCGATATTTGAAAAAAAGCGGTATCAGTGAATCGTTAAAGTGATTAAACAATCAAAATAATGTGAATGTACGTTCGAGTTCGTCACTAGTAGCGCAGCAGGTGTGATGGCGCTATGGAGTCTCATCATGTTATACCAGTGCGTACAAACATTTTGTTACTCTACATATAATAATCATTTAATATTTAATTTTATTATTTTGATTGAAGAGTTTGTAAATGTAAGTTATTTGATTGTGTTACATTTTCGATACTGATAACGCAGTTAAAGGGGTTGACGCAATTTTTCATACACACTGTATAATAGCGATACAGGCTCTTCGTAATTGATGGTGTATATTTATAGTCGTATTATAATGGTAGTATAACCACAACAGGTTAAGAATGTTAACATTACACACAACGTTTCATTACACACAGATTTTAAAAAAGACATCTTGTTTTGGCTAGCATAAATATAGTACTATAATCACTGTTTCAACCACAAATATTTACAATTTCTTCTAATATATATATATAGTATATAATATATAGTATATCAGATAAATTTTAAGAAATTTTATTGCGGCTACATTTTAATAATTAAAAAAAAAAATTAACGTAAATAAATAATAATAAATAATGTAATTTTTATTTGATTAAATGATAAGATGACTCATTACTTTATAATAAATAATTTTAATTTTATATTATAATAAAAATATATACTTATCGCGCATATTTAATAAAGTATAAAATAATAATGCTTAAAAAATCTAATATAATTTAAATGAGTCCTGTCGTTTGGGAGGCGATAGATAAAGTTAATAAAGCGAATTATATAACTACGAGGTAATTTCTGATATCATTTTAAAATTGGAGGTATTATTTTTGAGATCTACATTATTCCAGATATAATTATAACCAAGAATGCTCTTAGTCCTTTGTCTTAAATATTTTATTATTAATCATCAATTTAATTTTTATTAACATCAAAAATAATTGTTGTACATATTTCTAAAATATTTTGAGCATCTGCCTGACGTTGGTTGCTAAGCAACGCTTTGTTATTAAACATTCCACATCGAAATTGGCTGGAGTTATAGGTGAATAGATATTTTTATAACACTGAATTATTTTTCAAAGTATCTATTAAACATATTTATTACGATATCTTTCACAGTAATCATTGTTTAAACATTTTTGTACTTCTAATAACACAATTATTGTCATTAATTCACTGTTTTTACACATTCGAAACTAAAAGTTTAACACACGTAATTTCTAACGTCTGGAGATATCGGAAGTATTTTGCAACTAAAGTTAAATAAACAAGGAGAAATGCAAGTGGGAGTGAGATGATGATACTCAACGAAGACTCGAAGGACAAGGCCACGCTAGCGGCGAAATTGATAACTTAAAACGAATTATCATATTTAATTATTTAAAATTATTTAATACATAATTATAAAATACAGAATTACGTATTACGTAAAAATAAATAAAATATTACTCAACAGTAGTACGGCTGAGTGTTAAACACGTGTTAAACACGTTTCGTTTTTTCTAAAAAAAGTATTATTAAAAAATATAAAAGTATTATTTAAAAATACCTTTCTGAATTCTCATTTTTCGCATGACCTCTGCAAGTTACGTATTATTTTAGTTATTCAATTCTAAATTGAGTGTTGTTTTTGTTGCTAAACCCTTATCGTCAACCACATATTAGCTTTCTTTATAAAAAAATGATGAAACCGTACTTCAGCGAAAACTAAATGAACTATGGATTAGGTTTGTTAAAAAAAATATTACCTACTTCATTTACTAGTTACTGAACGTGGAAAGGGGTAGGTACTATAAAGTCTCAAAATTTCAAAATAATTCGATTTAAAGTAAATTCAAATCTACCAAGGAGAAATTTTGTTCTCTGTATCTTACATTCTCTTATTCTCTTTAAAGGTCATGTCACGGAAAGTGTCCTTTAATGTCGCTTAATGTGAGGTCGAAGCATTAAGTTTCAAGGTCACTATTAGCTGTGATTTTCGCAATAAAAAAAATACAATTAAAATAATAATTCGATATTTGACTTATTATTATTTACTTATAATGTAATAACATATTATTAACAGTACAACTTCAAAGAAAGATAATAGAATTAAATACACTAAATTTACGTAACAATTTTTTCTGAACTAAAATTATTTTGTTTTTAATTATTTTTATTTACAACTTTTTAATAATAACAAGAATCTATTATAAGACAAATAATTTTTCTACTTAAGCACTTACGTATTTTATCCTTTTTATAAAATTTTAAGAGTTCATTTATCAGAATGTTTTATTGTGTTTTAGTAAATAAAAGTTATTCCATAAGTAAAATTGAATTTGAAATTTTATTTGATTAATACACGACAATAATAAATATTAGTGTTGATGTTGTTGTATGTAGGTACATACGTAGGTACGTATATTTCACGGTTCAATAATACGGTTAAATAATAAAACGATAAAACATCGTCATTTTATTATTTATAACTGGTCAAGTGCGAGTAGGACTCGCGCACCGAGGGTTCCGTACAAACTTATAGAAATCTATATAAGACTAAACCATCTACGCCATTTGTGGTCTTCATCATCAGTTCCAACATAAGTTACTATCAAAAATACCTAAATCGGTATACGCTTGCCTATAATATTTGAGGAGTTCCCTCAATTTCTCCAGGATCCCATCATCTGATCCTGACCTAAAGACAATGGGACCACCTTGGAAGTATACCTTTTCAAACAAAAAATTTTGAAAATCGGTACACAAATGGCGGCGTAATCGGCGAACAAACATAAAAAAAATTAAATACAAGGCCGAATTGAAAACACTCCTTTTTAGAAGTCGCTTAAATATAATCAAATATTATGTAAATATGGATCACGTCCCAAAAACTATTTTGAAACTACTTAGGAGCACTTTAATTTAAAACACATTCATGGATGCAATCCATGAAAACACAAAATTTGATTTTAAGTACTAATACACCTTATACTTTCAAAAAAGCAAAGTTATAGCGCGATTCAGGATACACTCAGCGCCATCTCTTGACAATTTCAATGAACTAACTTGTTGACTTTGACATTAACAACATAATTATATTATATTTTATTCTCGTTTTATTTTTATTTATATTCTACTACACTCCACTACCCCTGCACTACGTTCGTAAAATATTTAGATTTACATTATCAATCAAAATATCAAAATATATATTAGTGTTGCCAAGACGAAAATAATTAGTCCTTAATTCGAACAAAACTAATTGTTTATTTATAAATAACTAATTATATTACTAATAACCAGAAGACTTATATGTGTAGATAAATAAGTAAATTAAATAACTCGATCTGTTTAAATTTAATTTTAAAATTTTTGTACTGAGTCAATACGAGTACTTAAAAATCGCGTGAAGTTCTTATATTGAATGTTAATTACGTAATGACGTTATAAATCGACGATAAAACTTTTAAATGAAAAGTTTATTTTATTATTTTTAGCGCGTTTAAATAATAATTAAAATAATAAAAAAATATTAATCGAGCAGAATTATATCACAGTTAATGTCATAATGTTGTAATAGATGGCATTAGCTGTACGCTACATCGCGCTATCATTTTGTTAGCTGCGATATATAGATTGCATTGCGTTGTTTATAAAGGTTTGCTGCTTTTTAATGTTTTCGTATTGATACAAATTTCTTCTCAGTGTTTGTAAAATTGTTTTTTTGACCATGGTCAACTTCTATGTTAATTTGTTACAAGTACATATAATTTTAATTCTAAGATTAATATATTTTCCGCTTGATCAATTTACAACTTGATACATTTACGCGTTCCTGAGAAAAAGGTTGAAAGACAGACGTACAGACTGACAGACACACGAACAGAAATTTACAGTTTTCGGATTTTTCCTTTATGTATACTAAAGGACCTTGCTCCTGGCCAAATTTCATAACGCTAGCTCAATGGGAAGTACCCTATAGGTTTTGATACCCTTGCGAAAACATTAAAAACGCTAAACTACTTAAATTTTGATTGCGTTAACTTAGAAGTTTGATTTTTTCACAGCTCTTAGTAATTACAACTCTGAATACTTGACGTTGATAAAAATTTGTTACCTTCACGCGTTTCTGAGAAAAAGGTTGAAAGACAAACATACAAACAGACAAACATACATACAAAAATTTACAGTTTTCAGATTTTTTCGTTTATTTGTACCATAAGATCTTACTTCTTGCCAAATTTCATCGTGCTAGGTCAATGGGAAGTACCCTATAGGTTTTGATTCCCTTGCGAAAACGCTAAAATGGTCAAAATATACGACATATTTTCCATTATCTTTTGATTGCGTTGACTTAGAACTTTAATATTTTTACGGCCGCATGTCAGCGTAGACTTGAGTATATGATATTAATTTCAACATGATACGTCTATGCATTTCTGAGAAAAAAGGGTTGACATCCCGACAGACAGACAGACGGACAGACGGACAAACGGACGGACAACAAAGTGATCCTATAAGGGTTCCGTTTTTCCTTTTAAGTAACTAAAAGTTGATATTGCTTTGTTTTTTTTTTCATTTGTTGTGTGTAGGTTAGGTTATACACTCGTTTAATATTATACACGATGTCATCATACCGTCTAATTTCTATTAATTCAAGTTTATAAACTCAAATAATCATAATAGTTTTTTAAAAGGAGATATTACTGTAAATTGGGATTATTTAAATTTTTAAACATGCCGAATTGTTGTGACAATGTCGTTAATTTCTAATGTTTTAATTGACTTTAAATTCGTGAAAATAGTGACAATATGTTATTAAATCACTTGACCGTTATTCAAAGCTTATTTATTTGAGATAGGCACCTTCCGTTTCCGCTTATATACCTCTCCCTTTCATATCATCTGTCCGTCTCGCTCACGAACTCTCCCCTCTAGTCTTCCCCACTAGTGTCCCCCACCTCACATACCAACAGGTAGCTTCGTTAGAATGTTTAGCTCATTGGCGTCCCGATTTCCGCTGCGAAAAGACACTTAAAAATTTAACGAGTCTATCGTTAAATTTATTACCTTTCCCTTTGAGGATTTATTATTGTTAGTAAAAACTGACAGCTAACGATAGTAATCATGTAAGTTTTTACATTTTATATTTTGTAAGAAAAAAATTAAATTAACATTATACTTTTTTTAGTATATATATAAGGAGTTCGACTCTATACTGCGGTTCTTCAAATGGGAGGTTTGGTAAGTGTAACTCATCACATTCCGCATAAAAAAAAATTCCCAAAAATAGTTTTTAAACATTTAAAATATTTAAATATTCGAGCTCCACTGTTCGTGCGCACGCATTACACTATCTAAGGCGCGCGCCGCACAACTTCGGTTTACACTTACCTCGTAATGAGTAAAAGTGGTCGAGTCCATAGCACCTACCAATACGCAATCCGTAAGTTGCATATAAGGTTTGATACTCATGTTTCGAGTCATCCATTTAATGTATCGTAATACTTTAATTTTCTTTTACACAACAACCGCACTTAACTAACTGTATCACTTAACAAAACCTTTAAAAACATAAACACTTTCTGGTGGACACCCGAGTGTAAACGCGCGCGAAAGATAATTTAACAAAATAGCTAGGCGGGTCACTGATCTCAGTCAGCTGTGGTTAGGTCATTGACCAACGGAAATACGTCTAATTACCTCAGGTATGATTCGAATATACCGTCACACTTGATCAGGCTTCGGACTGACAAAGTAATTGTAACAACATCTCGTAAATAAACTTAATTGAATTTATCCTAACAGTTACGTAAGCGAAGGATTTCAAAAATTAATCACGTAACATTAAAATCAAAATGTGTCAAAACAATTTGGCGTGTTTAAAAATTGGAATCATCTCTGTTTACCAAAGTCATTTAATATTTCAGTAACAAACTGACGAGCGTATAAATAAGAACTACTAATAACTGTGTTGCGACATTTCGCTAACATAACATTTTTTAATACCTTAAACAAGTCTACTTAAAAACAAAAAAAGAAAATTAATCATTCTTCTAATAACTATTAAACAAGTACATAAATATCACACGCGATCACAATCACTAGACACTCAAAACTAAATAAAAACAGATCATCTGTCTATGGCATTACGAAGTATTCGAGTCAACGTACCATTTAAGATAGAAAACAAATACTTTCGAGTGTACACACAAACCACGAGTCAAATTGTGTGCGAAAGATAAGCGAACAAAATCACTAGGTAAGTCACTGACAAAAGTCAGCTGTACCAAACTACGTACAACTACGACATTACTTAACTTTACCTAAGTATGATTCGAATTTTCCGTCAAACTTCACCAGGCTTGACATTGGCAAATTAATTGTGACATCATGTTAATTAACTGAATGAAATTCATAAAAACATATAACAAAACTGAATAACGTCAAGGCAGGTATTAGAAATTGATCATAATAATAATAATAATAATAAAGCCTTTTATTTCCATGACAACAAATAAAAGTACATATATTTACGAGGTTAATATAGCAAAAAGAAAAAGATTTAAAGTACTTATATACTAGACTAATGCTAATAATATATTAATTTAAAAGAATGTCATGGCCCCATTCCGGGTATAGGCCTCCTCCATTAGTCTCCATCGTTCTCTTTCCATCGCTACATCCATCCATTTTTTACCCGCTACTTTTTCTATTTCGTCAATCCAACGAGCTCTTGGTCTGCCTTTTAATCTTTTGCCTCCCGGGCCTTGCCACTTAACAATGCGATTTGGCCATCTGTCTTCAGAGTAACGAGCAATGTGACCTGCCCACCTCCACTTCAAACGCCGTGTGTGTTGTAGTGCGTCTAGTACCTTAGTTTTTTCTCTGATTTTTCTACTATGACATTTATCTGTGATTTTTAAACCAAGGAAGCTCCTCTCTATAGCCCGCTGGCACGAACGAATTTTTAACATAATTTTGTTATTGTAGATCCACGTTTGAGCGCCATATGATAAGCAAGGCAATAGACAGGAATCCATCACTTTTTTCTTCAGATTTATTGAGAGTTTCGACTTCATAATTTCTTTAACGCTCCAATACTTTTTCCAAGTCATATTGATCCGTCTATCTATTTCATCTATATGCCTTGAATTTTTAAAAGATATTTGTTTCCCTAAATAGATATAGTTATCAACATACTCAACGGGTGTTCCACGTATTTGAATGGGGGTTTGCTTGCCACTTGTACACACCTTTGTTTTTGAAGTGTTTAGTAGTAAGCCGATGGTTTTGCTGGCATCACTTAGTTCTGTAAGCATACCCTCTAGTTCTTTTGGAGTCTTAGCGAAGAGAGCTATGTCATCTGCAAATCTGAGGTTGGTGAAGTACTTTCCGTCGATAAGTATTCCTTTCCTATCCCAATTAAGGTTTTTTATTATATCTTGCAATACAGCAATAAAAATTCTAGGTGACAACGGATCTCCTTGTTTTACGCCTCTACTAATGCTAAATTCTAAGCCTACTCTATCTAGTTTCACGCTACTAGTGCTTTTTTTGTAAATGTTTTTAATTATATTGATGTATGTGTATGGCAGATTTTGATGTTGTAATGCTTCCCATATGCTGTTATGTGAGATAGAGTCAAATGCCTTGGCGTAGTCAACATAAGCGAGGTAAAGGTCTTTTCTAAATTCTATATGCCTCTCTATTACTTGGTCCAAGGTGAACATTTGGTCTACTGTTGAATACCCTTGCCGGAAACCTGCTTGTTCCACTGGTTGGCTCTTTTCGAGAATTGGCTCTATTCTTTTTTCCAAACACATTCCAAACAGTTTGTACATTGTGGGCAGTAGGCTGATCGGTCGGTAATTATTTATATCTGTTGGATCACCTTTTTTATAAATGAGGATTATTTCTGATTTCGTCCACTTCGTAGGCACTTCCTGTTTTTCTAGTATTTTATTGAATAAAGTAGTAATAGGTTCTATCAATACTTGGCATCCAACTGCTAAGGCCTCGTTGGGAATGTTGTCTCCGCCTGGACTCTTTTCTTTTTTCAGTTTTTTAATTTTTGTCATTATTTCTTCATTAGTGAATGGTTGGACTTTTATCATATCTGCAGGCTCTGGAAGCTTTTCATAGCAATTGGTACTAATAGATTTATCTTCGTACAAATTCTCGAAGAATTTTGTTGCAGTTTTTACTAGGTTACTTCTTGTTTGATGATTCTGTGCCGTATTTTGTGACTTCAATGTCGGAATCCATGTTTTTTCGGTTCTTAACTCTTTATACGCTCTCTTTGTACTTCCTGTTTTTGTTAAGTGTTTTTCAATTATGTTTAATCTGTAGTTTTCATAATCCCTTTTAAGTAGTTTGCTTGTAGTTTTGTATAATTTTGAGAGTTCTTTTTTATCATTTTTATCTTTTGAAGGTTTATGTTGTAGAGCAGTTCGTCTTTTAATATGCGTTAAGGTTTCCACTGATATTATTTCTTTCTTTGCTTTGATGGACATCGAGCTCTTTAAGCTTTCTTGAATGGCGGATTCTATCTTGAAGTAATACGTCTCTATGTCGTCATTGTCTTTCCAACACATACAATTTAGTTCCTTGCACAAAGTAGATATGTATATTTCTTGTGATTTTTTACTTGATAGGTTGAGTATGGGTGGATTGAACTTATTTCTGGTTTTCTTTTGTTTGATTAGTGTTATTGTTCCCCTCAGCAGTCTGTGGTCGCTAGGAAAATACATTTTGTTTATAATTTCAATGTTCGTGAAGAGATTAGGTTTGTTGCTCAGAATATAGTCTATTTGGTTCTTATGTTTTTGGTCTGGTGTTATCCACGTCCATAAGTTTTTTATGTTTTTCTTGAATATTGTATTAATTATGGTTAATTTATTTTTTAAAGCGTATTGGACAAGTTTTTCTCCCCTTGGGTTCCTATTTTCATAACAGTAGGGTCCTATTATACTTTCCTCAGGTTTCCCCATACCAATTTTTGCATTCAGATCTCCTAGTAGTATGATAGCCCTACCTACTGCTAGGTTCTGGGCGTACTCTATCTGTTCGTAAAAACTATCGACCTCTTCCTCAGTTGCTTCAGAAGTGGGGGCGTAAACCTGGATAATTGTAAGTTTTATTGATTCGAATTTTAGATTTAGCAAACATACTCTTTCCGATATCCCTATGTAATTTTCAATATTGTTTCTTAACTTTTTCTTAATCAGGAAGCCAACTCCATGAATCCCTTTCGACTCTCCGGTGTGACAGAAAATGTTATCCTCATCTTCTATAATATTATTACCTTCTCTCCTTACTTCCGCGAGGCCTATAATATCATATTTGATTTTTTCCAATGAGTATTTTAGCAATAACATTCTTTGTGGTGATAGTAGAGATTTAACATTGTATGTGCAAATATAGAGTTTTTGACATATTGGAGGGTTATTGTCTAAATCTCCCGCGGTGACAAGCCGTGTTGGGAGATTGAGGTTGAGAGGGGCGGACGTTTGTTGCTATTTAGTAGTTTGTTTCGCTTGTAGCGTGGGTTGGTGAGTTTTTTCAGGTGGCGTGAATGTAGGTTTTTTTATAATGTAGTTGTTTATATTGTTAGTTTTATTTATTTTTGTGGGTTGCTTTTTAGTCTGGATTTCGGTAAACGTAGAATTGGTGGTCTGCTCAGGGGATTCTGATAGGCTTCTCTTTTTTTTATTATGTATTGTTGTATGTTCTATTTGCTTATTTCCTTTGTTCAGAGTTACCAGTTTATCATATTTTATTATCGCTTTTACACCTTTTTCTCTTGCCTTTTCTACTTCGCCTTGAAGTTCTTTTCTTTTTTGGAGGACGTCTTGTGGAAAGTCTTCTTTGATGTAATAAGTCGTACTACCAAAGTGCTTTTTATTTTTTAATATTTCTATTTTTATGCCCATAGTCGACAGAGTGATTACAATAGGCCTGATTTTGTTGCCTTTTCTTCCGAGTCTTCTCACGTTTTCGATATTGTGTTTCTCGCATTTTATTTTTAATATCTTGTTAATAATATTCAGGACTTTTGCCTCCAAATCATGGTAGCTAGCTTCTTCCTCCTCGACCCCAAAGAGTATTAAATTCTTTCTCCTCGTGTATCGCTCAAAACGGTCAAGTGCCCGTTTTTGTGTTTCTAATTTATGCTCTAGTTGCTCGTTTTTGATTTCTAGATTAGTAAATTTCTCATTAATATTATCAATAATGGTGTTTTTAAGCTCTTCTTTCATGGCTATCATTTCTTGTTTATTTTTCCTCATTTCGTCTTGCATACTTTTTAACATATCTTTAATTTCTTCCATCATTTATTTTTTAACGCCCTCTATTGGTGCAGCGTAGTACTAGGACCTTCTGAAGTCGTGTTAGTTGATATTTTATCGATACTTCCAATATTAGCGTATCTCCTTTTTAGTCGAGCCGTTACGTGGCGCTGTAAATATGTTTGTTGAATTTCTTGCCTATGTGTATGACAATGATACTGCATTAAATATTTGAGGTTATTAAGTTGTTAACATTTTCGTTGACAATTAATCAACTTTAATTTTGTTTGATATTCTGTCCTCAACCGTTCACTGCCAATCACAAAATCAGTTTCAGTTCGTTGGAAGACCGCTCAGTTCGTCACAACAGCACATAGTATCACTGTTTGTTGTTGCCGTTTGTATCACTAAATACTGTTCGTAGATGTATATAGTAGTCTTGATTTCATTTGTATCACTGTATTTGATAGTTATTTACACCTTAACACTGTTTTTTCACCACTATTTTCACTTTTTATATTTTTAAATTATCTTTATAACTAGAACCGATGTTTACTTTTCAAAAGAAATTGATCATAGCATTAAATAAATAAACTATCACAACAATTAGGTGTGTTTAAAAATTGGATTCATCTCTATTTATAATAATTATCATAATAGCCTAGGTAAGTCACTAACCTCAGTCAGCTATATGGACCTACCAAACTACGTACAACTACGACATTACTTAACTTTACCTAAGTATGATTCGAATTTTCCGTCAAACTTCACCAGGCTTGAGATTGGCAAATTAATTGTGACATCATGTTAATTAACTTAATGAAATTCATAAAAACATATAACAAAACTGAATAACGTCAAGGCAGGTATTAGAAATTGATCATAGCATTTAAATAAATAAACTATCACAACAATTAGGTGTGTTTAAAAATTGGATTCATCTCTATTTATAATAATTATCATAATAGCCTCCGCCTGCTACACTCGCGTGGTATGTTGATAAAAGTAGATAGAATAGGTAGTCTATGTGTTATTTTGATGTAGAAGCTTCATTATTGTAAAGATTGATTAAAATCCATTTAGTACTTTTTGCGTGATAGAATAACAAACATCGATACATACATACACATTTCACGTTTATAATATTAGTAAGAAAATATTTCAAGTAACAACATAATCCTTTACCTTTACCTTTTTTTTTTTTTTTTTTTTTTTTTTTTTTTTTTTTTTTTTTTTTTTTTTTTTTTCTTTCGTTGGGGAATGCATTTACGCATCCCGCCTAGACAGTTAGACGGGTATGTGGGACTCCTGCTGTGACATAGAGCACCAGACTACCCACTAAAACCCAGCGGTACCCTCATCGTCTTTATTGGTCGCCACGGGATCGCTGACGCATGCTACCGTGACGCCCCGACGGTCAGCTTGCTAATGCAGGCATCTTCGTCTAGAGAGTATTCACGGGTACCGAGAACACTCTCGCCACATTGTGACAAGCGTTAAGCATATCTTTTCCGCTCGAATTACGGCGGAGGGAGGAGATTCGCATAGCGACGTCTTCTTTCCCCCGGTCGCCGTCTGCGGATCGGGTCAGCGGTAGCATTCGACTCTCGCTCCCGTTCCGCGGCCTCCTTCATTGCGATGACTGATTCGCAGAAGGTGACCATCGCCGCCCAGCCCCTCTCACTATCGAGCATGGCATTGATTACGTTTGATAGTGAGAGGTCTCCACCTATAATCGTCACTAGGGCGTGACGCTGAGCTCCCCAAGCGACGCATTCACTTAGAGTGTGGTACGCGGAGTCCTCAAGCACACCACACTCGTGGCAAGCCGGCGATACTTCTCTCCTCGCAATCTGGTGCAGGTACTTACCGAAGCAACCGTGCCCGGTAAGCACCTGCGTCAGTCTGTATGTCAAATGACCATGCTGCCTTGTAACCCAACGATCCAAGTGCGGCCGAATCGCCTCCACTGTCGCTATGCCAGCTGTGGGAGACCCCAAGTCTTCTTTCCACCTACGGATCAGAGCTGCTTGGGCAAGAACCCTGATCCTGTTCCCTACTACTATTGGTGGACGTTCACCTCTCGCTCTTGCATCCACCCGGTATAGATGTAGCTCTGCGAGCACTTCTGCCTGAAGCTCCCAGGGTGGATCGCCTCCAAGAAGCGTTGCCGCGGTCCATGACACTGTTCGGTAGCCACGTATCACCCTCACCGCTATGACTCTCTGCGGCCTACGCAATAGAGTCTTGTTGCGAGCCGTAAGTGCATCAGCCCACACGGGCGAACCGTACAGTGCCATACTTCGTATTATGCCGGCATATAAACGCCGACACGGTGAGTCTGGTCCACCAATATTTGGCAGTAGTCTGCCTAGAGCGGCGGCGGCGTTTATCAGCTTAGGGGCGAGCTGAGTGAAGTGTGCCCTGAAGTTCCACCTCCCATCCAAGATTAGGCCGAGATATCTTATCTGTGACTTCATAGGCACCACAACACCTTGAACGGAGATAGACGCTCCGCGAGGCGGACCCTTGCGTGGACCGTGGAAAAGGAGGGCCTCCGTTTTTGATATAGAGACCTTCAGCCCAAGCATTTCTATACGATCCACGACCAGCGCCGTGCCAACTTCAGCTAGACGAGCTGCCTCTGCGTAATTTTTTCCCCGGCATGTTACTAGTGTGTCATCGGCGTAGCAAATTACTCTCATACCAGGGAGAAGTGGACACCTTAGCAGCCAGTCAAAGCCGATATTCCACAGAATAGGACCCAAAACCGATCCCTGTGGGACACCACAGCCTACACGGCGCCAGAACAAGCGTCCGTCCCTTCCTTCCCAGAGGACCTTCCTGTCTTGCAGGTATGCTTCCAACAGTCTTCCAAGATAGGGAGGCACCTCATGATATCGAAGTGCTTCGCGTAGGGTTTCAAACGGGAGACTGTTGAAAGCATTCGCTACGTCCAGCGAGACGGCCAGACACACATCTCCACCGACTACCGCATCTTCAGACAGGTTTTTCAGTGAATTCAGGGCGTCAATTGTTGAGCGACCTGCCCTGAATCCAAATTGTTCCTCTGAGAGACCCGGACCCACGTCTTCCAGGTGTTTTATAAGACGGGCAGCAAGGAGTCTCTCAAACAGTTTGCCTGTCTCATTCAGCAATACTATTGGCCTGTATGCAGACGCAGAGTCTAGAGGTCGACCCTCCTTCTGCAACAGGCACAGTCTGCCCTCTTTCCACGATTGCGGGAAATATCCAGTGTATAGACACTTATTAAACAGCTCCCGCAACTGATTCCCAAGGTATTCCAGAACGATAGAGAGAACTCGCCCTGGAATACCGTCAGGTCCCGGAGCTGTTTTCTTAGCCCGAAGGCGGTTGAGAGCCAGGTTCATTTCATCCTCGGTGATAGAAGGTATAATCACCGCTTCTTCTCTTATGGAGGGAGGGACCATAACGGGAGGGAAGTGTTCCGGGGGATTTGGAAACAGTTCTCCCACGATGCGCTCGAGAGTATTTGGCGGCAACTTCGCCATAATAGGGCTTCCATTGGTACGGAGCTTGTTACGCGCCACGCGGTATGGACGTCCCCAAGGATCCTTATTAAGACCCTTCAGCAGTTCTTCTCGGGCCGTCGTCTTGGCGCAACAGATGGCCTGCTGTAAAGCTGTTTTCGTCTGTTGATAAAGACTCTGCAGCTCACCCTCAAGAATTGGATCAAGGCCATTGCGCCTACGGCTCCGTACAAAGGCCCTCCGTGCTCTGTTGCAAGCTCTCCGAAGGTCCGCGATTTCTAATGACCACCAATACACTTGGTGACGCGGTGGTTGCCGGCGCACCCTCGGCATGGCCGCATCACAGATTTCAGTGAGAGCACTGTGCATATGGTCTGCTAGTTCATCCACGCTGGCATCTTCGCGGGTTCTGAAAGAGGTCCACCGCTGCACAATTGCGGCTTCCTTTGCCAACTCCCGGTCTAGGTTACTGACAGCCCAGCGTGGGAAATTACTCCGACACCTCGGGGAATCCGCAGGGCCAGTTGAGGTGGATATCTCGAAACGGATATAGTTATGATCCGAGAGCGTCTCCACCCCTTCTTCCACTCTCCATTCTTTGATCTTGCGGGCGACAGCGGGGGTGGCAAATGTTAGGTCCACCACAGACCCTCCCCGTTGGCGTACACAGGTATGGACTGTTCCCCTATTAAGTAGGCACAGTCCGGTAACTAGAGACCAAACCTGGACGGCTCTCCCTCTTTTATTGGTGGCAGGGTTCCCCCATGCCCGGGACTTAGCATTGAAGTCACCGAGAACGATAGTTTGTTTCGGTGTCTGCCTGCCTACCGCAGCTCTGACAGAATCGAGGAAAATTTCAAAGTCCGACAGGCTGCGGTTGGGGGAGAAATACGTGCCCACAACCACATATTCTCTCCACCCTACCACCACATATCCAGAGCCTCTCTCCAAAATATTAAGCGGATGACTGGTCTTGGATCCAATCAGGACCGCCACTGTTCCATTTAAGTCCCCCGCCCAATTTGTTTGGTTAGGGATGTAATATGGCTCGCATGCCACTGCCAAGTCCGTCTCCCATTCGGCCATGGACTGTAGAAGAAGATCCTGAGCCCCGGCACAATGATTTACATTGGCTTGAAGGAAGGTGAGTGTGTCCCTCATGATGACATATTAGCTTCATCCCGCACGCAACGACTGTCCGTATTAGGCATGATCCTAGCTCCTTGTAATACCTTGCCTTTCATAGGGGGGGGATTACAGTTTCTTCCCCCCATGACGTGCCCGGATGGTATTCCTGCGTTTGCACATAATGTACAACACATCGCACCCGTGCAGCCCGACGACTTATGGCCTTCTAAGCCACATCGGAAACATAGATTGCTCCTGTCCACGTTCGATGGGCATAGCACTCTGGTATGCCCAATTCCTAAGCACTTATAACAGCGCAAGGGGCGTTGCTCCAAAATTTGCACCTTGGCTGAGCTCCACCCGACCGGTATTCTACCGGCGTTAGATATCAATGTGGCCGCCGGAATTGGACACTTAGCAAGGACCATAAACATTCCCCCGGGGCCAAGTTGTACCTCTCCAACCCTAACTTCATCAACTGTGCAATTACCAGCACGGGCAATAGCAGTGGTCACTTTAGCTTTGGTGGCCGAGTCATCTAAATATGTGAGTCTCACTTCCGCGATAGGCCGGACGATATTAGCCACCCCGTCCAGAACGGTCCTGAGTTTCTCGGCCAGTTTTTCTGCCTGTTCCGATGACTGCGTCTTTGGTAGCTCTAGGAGCCTCGCACCGGTGGCAGTTTGGCGCATCTTCATTCCTCCGGCAATCCCCAGCTCTGTCAAGTTCACCTCTTGCTCAGCGCGCTCAAGAAGCTGAGCATAAGTTACACCCTTCTCGGTTGCTTCCGGTTGCAGGGAAATAACTACTGCGGCAGAACAGGGAGCAGCCAGTTTGGGCTTGGCCGCTTTTTGCAACGCATTCGGTGTTTGGGTGGTGATGACGGCCGAAGTACCAAGAGAGACATTCTTTCGCCCCCTCTTGACGACTGTTACCCACTCACCGTCTTTGGACGTCGGGGGGTCTGGCGTCGGAGTTTCGATCACCATCGGGGAGGTCGATGGACCAGCCTCTGGAGTTAGAGCATGGGCAACCGCTTTCCGCTTGGACCTCGCGTTTTTTCGACTAGAAGTAGAAGCCGGTGCAGGAGCGGGCTGCGATACTACAGCTATTAAATCGGTCGACGCGGCTTCTCGCCTCTTATCCGCTGCTAAAGGCGGACGAAGATTTTTTGCCGGGAGGAGCCTATCCTCAATACCGGCAAGGCGAGCGTCAATCATAGTCCCGATGGAGGACACAATGGAAGCCTTTAGTTCCTCAATGACGTTTCCATCCAACGCGGCTAATGGAGCTGTGACGTTCGCCGCTGACATAGCTGCCCTCATTTCGACAAATTCCCGACGATGGGCCTTGAGGTCAGCCTTCAGGTTTTCAACCTCTCTACGCAGACGAACATTATCAGCCCTTAACCGGCGAGTCTCGTCGACCTCAGTCCGGCCAGCGAGAGCGTCAACAATTACTTGCAGTTTAGAAGCTGCATCTTTCAGCCGTTTGACGAATGGTCCCTTTAAGTTCTCAGCTTTCTGGGCAATCTCGAGAATCGCAGCTGCACTGCGGCCAGCATTAGCTCGAAGCTCTTCCGCAGAGAGCTTCGAGGGATCCTCTGGTGAAGGAATTTCGGAGGAAGATGATTCCTCTGGGTCCGGTATAGGTGCGGCAAGATCTTTCCTGAAAGCTCGGCTCCGTAGCGATTTTTCGAAAGCTTCTTCTTTAGCTTCCATGGACCTCTCCTTTAACTCAGCTCGAGCATGAGCAAGTCCAGCACCACGACCCCTTGCGTTCTTAACTCGGCGGGCCTTCGTCATTACCGTAAAATTGGTCTCCGTATCAGAGTCTGATCCCGTTAAAACGGAGTCCAGAACAGGGACACCTGGCCTCTTCCTGCCCACTGACCCATCCGTATCCATCCCTGGATCGGTAGTCATAAAAACACAATAACTAACACTCAAGTGATTATACAAATATCAACAATTTCACCGACTCAAGGACAAACAATTCAATAAAGCAATCCAAATTCAAAATCTGAAACAACTGGAACTCTCACAAGTCAATAAGACCCGCTCAACCTCAACCTGGAGTTACCTCGACAGGGAGAGAGCTGGGCAACACTAAACTGTGGAAATCGACTAGTTCACAGCGCACTTCAGCCACCCGCCTGCCACTCCGTTACGGTGGTCAGGACGGGGCCCAGGGGACACGAGTATGCACTGTGGGGGGTCCCCCACATAATCCTTTACCTAATTAAGTATTAAAATACTATTTTTTAATAATTATTAAATTTAAAATATGTTCTACTATTGTATTTATAGCTATCTTAAATAACAATCATAATTTTTATACCTTAAACAAGCCTATTCAAATAATAAAAAAAGTAATGAAATACTTTTCTAATAAAAATTAAATGGTGTCACACGTGATCGGTTGATCACTATACATCTGAAACGTACACAAATTATTTAAAAAAAATAGCTCACCAAGTATTCTTAGGTGAATAGATATTTTTATAACACTGAACTATTTTTCACAGTATCTATTAAACATATTTATTACGATATCTTTCACAGTAATCATTGTTTAAACATTTTTGTACTTCTAATAACACAATTATTGTCATTAATTCACTGTTTTTACACATTCGAAACAAAAAATTTAACACGCGTAATTTCTAACGTCTGGAGATACCGGAAGTTTTTTGCAACTAAAGTTAAAAAAACAAGGAGAAATGCAAGTGGGAGTGAGACGAAGATACTTAACGAAGACTCGAAGGACAAGGCCGCGCTAGCGGCGAAACTGATAACTTAAAACGAATTATCATTATTTAAAAATATTTAATACATAATTATAAAATACAGAATTACTAGTTACTGAACGTGGAAAGAGGTAGGTACTATAAAGTCTCGAATTGAATTAATTTACAATTTCAAAATAATTCGATTTAAAGTAAGTTCAAATCTACCAAGGAGAAATTTTGTTCTCTGTATCTTACATTCTCTTATTCTCTTTAAAGGTCATGTCACGGAAAGTGTCCTTTAATGTCGCTTAATGTGAGGTCGAAGCATCAAGTTTCAAGGTCACTACTATTAGCCGTGATTTTCGCAATTAAAAAAATAAGTCGATATTTGACTTATTATTATCTACTAATAATGTAATAACATATTATTAACAATACAACTTCAAAGAAAGATAATAGGATTGAATACACTTAATTTACGTAACAATTTTTTATGAACTAAATTATTTTCTTTTTAATTATTATTATTTACAACTTTTTAATAATAATCTATTATAAGACAAATAATTTTTCTACTTAAGCACTTACGTATTTTATCCTTTTTATAAAATTTTAAGAGTTCATTTATCAGAATGTTTTATTGTGTTTTAGTAAATAAAAGTTATTCCATAAGTAAAATAGAATTTGAAATTTTATTTGATTGATACACGACAATAATAAATATTAGTGTTGATGTTGTTGTATGTAGGTACATACGTAGGTACGTATATTTCACGGTTCAATAATACGGTTAAATAATAAAACGATAAAACATCGTCATTTTATTATTTATAAATAAATGTATTACTGTTGAAATATTATAAAAGTACGAAAATAAAACAGTTTAGTAAGAAAATTAATCATATTTTATACGGCAGTGTGGAATGCAGATTAAAAAAAAATCTGTTTTAGGTAGCTAGTAATATTATTCTAATTTGCTAAACAAAAATAATTTTATTGTTCTGTTTTGGCACGTATAAAAAAATAACAGAGATATGGGAAGTGGGGCACCGGGGTACGGGCGGTACTGCCATCGCCGCTGCGCAAGAGTCTTTCTCCTTCATCGTTAGGTCGGGTGCAGGGGGTGGGACAGAGAGGTCCCGGGATCGCACGTCGCGCGTCGGCGTGGTTATTAGAATTATTAGTATTTCGTTAGCCCTTAGAAATTGCGTTACAATGAATTGCTCGCGCAACTACAAGTTGATATAGCTTTGTTTTTTTTTCATTTGTTGAGTGTGTAGGTTACGTTATACACTTGTTTAATATTATACGCGTTGTCATCGTACTGTCTAATTTCTATTAATTCAATTTTATAAACTCAAATAATCATAATAGTTTTTTAAAAAGAGATATTACTGTAAATAGGGATTATTTAAATTTTTAAACATGCCGAATTGTTGTGACAAAGTCGTTGATTTCTAATGTTTTAATTGACTTTAAATTCGTGAAAATAGTGAAAATATGTTATTATAAATTACGATTTTTATAAACACGTATAGGCTATGACAAATATCGTGCAAAATATTAATATAGTGGGTATAACAAATGACATCAAAATTATGCTTTGATAAAAATTGTGAATAAAATATTCAATTGGTGTTACCTAATTTGATTTATTTTGTTTATTTGTTTCGAAGGATACTTCGTGATGCCATAGACAGATGATCTGTTTTTATTTAGTTTTGAGTGTCTAGTGATTGTGATCGCGTGTGATATTTATGTACTTGTTTAATAATTATTAGAAGAAGGATTAATTTTCTTTTGTTGTTTTTAAGAAGGCTTGCTTAAGGTATTAAAAAAATGTTATGTTAGCGAAATGTCGCAACACAGTTTTTAATAATTCTTATTTATACGCTCGTCAGTTTGTTACTGAAATATTAAATGACTTTGGTAAACAGAGATGATTCTAATTTTTAAACACGCCAAATTCTTTTGACACATTTTGATTTTAATGTTACGTGATTAATTTTTGAAATCCTTCGCTTACGTAACTGTTGGGATAAATTCAATTAAGTTTATTTACGAGATGTTGTTACAATTACTTTGCCAGTCCGAAGCCTGATCAAGTGTGACGGTAAATTCGAATCATACCTGAGGTAATTAGACGTATTAGGTAGGTACCGTAGGTCAATGAACTAACCACAGCTGACTGAGATCAGTGACCCGCCTAGCTATTTTGTTAAATTATCTTTCGCGCGCGTTTACACTCGTGTGTCCACCAGAAAGTGTTTATGTTTTTAAAGGTTTTGTTAAGTGATACAGTGAGTTAAGTGCGGTTGTTGTGTAAAAGAAAATTAAAGTATTACGATACACTAAATGGATGACTCGAAACATGAGTATCAAACCTTATATGCAACTTACGGATTGCGTATTGGTAGGTGCTATGGACTCGACCACTTTTACTCATTACGAGGTAAGTGTAAACCGAAGTTGTGCGGCGCGCGCCTTAGATAGTGTAACGCGTGCGCACGAACAGTGGAGCTCGAATATTTAAATATTTTAAATGTTTAAAAACTATTTTTGGGATTTTTTTTTTTATGTGGAATGTGATGAATTACACTTACCGAACCTCCCATTTGAAGAACCGCAGTATAGAGTCGAACTCCTTATATATATACTAAAAAAAGTATAATGTTAATTTAATTTTTTTCTTACAAAATATAAAATGTATATATATATATATATATATATATATATAATAAAAATAATAAAGTTTTGTACTTGTAATTAATTTTAATAAGAGTTATTCACAATACTCAATTTTTGTTTTTGACGTCTACCCACTGTATATTTTTAACGGTTTTACCTTTCGTAGACGTATCGACTAAGTAATTATTTCAAATATTATTTAGTATTTAAAGTTTATATCGACCTGTCTGTCCGTGTGTTCTAGAATGAGTGAAACTAATCCATTACATTCCGAGAAAGACAGTGCTCGTGATGATGCAGCTCCCGGGCCATCCCGTAAGCGAACGTCTATAAGTTTAAGTAGTGACTCATCAAGCTCGGAATCTGAGTCGGATTACTCGTTCAAGAAAAATGAGTCGCCGACGTCGTAGACGCAGTTATTCAAGTGACAAACTGGATAAGTTAACGAGGCAAGTAACTGAGCTTCGAAAGCAATTAACTATAAATAATATTGATACAGACAATCATATTGTTGATTATGATCAGAGTGAATCGTTAGAATAATGTCAGTCGTGAACTTTATGATAATGAGTGAATACTTGTAATTCACAAATTAATGTATCGGAACCAGATTTATATTTTAATATTGAAACTAAATTAAAAGAACCCACCTATCCAAAACCCTCTGATGATTGTTTAAAGTTACTTTGTAATATTCAGCATTTTGATAAAAAAGAGTGGTGTGACTTAAGATATGCCGAGTCACAAAAGAATTATGTATTTTCTCCAGGATTCGTAGGAGTAGAAGTTAATGATGAAGTAAAACCATATGACATAAACCGTCAATTTTTAGCTACTGAACGGTCATATGCAGCTATGACTTATTGTCTTATAAAATACAAGGAATGTTTGCAAAGTACTATTCACGACTTACTTTTATGGTTACAATCTCAAAATAATTTAAATTTTCAGAGTATTAATTCTAAATTTACAGACGTATTTTGTTATGGCAATTTAAATAAATTAACCTCAGATTTATTGCAAATGGTTTATGGTCACAGAACTGAGATAATTCAAATAAGGTGAGACATTGTATTAAGGTATGTAAAGGATCCATTGCTTAAATCAACGCTGCGAAAAATTTCGCCATCCTGTCAAAATTTATTTAATGTGGAATTATTTACTGCTGCACTTGAGAAAGCTGGAGGTGTCAGAAAGGTCTTTCTACCCTCACTTAAACAAAAAGTATCTGCTTCAAAAGCTGGATACAATAATACTCCCCGCCCCACGGGAGCTACCCACGGTGCCGCGTATTATAACATGCCACCAAAGGCTTGTTCTGATCAGCCAATGAATTCAAACTGTTGCACACATAATCACGGCTTTCGTTCGCATTGTTCTTCACAAGAACAATTTTCAAACAAGAACTTTCGACGAGAAGGGCATAATAAAAATTCCTTTCGTAATGGATCTAGCAGAAAAAGTGATAAAAACCCACGAAAGCGACAAGGTTTTTCTAACGAACAGGAATCCAGTAATAAAAAACGAAAGTTTTGACTATGTGACACAAACGGTAAGTTTCAAGGCGGGGCAACTTTCTCGCTATCACGACAGATGGAAGGAACTAGGAGCTCCGTCCTATCTATTGATAATAAAAGGCTATCGAATACCTTTTGTACGAAAACCGCCTCTGATATTACCAAATCTAAACAGTGGCTAAAACACCGTTCCAGTCTCACAGGAAATGACAGATATCATTATGCAAATGAAACGTCAAGGTGTTCTCGAAAGGGCAGAAACATCGCCTAGTTTTCTTTCGATGATTTTCTTAATAAAAAAGAGCGACGGGTCCTCGCGTCCAATATTCAACCTAAAAGCCCTGAACAAATTTGTCATGGTAGATCGTTTTCGATTAATAAATTTATCTCGTGTACCAAGTTTCTCCAGCCCCGAGATTGGCTATGCAAAATAGACCTTTCTCAGGCATATTTTCACGTACCCGTTGTGGAATCTCAAAGACGAATTCTTTGTCTCAAATACAAAAACCGGCTGTTGCAACTAACTTGCCTGCCTTTCGGTTTAAGTACTGCCCCAAAAGTGTTTGCATCTCTAACGAATTGGGTTGCTCAAACTCTACGAGATACGGGGATTCGAGCCATAGTCTATTTAGACGATTTTCTGATAGCGAATCAAGACGAAGAAATTTTAAATCAGAAAGTTCAACTGGTTTTACAAAGGCTTCGTTATCTAGGTTGGGAGATAAATTATCAAAAATCCGAAATTATTCCCACAAAAAGTCTCATTTACCTAGGCGTGCAGTAGGATGCTTGGTTAAATCAAAAATCTCTTCCGAAAAGGATGCAACTAAAACTTTTCGAGAGCTTATCACGAAATGTACTGTCAAAAGAAATAAATTTGAAGGAGCTTCAAATGCTCACCGGTTTGTTAAATTTTGCAAGTTTTGTGGTGAAAGGAGGTCGCCTAAATTATCGCGAAATTTTGAATTTTCTAAATGCCATACTAAAAAGAACGGGGACAACCCGCCGTTATCCCATACCACTAGAGGCTCTTGTCAATCTTCAATGGTGGTTGAGGAATTACAATCAGCTATCTGTAATTCACCGCTCACCTCCAAGTCACTTTCTGTCAACCGATGCATCGAACTTAGCTTGGGGAGCCCAGTTAAACAATCTTACCTTATGGGGGACATGGTCGAAGACAGAAGAACTACTCCATTGCAACATAAAGGAAATGTTGGCAATTATAAAAGTTTTACAAGGCTATGGTCGGAACCTCCGTCACTCGACCGTCTTAGCGCAATGCGACAATTAGACGGTCGTATCTTATATTCGGAACGAGGGTGGCACAAAATCTCGCCTTTTATTAGAAATAACACGCAAAATTTATCAAATCCTCGATCAGTATCAGATAAATTTAAGTGTTTATCATCTGCCAGGCAGATTCAACAATCAGGCCGATCATCTTTCTCGTTTTCGGGCGCCTCCAGAATGGCATCTTCTGCCCCATTGTACAAGACGAATATTCAAAATCACCGGCATACCCATGATAGACCTTTTTGCGTCAAGGACGGCTCATGTGATTGCGAATTATGTGTCTTTAGATCAAACAGATCCGTCGGCGATTTTCCACGATGCATTTTCACAGGATTGGAATTACAATCCAGCGTGGATATTCCCACCACCCAATCTAATTCCGAAGGTATTAATACACCTCAATCGGGCCAGAGGAACCTATCTCCTAGTAGTGCCCAGGTGAAATCGTGTGTTTTGGAGGGCAGACATGAAGGCTCGAGCTATAGCAGCCTCATTAACAATAAAAAATGTTCAGAAGACACTTCAACCGGTCTAGCCCCACAGAAAGCACAAGAAATGACACTAGAAGTTTGGAAATGTGGGGGTGGGATAAGAACTTAAACGATTGGAGTTCACAACAAATAGATTTATTAAAATCGTCTTGGAGGCCTAGCACTAAGAAGACATACAAATCTGCTTGGCTGAGATGGCTATCTTGGGCCAGGAGACATCAAGTTAATCCATTTGATCCAAGTGGCTCGACTTTGGCAAGGTTTTTAGCTGATCTATTTTTATTATCTGATCTATTTTTCTGATCTATTTTTTTTTTTTTTTTTTTTTTTTTTGTCAGTTGTCTCGACCTTATGTAATACTGACTATTCTAATTTATTAGGATCACATACTTTAGTAAAGCACATTTTAAAATCAATTGCTGTTAAAAAACCACCTTCCCATAAGTCGTTTATCTGGAATATTGATAACCTTATCTTATATATGTCAAATTATGAATTGGAAGAAGCTAATTTTCAAACTAGACATACAGCAGCTCTCCTTTTGCTTTGTTCTGGCAGGAGAATACATGATCTTACCCTGTTATAAATAAGTAATGATTCGTTCATTAAATCTACTGATTATGTAATATTTTGGCCAAGATTTGGGTCTAAAACAGATTCTCATAATTATAGACAGTCTGGTTGGAAGATTATGCGTAATAATGAAGATCAAAAATTAGATCCGTTTTACTGGGTTAATCAAATGATTAATTTGTTAAAGTCAAGACGTGACGAAGCTAATTGTAATAATTTATTTATTAATATTAGAGGTAAACCAAAGGCTGCATCACGAGCAGTTATTGCTGGTTGGATAAGATCTTTGTTATTGGAATCGGGTATAATCTCAACTCCTGGTAGCTGTCGCTCTGCTGTGGCTTCAAGAAATTGGTCAGATAATTTACCTATCGATGAAATTTTGGCTCGAGGTAATTAGCAATCGGATGAAACATTTAAACGATTTTACAGGCGTGAAATTATGCCATTATCATCTCAAAAATGTATTACTAGATTGTTTAATCCTGTTAATTGATTATTGCTTCATTATTATTATTTTTTTTTTCTCTTATTTTTATATAGAAAGTGAATGAATATTTCGTGTTTGAAATGAGAATTTAATACATATTTTTTTTTGAGAATGTAATCATATGATAATAAAAAATTGTTAATCTATAAATATATCATACTACATTGGCACTGTAATTTATTGTTTTAATTTAACCTTTAACACCTAATAATAAAATAAAGTCACATTGGCGTCCTATTCTACCACCAGGCGATAACAAACACATCTCAAATAAATAAGCTTTGAATAACGGTCAAGTGATTTAATAGACACGTTTTACCTGAAAATAAAACGTATATTAAATTACTTACCTTATTCAAAGCTTAGAGTAAACTCTGCCTGGTTCTTTTCTTTGAGACTCAATGAGCTAAACATTCTAACGAAGCTACCTGGTGGTATGTGAGGTGGGGGGCACTTGTGGGGGAGACCAGAGGGGAGAGTTCGTGAGCGAGACGGACAGATGATACGAAAGGGAGAGGTATAAGAGCGGAAACGGAAGGTGCCTATCTCAAATAAAAAAACTTTGAATAAGGTAAGTAATTTAATATACGTTTTATTTTCAGGTAAAACGTGTCTATTATAAATTACGATTTTTATAAACACGTATAGGCTATGACAAATATCGTGCAAAATATTAATACAGTGGGTATAACATATGACATCAAATGACATCAAAATGATGCTTTGATAAAAATTGTGAATAAAATATTCAATTGCTTTTACCTAATTAGATTTATTTTGTTTCGAAGGATACTTCGTGATGCCATAGACAGATGATCTGTTTTTATTTAGTTTTGAGTGTCTAGTGATTGTGATCGCGTGTGATATTTATGTACTTGTTTAATAATTATTAGCAGAATGATTAATTTTCTTTTTTGTTTTTAAGTACGCTTGTTTAAGTCGCAAAACAGTTTTTAATAATTCTTATTTATATGCTCGTCAGTTTCGTACTAAAATATTAAATGACTTTGGTAAACAGAGATGATTCCAATTTTTAAACACGCCAAATTGTTTTGACACATTTTGATTTTAATGTTACGTGATTAATTTTTGAAATCCTTCGCTTACGTAACTGTTAGGATAAATTCAATTAAGTTTATTTACGAGATGTTGTTACAATTACTTTGCCAGTCCGAAGCCTGATCAAGTGTGACGGTAAATTCGAATCATACCTGAGGTAATTAGACGTATTTCCGTTGGTCAATGACCTAACCACAGCTGACTGAGATCAGTGACCCGCCTAGCTATTTTGTTAAATTATCTTTCGCGCGCGTTTACACTCGTGTGTCCACCAGAAAGTGTTTATGTTTTTAAAGGTTTTGTTAAGTGATAGTGAATTTAGTGCGGTTGTTGTGTAAAAGAAAATTAAAGTATTACGATACACTAAATGGATGACTATCGAACATGAGTATCGAACCTTATATGCAACTTACGGTTTGCGTATTGGTTGGTGCTATGGACTCAACCACTTTTACTCATTACGAGGTAAGTGTAAACCGAAGTTGTGCGGCGCGCGCCTTAGATAGTGTAATGCATGCGCAAGAACAGTAGAGCTCGAACATTTAAATATTTTAAATGTTTAAAAACTATTTTTGGGAATTTTTTTTTCATGCGGAATGTGATGAGTTACACTTACCGAACCTCCCATTTGAAGGACCTCAGTATAGAGTCGAACTCCTTATATATGACGAATAATATTTTTATATTTTACTAGATAAGTATCATACCTTTAGTCGCACAACGAAAATAACACTTAATAGCCGATTTTCGTGGTATTTTTTCAACTTATCCATAATTCAAATTCGTAGTTTGCAATCAAAATCCAAATGAGAAGAGCCGTGGTCGATCGAAGTCGCAGAAAACAAAGTCCAATTGAGAAGAGCCGGGGTCGATCGTCAAAAGCGTGGAAATAGGAGTCAAATGATATATTAAGCCGGGTCAAATGTTTGAAAAAGAATGTACAGGACAAGAACGCTAAATAACGGCAAATGACCAACTGAAATAATTAAAAATTTGATTTAAATGTCAAATAGGCCTGTTGATAAAATATCGATATATCGAAATTTATTATTAAACATTTTTTAGACGATATATCGATAGTTCGATATTAAAATGTGGATATCGGTGGTCGATATTATTATCTTATCTTTGATTTGAATTTATTTAATGATCATACATGTAATTTACCGTGTTTCATGTTATTTGTTGTTTTGCTTTATTTTTTAATCTTTACCGTAGGGAAAAGGCACACACCATAGTACAGCTTTTTTTACTAAACGAATTATAACGAAAAAAAAAAAATAAAAATACACTAATCGTTTTTATAAATTTCATAATATGAAATAACAAAAGTTTTAATTGTAAAAATTGAAATATCAATTATTTTTTAATTTTATAGTTTTCGGTATAATTCACCACTTTTAAAACCTTTACTTTTACTTAACATAAGGTTTTTTATAATTAAGTAGACTTGTTAAATAAAGCCGATTTATCAAAATATCAATTCAATTCAATTCTTTGGTTAATGGCTTTTAGTTGTGCCAATTAGACACATGTTATTTCGCCAATGTCACGTGGGATGGAGAAGACACGATGGAGATTGATCGGTGGGGTCAAGAATCCAACCTTAACATTATAACTATTAAATATTACATTATTAACACACTTTAATTTTTACAGTTTCACATTATTATGGAACGCATTGTCATGACCCGCAAAGCCACCACAAAGGACATGGAGATTAAATTAAAGTTAACGCTTCAGGAGTTGCAATCTGCCAAGGACTTTTGCGATACACTTCTTAAAGAAAGGGAAGAATGTGAAGAAGAAATTGCAAAAACGATAAAGAAAAATTCAGACTTAAAGACTGAGCTCGCTGAACTTCACTGTAAATACTTGGACATGGAAATACAGCGTGATCAACTGTATAACATTGTGACCTCTTTCAACCAGTGCAGTGATGAACATGAGAGGGCTCTAGACCGTATCTCAAACCTGGAAGTTAATCTCCATGAGGCCAGGAAATCAATCTCAGCATATGAGAAATTAAAAGACAATATGGCTCTGACCTTGCATGAAGAAATAGTTAAGTGTGGTTCGGGTTCAAATGAACATGTAGTTCCAGACCTGACTAATAATAAATCAATACAGAAAGAAATTCCTACATTTAATACACAAAAAAAGTTAAAAAAATATATAAAAGTTAATAAATTTATTAAAAAAACAAATAAAATCATAAAAAATAGGCATAGTTCCCTTAGAATTAATAAATTGAAACAGGAATGTTCATTTTTAAAAAATAATTTAAAATCATATACTAAAAAATTGCAATTAAATAGAATAACATATGATAGTGACACACAGCAACTGCAATTTAAAATTGAAAATTTAAAACAGTCGTTAAAATCAATAAGCGACTTGTATGAGACTTCAAAGTTAAAAATGCAGGAACATTCAGCATTATTTGATTTATGCAACAATATTACAGAATCACAAAAGTCTGTCAGTTCTTGTGACACCAAGCAGCAACAGTGTGACACTACCATAGAGCATAAAAATAGGATATCACATAAAAATATAAATAAATCATTAAATAATTATAATATAGTCATGGTATCCGATAAGTTGGGTCAGAATTTTGGCTCCTTGCTTAATAATGAAATAAATAATGTTTATAACTTATGTTCACCCGGGGCAACTTACCAACATCATGTAAAAAATATTAATTCAATGAACCTGGACAAAAATTCAATAGTTATTATTATGCATGGAGACAGTTTGTCTATAAATAAAGTAGATTTAATAAAATGCATAGAAAAATTATTTTATATACAGAATAAAACAAAATGTAAGTTTATGATAAGTTCATTTCCATATTCAAATAATTTGACAGATGCACAGAATAAACACATATATAATTTGAACATATGTTTATATAATTTAATTCATTATTATACTTACAGTGACAATTTCATTTTATTTGACATAAATAAATTCAATTATAAATTTAAGTTGACAAAGGATACTATGTCCCTGCCATTAAAATATAAAAGACATATTGTTAATTTATTAGTATATAATGTAAAAAATTCATTTATAGAAAATACTGTCACAGTTAATTATAATTTAAATAATAATAGTAACATTAAAAACATTAATTTAAACTAAATAAAAAGACAAAGCCTAAGCCCTCCTATTTAAATATTGTACATCAAAATATACAGGGTATAGGTGGCAAGGAGCATGAAATTGAATTATTTTCAGAATATGATAAAATCCATATATTTTGTATTACAGAACATTGGCTCCAATGTAATGACATATTTAATATTAAAATTTTTATTATGTCAAGTTCGTTCGTAAGAGGGAATGCCATTCGTGGAGGTTCATTAATATTAGTTCGTAAAGATATAGCATGTAAATCTCGTCAAGATATTGTGGCTCTCTCTATCGAGCGAACTGTGGAATTGTCCTGTGTGGAATTTCAGCAGTACATTGTAGGTTGCGTATACCGCCCCCCTATAGGAGATTTTAGTTTGTTTGAGTCAACTATGGAGGATATTTTAGGAAAGTTATGTAAAGGTAATAAATATATAGTTGTATGTGGTGATTTCAATGTAGATTTGTTAAAGACCACGACAACCAGTACACGACTGATTAACTTATTTAAATCGTTTAATTTAACATACAGATATTGTGAACCAACTCGAATTACTAGTATGTCTTCTACCTGCATTGATAATATCTTTTGTCATTGTGAAATTTATGAAAAGTCAATTATTAATAACTTAACATCTGACCACTGTGGTCAAAAATTTTCACTTCAAGATAGGGTTATTTTAAATAAAAGAAAAATAATATGTAGACCAATAACTATTAAAAAATTAAATTCTTTTAAAGATATTATGGGGTCCAAAATAGGTAAATTAGATATGACTGCAGATGATCCAGATGTACTTTATGATTCGGTTTTTAAATTAATTTTAAATGAATTTAATAATATTTTCAAAATGAAGACATTTTATAATAATGTAAACTTGAAATTTAGTGACTGGGCTACTCCTGGCATTTATAAAAGTAGAAATAAATTATATGAATTATACAGTGTGAAGCGGTGTTATCATGAGGAACATTTTGTAGAATATGTAAAAAAGTATTCAAAAACTTTTAAGGCGGTGTGCATTTCTGCTAAGTCAAATCATATCAAAGGAAAATTTTTTAATTCAGAAGATAAAATTAAAGCTACTTGGGACGTTATTAATAGTTTATGTGGTAAATCTGACAAGCAGATTTTGCCAATTGAATTGAATGTAGAGAATAAACTCGTTAATTCAGAATTAGAAGTTGTAAATATATTCGAACAATTTTTTGATAAAATACCTACAGATATAACATCTCAGTTAAATTCGTCTTCATTAACTGCTTCTACATTGTTAGCAAATAATGTACCCAAATATGATATCGAATTCTCTTTTAAACAAATTACAGCACTAGATATTGTAAAAACATTTAATACTCTAAAAATCAAGAAAACAAATGATCTATGGGGTATCTCGGTTAAAGTAATTAGTAGTATCATCCGAGACATTGCTCCCTATTTAGCTTGTATATTTAACAAATGTCTTAACACGGGTTCATTTCCAGATTTATTAAAATGTAGTAAAGTTTTACCACTTTTTAAAAAGGGAAGCAAATGTGATCCTGGTAATTATAGACCTATTTCTATATTACCTTCCCTAAGTAAAATATTTGAAAAACTAATTTTAAATCAACTCCTTGTTTATTTTAATGTAAACAATATTTTTCATGGTGAACAATACGGTTTCACTAAAGGTCGCTCGACTTCAGATGCAGGAATAGCACTCCTCAAACACATATATGATGCGTGGGAGAAATCACAGAATGCTATTGGTGTATTCTGTGATTTATCTAAGGCATTTGACTGCGTGGAGCACGAAACGCTTTTATATAAACTTAAATATTACGGTGTGAAAGGCAAAGCTCTTGATCTCATTGCTTCATACTTGACACAGAGACTTCAACATGTTACTATAAATGGAATAAAGTCTTCTGGATCTGTCCTAAAGATGGGTGTTCCACAGGGGTCAATTCTGGGTCCTTTTCTATTTTTATTATACATCAATGATCTTCCGTTTTATGTTAAAAGTATTTGTGACATTGTATTGTTTGCTGATGATACTTCGCTTATTTTTAAAGTTGACAGAAATAAAACTAATTATGACGATGTAAACAATGCATTGTCACTGATACAATATTGGTTTACATCTAATAATCTGGTCTTAAATGCTAAGAAAACGAAATGTGTAATATTTACCTTGCCTAATGTTAAACAGCAAACTTATAGTTTAATATTAAATAATGAGATCCTTGATGTTACTGATACAACGGTGTTTTTAGGAATAACTTTGGATATGAAACTTCAGTGGAGCTCCCATTTGCTATCTCTTACGGGGAGACTCAGCTCCGCATCGTACGCGGTTAGAAAAGTTCGTCAACTAACCGATATTGATACAGCTCGATTAGTATATTTTGGTTATTTTCATAGTATCATGTCTTATGGATTGATGCTATGGGGTAGTGCTACAGATATTAATACTGTATTTATCTTACAAAAAAAAAACTGTTCGTGGTATTTATAATCTAGGAGCTCGAGACTCTCTTCGGGATATTTTTAGTAAAGTAGGTATACTTACTGTTGCGTCACAATACATTTATAACAATATAGTATACATTCATAAAAATATTCATTATTTTGAAAGAAATAGAGATAAACATAATATTAACACGAGAAAGAAAGATAAACTTATAACACCTTGTTTTCGACTTCACAAAGTAAATGTTTCCTTTCTGGGGCAAGGTATTCGTTTTTATAATAAAATCCCCCAGAAATATTTGCAGTTTTCCATAAATAGATTTAAATCATATGTTAAAAAGTCTCTAATAGCTAAAGCATATTACTCTATACAAGATTACGTTGACGATAAAGATGCGTGGGCTTAGTATATGCTGAATTTCGTACAGGATAAATAATCAATTTGTAATCATAAACTGTGTTGTGATGTATTGACAATATTTTAAAAGAGTAACTATCGAGTTTCTTGCCGGTTCTTCTCGGTAGAATCTACGTTCCGAACCGGTGGTAGCTTCATTATTTGATGTAATTTTTTTTTTGTTTTTTCATGTATTGACGATTCAAAAGTGCTCGTGAGAGCCTACTTGAATAAAGTATTTTTTGATTTTGATTTTTTTTGATTTAACTAAATTTTGAAAACACCCTAAAATAGTGTGAATTTCATTATTAGTACAACACAAAAATAGATATAAATATTATACATACTAGTATAGAAATACAGGTAATTTTAATGGGACAATCACATGTTTTATTTACAGTTTAATTTTATTATATGTAATATATTTACACAGAAACGGACACAGTGGACTAAACACAAACATCAATAAACAGTCAACATTTATAAGGCGGGGGACTTTAGGAGGGAGAACGTCATAGAGGGGATGAAGAAGTCTGGGGCAATTAAACAGGATATGGGATGAGGAACCTTCGTCTAAGCCGCATTCGCACAGTGAGTGGTCACGAACTCTAATTTTGTCCAGGTGCCTGGGAGTACATGCATGGCCAAGACGCAAACGACAAATAGTTGAAGTGACCCAGCGGTCAGCACGTCTGAAAAGGGAAAACCAAGGACGTCTAGGAATTTCAGGTTGTAAGCTAGCATAGTATTTACCCTTGACCGATTTTGATGAATTCCAAAAGGATGTTCAAGAATTGGACATTCGAGTATTCGCGACAGCACAGAGATCTTGGGAGGATTTTTCAAAGTGTTCTAAAGAACCAAGATGTATGGCGGATTTGGCACACGAATCAGCAGTTTCGTTAGCAGGGATTCCGGAATGGCTGGGAATCCAAACTAGCGAAACTTGCAGTCTCTTTTGTTATCGAAATATCAATATATTTTCCGATATGTCGTGCTCCGATATCGATATATTTCAAAATATCGATATATCGAAAACCGATATTTTAAAAATATCAAAGTCCTAATGTCAAATCAATTTGTGAACTTGTACCGACTACTGGGTATAAATAAAACAGTAATATTAAAATGCGTCTATTTACTAGCTGTGCTGCAGAACGACTGCCGAACAACTGTCTCTATTCTAAGATTACAATTTTACATAAACAAATTATATAAAGATATGTGCACACGGCAAAGTACACCCCCCTTCAAAAAAATAAAAATATAATGAAAATTAAATATGTGAATACATAAATTGTTGTGCACAACATTATAAAAATAAACAATTAATAAAACAATTTCGTAAAATGTATACTATTCAATTTATACTTATGCATAAGGAAATTTAAAAACATTAATAATAGACAATCCAAAAAATATTTACACTTACATGTGTGTATAAACATAACTTATGCATTTTTCAAGTTCATTAATCACTAAATATATATATATAAGCTATACTAATGGTTACACATTTTTTTTTAAACAATACATAAAACTCACACAAGTAACTCACTTTCACTATGTAACTCGAATCGCACATCACAGTTTAAACAATAACTTGCTGGCACCCTTGTAGCTCTGGTGCTACACGCGCCACAGGAGTAATTTGTAACGTTCTTCTTAGTAAATTCCCATATTGTTTTTGCCACCGATTCTAAATGATATATCCCGTTATCAGGAGGATAATAAGCATAGTAGCTAATGAATAAATCTCCACTTTTGTTATATTCTGCGTATTCTGTTCCGAAGCTGCAGCACTATTGCCAGCACCATTTTGTGCTATAATAATTTCTTCCTTCATTGGTTTGCTCTCAGGTTTGCCCATCTTTTTGAATAAAATAAAAATATGTTTGAATAAAATAATTAATAGGTGTCCTCGTTGGCTGACAATTATTACGAACTAAATCTCACTGTAGGTTTACTTATGCGTCCAGATCTTGTTACGCTAGGCAATTTTGCTGACATTGCGTTGTCATCGGAGTGCAACAAGAATGCGGGTTTGAACCGATCAACGCTAATCACTTTTTCTCCCTGTTTGATTTTAAAATATTTGTCTGTACGATTCAAAATTTTGTAAGGTCCAGAATATGGTGAAGTTAATGGACTTTTAACTTTATTACAACGAATAAACACGTGTGAGCATTTTTCTAGTTCGGGGTGTACGAAAATTTGTTTTTGATGAATTTCTCGTCTGGGTTTTGCTGAAATATTCCTTAATTTTGTCTTAATTCCTAAAGAAAATTTTCATCACTGGAGATCTCTGGTTTTATCAACTCAAAGAAATCACCAGGAAGCCTGATTGGTTCTCCATATACCAATTCTGCTGCACTGACCTGAGTGTCATCACGCAAGCTTGCTAGCAAACCCAGTAGTACGGTTGGTAACTCATAACCCCAATTGTCTGTATTTCCTCTACACATTAACGAAGCTTTTAACGTGCGATGCCATCTTTCAACGGCACCGTTAGCCTGTGGATGATACGAAGTCGTTCTTATTCTACTTATTCCCATTCGTTTTGCAAGTTGGTTAAATAAGTTTGATTCAAACTGACGACCTTGATCAGTCGTGATCCTTAAAGGACAACCGAATTTCGAAATCCATCCGTAATACACCTTATCAGCAATACTCTCTGCGGTTATATCTTTCGATGGATATGCTCCAGGCCAACCCGTGCTTCTGTCTAGCATAAATATCGATATCCATTACAGTACTTAAGTGGTCCTACGATATCTATATGAATATGCTCGAAACGATCGCTCTTTTCGAACGTCCTAAATGGAGCGATATTATGTCTGTGGACTTTGGACTTCTGACAATCTAAACACGATCTTGTCCATGATGCAATATCTTTGTTCATCGACTTCCAGAAATATCTATCTCGGATCAACTTTCTTGTAGATCGAATGCCGGGATGACTAACTCCATGTATTGCGTTGAAAGCTGATTCACGGAATGTCAAAGGTAAATATGGGCGTATCTTTCCGTTCGATGTTTCACAATAAATATATGATTTACAACTAGGTATTTTTACTTTTTTGATCTGCAATGTTTTTGATTTCAAGAGATCCGAAAGCTCTTTGTCGTTACTTTGCGATGTTGATAGCTTTTCATAATCGATCGTAGATGAAAAGTCAATAGTAGCAACCCTAGATAATGCATCTGCAACGATATTATTTGATCCACTAATATGCTCGATTTTTGTACAGAACTGCATTACATAATCTAAATGTCTCAATCTTCGGGTTGTATCATTTTTACCGATAGTATTTTTATTAAATGCCTGAACTAATGGTTTGTGATCTGTATATATCGTCAGAGATTTTCCTTCAATTAAATATCGAAAATATTTTACTACCATATAAATAGCTACTAATTCTCTGTCGAATGTGCTGTATCGCTGTTGAGCCTCTGTTAGTTTGCTAGAGAAAAAACCTAAAGGTTTCCATGAGTTTCCTTCTCGTTGTTGAAGTACTGCTCCCGCACAGGTGTTCGAGCAGTCAGTCATAATAGCGATTGGAGAATCCGCGTTAGGAAATGACAGTGTAGCAGCACTTTGTAGGTTTTGCTTACACTGCTCAAATGCCTCAATAGTTTCATCCGTCCATGGTATCCGGGTCTTGTCTTTTTTCGTACTATTGTGAAGAAAAACATTTAACTTCGCTTGAAAACTCGCAGCATTTTGGAGAAGCCGTCTGTAAAAATTTATTATCCCCAAGAAATGTTTCAATTCCTCAACTGTCTGTGGCCTTGGAAAATTAATGAGACTTTTGACTCGATGTTCCAAAGGGCTAAGTCCTTTTTCAGAAACATGAAACCCTAAGAAGTCTAACTCAGTTTTCCCGAATTCGCATTTCGCCAAATTAATTTTTAAGCCAAAATTACTTAACCGCTCAAAAACTATTTTTAGATGTTTCTTATGTTCAGCTTCAGAAGAAGATGCAATGATGACGTCATCAATATACATATGTACGTGAATAAAAGTTAAGATCTCTAAAAACCTCATTATTTAAAAATCTTTGGAAAGTTTGAGCCGCGTTTCTAAGGTCAAATGTCATTCTTGTAAATTCGAATAACCCAAATGGTGTTGTAATTGCTGTCTTCTCTATGTCATTTTCTACGATACCGATGTTGTGATAAGCTCGTTGTAAATCTAATCTAGTAAAAATCTTCTTATTAGCTAGGGTGTACATACAGCCTTGAATGCGAGGAATCGGGTATCTATTGGGTTTTGTAATGGCATTCAAACGTCGGTAATCCCCAGAAGGTCTTATTTCACCGTTCTTTTTTACAACTACATGTAGTGGAGAAGCCCAACTGCTTTTACTAGGTCGACATATTCCCATATCTTGCATTCTTTGAAATTCTGCCTTTACTTGGTGGTAAAGGACGCGGACGCGCGAAAACAGGTGCGCCGCTTGTCTCTATGTAGTGTAATACGGAATGACGTGGAGTGTCCTTAAAACACATAGGTTTCGTTATATCGGGAAATAAACTTAATAAGTCACTGTATGGATTGTTGGAGTCTATTGTTCTTACCGAGTAATAATCACCTAAGCTCACCGATGTGATAACTGATAAATTTGTCACTTCATCGATAAGTTTCTTACGATACACATCTACTAATAATTTATGGTGACATAAAAAGTCTGCACCCAGTAAAGGTTGCTTTACGTCTGCTATAACAAAAGTCCAACGGCCTTAACTTTAGATCTAAAACAAGAGTTTTTTCGCCGTAGGTTTTTATTTCTGTCCCATTAGCTGCATATAGTTTATAGTCACTGCACTTATCACTACGATAGGGTTTTTTTTTCGCTGGAAGAACTGAAATGTTGGCACCGGTGTCCACTAAGAATCTTAAACCTGAGTTTCTGTCCATAACACATAGGCGTTTAGAAGGTGTAATGGTGCATATCTCCGCCTCCGATTGCACCAATTTTAGTTTTCCTAACTATTATTATTCCACGAACATGGCTCTATAATTTCTTTGGTCTATTCCGATAGCGATAATGATAGAAACAAAGCCAGTCAACATTGTCAGGCGTGCGTCGTGCGCTCGGGTTTCGCCTTCGAGACGTAGATCGAGAGCGCGCGCGACGAAAGCTGCGTCTGCGATTTCCAAATATGGGTCTTCGTGTTTCCATGTCGTTTATTCGCAGATTTTTGCTATTTTGGCCAAAATTAAAGATGTTTCACAAGAGCTCGAAGTACTGTTTTTCACTTCATTTATTTGCTGTGGTATCGCCGTCTCCATTATTTTGTCGGCAATAGTCGCCAAATATTCTAAATTTTTTACGTCTGTGACTGCCAAAACCACACGTACTGACGCTGGTAGGTGTCCTTGCCACATAATAGACAAGGTTTCATCCGAGATTTTCTCTCTTGCCAAATCTCTCATTTTTCGAAGCAGTTGTGACGGTTTTTGATCCCCCAATTCCATTTCGCTAAGTAACTTTTGGAACTGGCGAATTTCAGACTCTTCATAAACTTGCAGCAAGCGTGATTTCAGGGCTTCGAATTTCTTTGTTTTAGGTGGCATGAGTAAGATATCGCTTACCTGCTGTATTACATCTTTTCCTAATTTGGTCACAACTAGATTATACTTCGTCTAACTAGATTCATCGCTGAGCTTCTGTGGTCCGAGAATTGCATCAGTTTGTATAAACCACAATCTTGGTTTATCACACCAAAACTCTGGGATTCGCGAAGAAACTGTAATTGTTGCTAGCCCAGAGGAGTCATTCTGCGCCCCTGTCAGTGTCACTGAAGTTCCTGAGCTCGTCATTGTTATATCGGGGTCACCAATTTGTACCGACTACTGGGTATAAATAAAACAAAAATATTAAAATGCGTCTATTTACTAGCAGTGCTGCAGAACGACTGCCGAACAACTGTCTCTATTCTAAGATTACAATTTTACATAAACAAATTATATAAAGACTAGCTGTGCCCGCGACTTCGTTCGCGTGGATTACAGAATGCTTGGCATGTCTCCTGCAAAGCATGATAGTCTGCGGTGCTGCTCAAGAAAGGAGCTTTTTACTTTGAATCTGGGAACTTTCTGGTTGTATTTATAAGCAGACACTAACTCAGATATGGTATTCCTCCACGGTTTTCACTATAAATGTTGAAGAAAAGTTGTTTTGTGGTAGTCTTTAAAATTTCGACTGCAAAACAGTAAGTTCCCCCCTAGGTTCTCCTTGTATTATATATAGGGTGACTTTTTCTACTGGGCTTAATAGGCCAAATCCGGAACTATAAGGAATCGCGAAAGATACTTAATGGAGTCTCGTGTCCGATTTTGATAAATCTAAAACTGCATCATAATATTTTTTGATTTCATGATTTTCCTGGCCAGAAATAGAACCCACTAATTAAAAAAAATACATTCTGTATTATTGCACCACCTAATAGTGTCACTTGTAAAGATCAACTTTTGGAAAGTAATAGTAAGCGTCAAATTAAAGGAAAAGGTTTGTTTTACAAAATAACATTTAATCTATACATTAATTAAGTTAAGTATTCGATTCTACATAGACATAATCAAATATGTGGGTTAAATCATGGGTTCCGGTAAGTTTAGAGTTTAGTCACCTACTAAAGTAAGGAAGAGTGTGAACAATACAATCGAAAATATATAAAATAAATTACTCACACTAACTTCTTTTATGTTTGTCTTTTTTTTCTATGTGAGCCATACAAAGTTGATAGAATGTCACGTTTGTTTTGGTCCCCGTCATCTACTCAGTTACCTAGGTGGGTTTAGATAATTCTTAAAAAGATGAATCAATTTGTTGAAAATCTACATTTCACTGGACTCGGCTATTGTACTCACCCGCTATTAGCGTTACAACATCCCGTTACTAAATATTTAATTAATGTAAGAATTTGAAAGAATTTTGTAAAAAAAATAGCCTTTTCTTTTTGTTTCAGTTTACTGTATAGTATTACCTCACTAAAGTTGATCTTTATAATGTGTGACAGTATCAGATGGTGCAATACTACAGAATGTAATTTTTTTGCAAAATCAACGTGTTCGTTTCTGGCTAGAAAAAGTTATTTTTACAAAAAACTAATGATGCAGTTTTAGTTTTAATCAAAATCGGCTTTGTGACTTAATTTTTTTTTTCGCTTTTGCTTATAGTTTCGGTTTTGTTCTATCATATCCAGTAAAAAAATTAGCCAGTAAAAATATTATTTTTTAAAATGTTTATATTAATATAATGTATTTCTTCCCTATTTGAATCAGATATTATTCACTATTTCATTGGTTTAAATTTTGTTCCTTATAAAATTGGCTTTCTGCTAGTGAAAGTTTCATCGAAATCGGTCCAGCTGTTTCAGATATTAGCCGAAACAAACTGAATGACAGATAGACTGACAAAAATTTTAAAATTGGTAATTTTGTTGTAAGTACCGTGTATACTTTCATATGCATTTATTTAAATTTACAAACAGACACATCGATTTTATTTATTTGTATAGATGTATAAGGTATACATTACCTTTACCCTTCTTAAATCGGAAAATGTTCTATTTTATTGGTTTCTCCAATATTTTGTTATCGTGTAATTCTCTTTTTTACTTATTGATTAAAATAAATATATTTTTTAATATAAGTAGCCTAATTTAATCCTTATTATATTAGCTATAGGGGCTGCTGTAATGTTTTTAAGAACTTTTTAGATTTTATGATATTTTGTGATTGTTTTCTTCCATTTCCACTCCCTTCTCTGGGCCTCATGTGATTAATAGACATCCTCTAACTGCGAGTGAAAGTCCCATCAAATTTGATTCAGCTGTTTCAGAGATTAGTCGTAAGAAACAGACTGACAGTACTCATTTATTCATGCATTTAGTAAAAATCACAAAATTATGTTCGAAGTGACCCCATAAGTTGACATATCTTTTTTAGTGGGCACAAACGCACAGATAAACAGACAAACAGACAAAAATTCTAACAAATTTTGTTTTGGGTTCTATTGCGTAGGTAAAGGCCTCCAATATTTTTTTTTCATATATGTTACATGTACAGACAGCGACCCGTTAGAATTTTTTTCCTATATATATAGATTTAAAAATATCTAAAATAGAAGTAACCCCAAGTCACTCCTTATAACATTTGATAACTGCAAAAAGTACCATCAAAACCGGTTAAGCCGTTTTAGAGATTAATCGGAACAAACAGATAGACAGACAGACTGACAGACAAAATTTTGAAAATGAATTTTTTTATGTAAGTACTTATATACTTTCATGTATTTAGTTATAAACACAAAAAAATGTTCAACGTGATTCCTTAAATTGACATAACTTTTTTATTTATGGACCAATTGACATGAAACAAACCCTAAATGTTAAGTGAAGCTTACTACAATATATTAGTGAAAACCGCATCTAAATCGGATAAGCCGTCTCTGAGATTAGCGTGCACAAACGCACAGATAAACAGACAAACAGATAAGAATTCTAAAAATCATTGTTTTGGGTTCTATTGCTTTGGTAAAGGCCCCCAATAATATTTTTTTTAAATATCATCCATGTACAGACAGCGACCCGCTAGAATTTTATTATTAGTATATAGATATAGATATAGATAGATATAGATATGTGCACACGGCACACATCTATGCCCTTTTTTCGCTCATTGTAATAGAGCACGGCTTCTGGCTTCATCATTGGCCTATATCCTTAAGACATACGCATATCGGCACCATGGCATGTAGAAATCATTGCTACGTCGCGTTTGTCTCGCCATTTCATGACTGTTACATTGTCCTTCTGACGAGCAATTACTTCAACTTGGAAGTTCTTTTCTATTTACCCGTAGAGTTCCGCATAAGTCTGTCTTACGCTGCTGTAAATACTTTGCCAATCCTACGGTATTGTAAGAGTTGTCACACACAATTATCCGTCCGGCATCTAGAAGACCGTCATATAATTGAGCTACGACACTCCCAGGCTTATCAAAATCAGCAATCTCGGGGTCACGCCCTATGTAAATATCATAATTCCAGACAAAACCTTCTTCTGTGCACAGTTTATAGATTTTCAAGCCGTATTTATGAACTTTGGATGGGTTGTATTGACGGAAAGATATCCTGCCTCTAAACGGCATCATCGACTCGTCAATGATGATACATTCACCAGTTGTATGTGGTAAACTCTTCCAGTTATTGATAACAAAGTCCAAAAGTGGTTTTATTTTGTATAGAAGTTCGTTTTGATGCCTCGGAGCTTCATTATCAACAAAGTGCCAGCAACCTAATATTGACGAGAACCGATTATATGACATGTTTACGTTGTGAAATATTGGATGGTAGTAAATCGCATCTAGTTTTCAATGCGATTCAAATGTTGGAAATTTCACAATACCTATCCATCAACATGTACAAGGCAATAAATTTCAACATTTCTTCACGTGTTACATCTGTCCACCGATGCATGCGGCTGTGAAGTGACATGTTGACATTCTGTTTTAGTACAGAAGCGTACAAATTTGTTTGAGTGACCATAAGATCTAACACTTCATTGGTCAATATACGTCGATAAATGGATACAACGGATTGTTCGCTTTGAACATGAAGTATAGGGCTGTTGCCATAAGGTTGACGTGACAGTGGTAGGATTTCCTGGCTCCAGCCATTTTCTCTATCTATATCATTTATTTCCTGCGGAGTAAGCCGCATAATCTCACCAGCAGTCCGCCTTCTGCTCATTTCTGGCCTAGATGAATTTATGACGATATCCGATGAATTATCAGCTGGAGAGTCTCTACCACGATCACCGGTTATAATGTTTGAATTGAAATTCTCACCCGGATCAAAATCAGGATCATCAACATCATCATTAGCAAAAATACTCAGTTCTTGATCCGAACTATCAGAATCAGGCTCGCCTGATATATCGCTGTTTTCACCGTTTGAATCAATTTCACTTTCAGTCAATTCAAAGTCACTATCTTCCAGTAAACGTTGCAATTCCTCAGTTGATAATTCGCGTGGCATTTTCAACAAAAATATCACATGCGTTATATCCTTGAAACAATTTTATGAACAGAATTCGAAAATATGACAGTAACAGTAACATAATTGATACTGACAGGTCTAAAGAAACAGATTATCAATGAAATCTTATTTTATAGTTTGAAAATATCGTAAATTTAGTTATAAAATAATAATAAAATATTCACAATAAATAAATACTAATGGAAACCAAAAAAATATAGAAAGAGTTCCTTGAACCACATGTATTTCATAAACGTGCATAAGCAAAAATGACCCTCTACGCTCATGGACCATATGTGTTTCAGCTAGGAATACTCTAAATCCGTTTTTTTTTTTATTTATTATTATTACTAAAGCTATCTTATGACTACAAAAAAAAAAAACAAATTATTCAAAAAAACCTGTTAGACTTGTCGGTCAATTTTGCATATTTGTATTGGGACAGAAAACGTGCTAATCTGTTTAGAACTACCAATTATAGAAATTTGAGACTTAATAGGATTTATTGACAGTCGGCAACACAAATGCATACGATGCTTACGATCTAAAAGGTACGAACTAAACCAGTTAATAGCATGTGGGGAAAAATTTAAATTTTTAAGAATTGCTAAAATAATATCAAAATCAACGGTGTTAAAAGCATTGGAGAAATCTAATAAAGCAATAATAGTTACATTTTGAGTATTGATTCCAAACCTAATGTCATCACATATTTTAACAAGAGCCGTCACAGTGCTGTGCCCAGGACGGAAGCCAGATTGGAATGGACTGAGAATGTTATTATTAGAGGGGTGTAGAGAAAGTTGTTCATGAACAATTCGTTCAAGGACCTTAGGCAAGAAAGGGAGTATGGAAATTGGCCTATAGTGTGTGTGTGTGATGAAGGATTGAAAATCTAAGGAACGGGAACGACATAGACAAGCCGCCATACTTCAGGAAAAATGTTAAAGGAAAGGCAATAGTTGAAAATGTGACAAAGAATAGGAAGAACAGTGTTTATTGATAACATAATCATTTTTCGGCTAACTCCATCACAAACTCGTAGAATTTGGGTGCATGAGATTAATAAAAAAAGAAAGAAATTAGGAGAAAACCTACTATGTAAAGAACTCAAGTCCAATGAAGATCGTTTCTATACATATTTTAGAATGAGCCACACATGAAAAAAAAAGATACAAGGTTTCGGCAAGCTATTTCAAGCAGAGAAAGATTAGCCTTAACTTTGAGGTAAGAAAATATTTTAAAATTAGGAAAATATTGTAATAATCAAAATATTAAAAGTTTGAATATAGGTATTTATTAATCATTAACACAAAAATTAAGAATCATTTTTTATTATTATTTATGTGAACAATAAATGTTGTATTCCGAATTATTTTGATAAGTAGTAGTTAAATCGGTTGGTATACTCGTATTTTCCTTTTGTTGTAGTATCAAATAATAAGCATTATCAGTAACTGTTGGTTCGCTAATCACCGAATAACTCCCTGGTGTAAGAGGACCTTGCGGGCTGGTATGACTTAGAGCAGAGTAGTTAGAACTGCCTGGTGCAGTCGATTCAGTGTTAGAAGTTACAGTTTCCAGATCAGTTAATTCAGCATCCATCAAAATTCGGGCGATATCAAATTTGCTTTTATTTGTGATCGCTTTGATAGTTTTTTGAATGTTTCAGCGTATCCCAAAAATAATAAATCATCACATTTCACATCAACTTTATCGTCATATCTGTTGCGATCCCTTCTATTTTGAAGAAACTGGATCATTCTTTCTGTTGTATCTGGATTCCTTCTCCTGTGCCTTCTATAAATTTGTTGGGCGTTTTGTGTTGTTGGTTGACAGGAATCTTGTGTAGTTTCACCTCCGGTAGATAAACAGTTAGTAGTATTAACTTCTTCCACATTCACAGATTCTGTACCACCTGTGTCATTTAATGTAACTTCTTTCGCATTCAGAGATGCCATACTACCTTGAGTTTCATTCAGTGTAACTGCTGGATCAATGAAATTCATTTGATCTGCCCAAGTCCAGTTTTGAAGTTTTTTTGCGGCTTGGCCCTAGTGGCTACTTTTTTTAAATAGCTTGTACTTTTTATAGGTGTCCTTTAAATTCTTCCACTTTGCTTTCAAAGTTACGACTGAAAAATAACAAAATAAGACAACATTAATCTTATTTTCATTGCAGATTCCTCACTAGTGGAGATAGCTTATCATTCTCATATCGTCTAGGAAATTCAACAGTATCAAAAATTGTGACTGAAGTATGTGAGGATATATGGAATATATTACAACCATTAGCCCTTCTAAAACCTACAGAAAAATGTGGCTCAATATCGCAGAAGACTTTTTTCAAAAATGGGGATTTCCTCATTGCCTAGGTAGCGTGGATGGAAAGCGTATATCCATTAAATGCCCTCCACGTAGCGGCTCAAGGTTTTATTGTTACAAAAGTAAATTTTCTATTGTCTTAATGGCTGTTGTGGATGCTAATAACAAATTCATTTATATTGACATAGGATCGTTTGGAAAAGATGCTGATACTATATTTGAAAAAACTCCTTTTTTACAACTACTGCAAGCTGGTCAACTTAATGTGCCAAATGCCCAACCATTACAAGAAGGTACAGATCCTTTGCCTTATATTTTTATAGGGGATGGTGCATTTAAGTTAGAAATGTTTTTGATAAGACCTTTTGTCAGAGAAGCTGCTATGCAAGATGGAAACAAACAAACAAAAAGAAATTTAATCCAGCGCTTAGTCGAGCACGTGTTGTTGTGGAATGTGCTTTTGGAATAATGGCACAAAAGTTTTTTTTTAAGTCCTTTTGAAACAGAATTGACAAACACGATAAAAATTGTTAAGGCAGCTTGATGTTTGCATAATTTTATACAGACAAAACAGTCAGCCGTACCTGCCAGTTCCAGTTTTGAAATAGAACAACTAGGTGCCTTTCAATCACCAAATAGACCTGGCAACCGTTTGAGAGCATCGACGGCAGCGTTTGACGTTAGAGACAAAATTGTCCAATACTTTGCACAAAATCAAAATCAAAATCAAAATCAAAAAATACTTTATTCAAGTAGGCTTTTAAAAGCACTTTTGAATCGTCAAAATAAACAAAAAGTACTTAAATTAAGGAAAAGCTACCACCGGTTCGGAACGTAGATTCTACCGAGAAGAACCGGCAAGAAACTCGATAGGTACTCTTTTAAAATTGTGTTCTTAAGTATATACATTTTAAAAATTACAAATGTTTATATTTAACATCCTGTATGAAATTCATCTATACTAAATCCATGCATTATTATCATCTATATAATCTTGTACAAAATAATATGCTTTAGCTATTAAAGAATTTTTAATATACAATTTAAACTTATTGATTGACAACTGCAAAAATTTCTTTGGTATTTTGTTATAAAAACGGACACCTTGCCCCAGAAAGGAAACATTTACTTTGCGAAGTCGAAAGCTTGGTGTTATGAGTTTATCCTTTCTTCTTGTGTTAATACAATGCGAGTCACTATTTCTCTCAAAAAAAATCAATATTAGTATGGATATGTATAATATTGTTATAAATATACTGTGACGCAACCGTTAATATACTTTACTAAAAACATCTCGAAGGGATTCCCGAGCTCCTAAATTATAAATACTACGAATAGCTCCTTTTTGCAAAATAAAAACTGTATTAACATCTGAAGCGCTACCCCATAGCATCAAACCATAGGAGATGATACTATGAAAATAACCGAAATATACTAATCGAGCTGTATCAACGTCGGTTAGTTGACGAACTTTCCTAACCGCGTATGCTGCGGAGCTGAGTCTTCCCGTGAGAGATGACAAATGGGAATTCCACTGAAGCTTCGTATCCAAGGTTATTCCCAGGAATACTATTGTGTCACTTACATCAAGGATCTCATTATTCAATATCAAATTATAATTAGGTTGTATAACGTTAGGTAAAGTAAATACCACACATTTCGTTTTTTTGGCATTTAAAACTAGATTATTAGTTGTAAACCAACCATGTATCAGTGATAATGCATTGTTTACATATTTATAATTAGTTCTATTTCTGTCAACTTTGATAATAAGTGAAGTATCGTCAGCAAACAATACAATATCACAAACACCTCTAACATAGAATGGAAGATCGTTGATGTATATTAAAAATAATAAAGGACCTAAAATTGATCCCTGTGGAACACCCATTTTTAAGACAGATCCAGATGACTTAATTCCATTTATAGAAACATGTTAAACTCTCTGAGACAGGTACGAAGCAATAAGATCAAGAGCCTTCCCTTTAACTCCGTAATATTCTCTTTCTCGCTTACATAATAGCGTTTCATGTTCCACACAGTCAAATGCTTTAGATAAATCACAAAATACACCAATAGCATTCTGTGATTTCTCCCAAGCGTCATATATGCCTGCATCCGTTGTAGAACGACCTTTGATAAAACCGTATTGTTCCCTATGAAAAATACCATTTACATTACAATGAATAAGGATTTGATTTAAAATAATTTTTTCAAAAATTTTACTTAAGGAAGGTAGTATAGAAATGGGCCTATAATTGCTAGGCTCATCTTTGTTTCCCTTTTTAAAAAGTGGTAATACTTTGCTACATTTTAATAGATCTGGAAATGAACCTGTATCAAGGCATTTATTAAAAATGAACGCTATATATGGAGCAATGTCATGGATGATACTATTAATTAATTTTACCGAAATACACCAAAGATCATTTGTTTTTTTAATATTAAGAGTTTTAAACGTATTTATATCATCTATTGGAGTAACTTGCTTGAAAGAGAATTCAATATTACATCTGGATACATGATTTACAAGTAATTGAGTTGCAGCTGATGAAGACGATTCTAACTGAGATGTTATATCTGAAGGTATTTCATCAAAATATTTTTGAAATATATTTGCAACTTCTAATTCTGAATTTACAATTTTGTTCCCTACGTTTAACTCAATTGGTATAATTTGCTTATTAGATTTTCCACACACACTATTAATAACGTCCCAAGTAGCTCTAATTTTATCTTCAGAATTAAAAATTTTATCTTTGATATGTGATGTTGGAACCTTAATCTTTAGTTAAAGGAAACAACTGTTTACTGTATCGTGGCATTTATTGAACTAACTTATATATGAATCAAAAAATATACTAATAAAATTATGCTTATATAGCTAAATGCGAGTACAGTTACATACATAATTCCTAACATTATAATTAATACACTTCACCTCCCGAAGGCGTTGAAAAAAAAAAATGTAACATTGGAACATTTTTTTTTTGTTTTGTTTTAGGTAATATTATTAGATATATCTAAAAAAATATAATAACTAACTGTTACTCTAATACTACCAACAAACAATTATAAAACACAATTAAAAAAATATTAAAGAATGTTAATATATTATAATTATACAATACAACACAGGCATAACAATATAAATTCATTAATTATAATTTTATCAAATATTATTCATAAAAGGGTTTGGTCCTATTTTTATGAACTATTTCTTCCTTATTCGAGTTATTTTTAATCCTAACATTACATCCTAAGTCTTTTACAACTGTATATGGTCCTTTATAAAGAGGATCTAGTTTTCTACCTGTTTCTATCTTAATTAATATTAAATCTCCTACATTATATTTAACAGGATTTATAGAAATGTCATACTTAGATTTTCGCTTATGTGTATTAGTTATTAAGTTATGTTTAGCTTCAGTTTGTGCTAGCTGTAGTCTATATTTTAATTGCAATGGATAACTATCAGAATTATATAGCGGATCTACATGATTAGTTAAATTAGAGGGTATATTGCATACTTTACCAAAAACTAATTCATGTAGCGTGTAATTCGTTTCCGAATGAACTGTATTATTGAAACCGAAACACCAGAAAGATAACCAATGACTCCAAGTATCCGGGTGATTGCTACACTGGATTCTTAGAAAGGACCCTAACACTTTATGGGTGTTTTCTAATGCACCTATTGACTCATGGTGGTAAGCAGTCGATGATAGTTTTTCTATATTCAAGATCTTACAAACCTGTTCCATTGTCGACGAAATAAACTCTGTCCCTCTGTCTGTAGCTATTACCTTAGGAATGCCAAATATTAGAATAAAATTGCGTACGAATGCATCAGCAATGGACGTAGTTTCTTTATTTTCTAAAGGAATTGCCTGTATGTATTTTGACAATTCACATTGTATAGTTAAAATATAAGACTTATTATCTATGTCCTTATCTAAAGGTCCAACTAAATCTAGATATACTTTTTCAAAAGCCGAAGATGCCGTAGTGGTAATTTCCATCGGTTCTTTAATATAGCGACTATGTTTCATTTTCTGACACATCGTGCATTTACGTACAAATTCCTGTACATCTCTTTCAATGCTAGGCCAGAAATATCGTTTCTTAATTGTGTTTATCATTCTGCGCATACCAGCATGTCCGCTAGATGGCAGCAAATGAAAATCATTCATAATAAGAGTTTTCTCCTTATCATCCGTTATTCTTTTAACACCTCGCAATATACATAAACGGGGACCGGTCCAATTATTCAATGACTTAATTTCATTACAAATATTTTTAATAAAATCTACATTTTGTTCATCTTTAACGATACAAACTTCTTCAACACCTATCTTCTTACAAAATAAACTTAATTTCTGCACAAATTCGACTCGCGAGAAGTGCGCCTTAAAATTAAGATTAATATATAAATGTCTCCTATCCGATCTAAAAGCAAAACACTCCATTTCTGTAGTAATAACATTGTTCGCTCTCAATTTATCTAATGTTTTCCCATCCATAAACATCAACTCAATTGTATAACGCGGTTTTCTTAATATATCTACGATTCTTGGTTGATCAGGCCAATTGTCTTTAGATTTATTAAGATCCACGTTCCCTTTTGAAACTTCTTTGTCATTCATTTCATTCATTCTTTTCTTCTGTGCTCTAGTCATCACATTCACAACTTGTTCATGCATCTGCTTTAACTCATCTGAGGTCATACTAACTCTCGATAAAGCATCTGCTACAACATTCTCTTTGCCCTTAATGTAAACAATTTTGTATTTATATTCCTCTAAAGTAAGTCTAAATTTAAGTAGTCTATTAGAAGGATCTTTAATACTAAAAAGATATACTAAAGGCTTGTGGTCCGTCATTAATGTGAAATTTCTGCCGTAAATATAAGGCCTAAAGTACTTCACAGCCCAAACAATGGCCAAAAGTTCTTTTTGAATTGTTGGGTAGTTTCTTTCGGCCTTATTTAATGGCCTACTAGCATAAGCTACCGGTCTCAAATCTCTGTTACATAAGACTGCACCGATAGCGATACCTGACGCGTCTGTTTGTACTACGAATTCATTGCTTGTTGAAAAATCAGGATATTGCAATGATATAATTGGCGGTGATATTAAAGACTTTTTTAAAATATCGAACGCTTTTTGACATTCATTAGTCCATATAAATGGTTCGTTTTTCCTGCATAATTTAGTTAAAGGTATAGTAATATCAGCAAAAGATTGTATAAATTTACGATAATAATTACAGAACGCTACAAATCGCTTAACATCGTCTGAATTCTTAGGTATAGGATAATTTTGAAGAATTTTAATTTTACTTGGGTCCGGAGAAACGCCTTTATCAGAAACAACGTGCCCTAAATATAAAAGTTCCTTTTTCAAAAATTCACATTTATGGGGGTTTAATTTTAAATTTACTTTTCTAAGTCTTTCCATCACGCTTATCAAATTCTGATTATGCGAGCTCAAATTCCGTCCAAATATTATAAGATCATCTAAATATATGAAACATTTCTCAAATGCAAGGCCTGACATAGCAACAGACATCATACGACTGAACGAACTGGGACTAACCTTAAGACCCATAGGTAGTCTTTTCATTTGATACTGCCCTGAGCTAGTTGTAAATGCTGTATATTTACGACTCTCAGAAGTCAAGGGCACTTGAAAGTAACCTTGGTGAAGGTCAAGGTGACTAAAGTAAATTGCTCCAGAAAGCGAATCTAAGATTTCATTTATGTTCGGTAACGGAAATTTATCATCTACTACAAGACCGTTTAATTTCCTATAATCAACTACTAGTCTCCATTTGGTATTTTGACCATCAACAGCTTTCTTAGGAACTAACAGTATTGGACTAGACCACTCACTATTACATTCCTCTATGATATCATTTGCTTTTAAATTTTTTATTTGGTTTTCGATTTCAGGCTTTAAGGCTTGTGGTAAACGGTATGGTTTTACATATACTGGAGAAACATTTGGCTTAACAGTAATGGATTGTTGATAAATATTTGTGGTCGTTAACTTATCACCTTCCATATGAAACACATCTGCGTACTTTGCACAAATGGCCTCAATGCTTTTCTGCTCATCATCGTGCAAATGAGATAAATTTAGTTCGTGCAGTAACTTTTGAACTCTATCAACGCTAATATTGATTTTATTAAATGTACATATATTATAGTTATCTAAAGATTGTAATTCTGGTGTAAAAGATCCTAGCTCTATGTCTTGTTCACTAACATTTAATATCTTAATAGGAATCCTATTATTTTTTACTGTAGTGATTTCATTAGCTAAAATTATATCTTTGCTCAATTCTTTTCCACAAACAACAACATCCCCACTTATACATTCATTCACATAAAGAAAGTGTATTGATTCTGATCGAGCAGGAATAAGTAAGACTTCATTACTTTTATTGACATCGCTTATTAGTTTCAATAAATGAGTAAAGTTGTCTATACGTAAAGTAACTAAATTTGTGTATAAATTAATGTTTGCTTCGTACTTTAATAGAAAATCTAACCCTAGAATTCCATCAGCCTTTAACGGTAACGACTCAAAAACTGAAAATTTATGGTTAAACTGTATATCTTTACTGGATTTTAAAGTTAAATTTACCAATCCTTTAGCTCTGGTCTGTCCACCAATGCCATTTATTAACGTATTATCTCTGTGTACTGGCGTGTTAAAAGGAATCGCTTCATTTTTTATGACAGAAAGTGATGCACCAGTATCAATAAGCCAATAATATTTTATGTTATTAATGTACAATGCCACATATTTTGTGTTTTCATTGCATGATAAGATTGTGTTCTTAAGATCGAAAAAACTGAATCGGTTTATTATTTGATGGTTGACTACTTTGAAGCTCCTCTACATTGTGCTCAACTGCATATAAATTTCGATTTTGAGTGTTATTTCTACTTGTTGTGAAACCCCTACCTCTGGTATTGTAAGAAGGTCTGCGATTAGCATAATTAACTCTGAAGTTATTATTAAAATTATTAGCTCTATAGTTACTATAACTAGCGCGTCCCGTTCCACGCTGATTACCGTAATTGTTGTTACGCTGACCGCGAAAGAAGTTTGTGTTTTGGCCATAATTATGACTACCACGATGACCGCGATTAGCACTAAAGTGCCTATTGTTATAGAAAGTACGTCCTTGCTTTGATACATGCATGAGGTTACCTTGTGGTGGAGCTGGCCTGTCCTCGTCTTTGGCAGCCTGTACTGCTTCTTTCAAACTGCTATAATTTCGGGACGTAATGATTGTAGATACTCGTGAGCTGCGCAGTCCATCTGAAAATGTTTTTATCGCCGTTTTTTCATTTATGGGTTTAAGTACCGAATAAACACTCGAGTTCCCATCGGCCTGTGAAATCGTCATGTCAGTAAACAACTGCTCTATTTCCTTACCATATTCCTCAATGGTCTTTTGACCTTGTCTCATAGACTGTAACCTGGACTGAATAGCCGTATACGACTTTTTTGTTATTAAATGATTGCGTATATCTCTAATTAAGTCGTCAACATTCTCATATTTGTTAGAAATACGTAATTTTGCGTTTTCTGAAAGTCTATTTTTTAAGACAAAAACTATCAATAAGGACTTACCTGCATCCTCCAGCATATCAGCGTACATTTCGATAGAGTCAAGCATTCTCTTAGTGGTGCTTTCAGTATCATCCATTACTGGAATTAAATTACATGCCACTTTTAAATCAAACTCCATTTTGTTAGTTTTAATTGACATTGGAAAAACACATAAATTTTTTATCTCGTCATACAATATTTGACACCTACTAAAAATTTCTTTGCTTAATAGAGCTACTTCTTTATCACTACTCTTTTCTAAACTTAATAATAATAATGATTGACATTTCTCAAAAATATCACTTGATTCCTTCAGTTTAGTTGCAACAGTGCTACCTTTATACCTACTTTGACCTCTTTTTACTAAATATTTTCGTATTTCGAGTAACAATTCATAACATTCTTTTAAACTTTCTATCATTTTATGCCTATAATTTTAAAATATTGTATAATAATTCATAAGTACGTAAAACTGAAAACTATTTCGCAACATACATACATGAAATGTAACGCGTAAGCAGTTTTTGTTACAAGGTATCATGTTCGCGAAGTTTCTGCGCCGTTTAGTCAATTATAATTATTAGCGTAATGAAATTTGATCACCGTCTTTACACATTTTACTTAATATTAACATTAGAAAACCAAATTAACTGCTCAAATACATTCTAAATTGTTTAAATACAGCTCACACTTTCACATATAGTCATAGTTCATTGAAAATAACAGCACTTTATTACACCAAATGCACGTAATAGTTTAAAACACTCACATAGGTATGTCGTATTGCTTACGTAGTGGTCTCCTCGACGCTGCGGCCCCTGGCCCGTAATGATGACCTGATGCGGGCTACAGTTCGCATCCCCAATTCCTCTTGAATAACGCGTCGAAGGCACTCCCTGTACAGCTTGCATCCGAAAAATATTACAACAACCAAAACCAGGGCTAAAACAATATACGTTACAGTGCTTATGCTGCTTAGATGATTGCCAAAATTTTCCAATTGAGCCGAATTGTCGCCAACGGCATTTTGATTCAAAAACACATCTTCCTTTTCTACTTTTGACTGACACATCTTTTCATTTTGTTAATTATCTGCACCCAAGAGCCAAAACAGAAGGAAGAGGTTCCTTGGCAGAGCCCTGGCAGGGTCGCCATGTGATGTTGGAACCTTAATCTTTAGTTAAAGGAAACAACTGTTTACTGTATCGTGGCATTTATTGAACTAACTTATATATGAACAAAAAAATATACTAATAAAATTATGCTTACATAGCTAAATGCGAGTACAGTTACATACATAATTCCTAACATTATAATTAATACACTTCAGATATAATTAGACTTAGCATGAATGCACACCGCTTTAAAGGTTTTTGAATACCGTTTGACATGTTCTATAAAATATTCCTCATGATTCCACTGCTTCATACTGTACAATTCATATAATTTATTTCTACTTTTATAAATACCAGAAGTAGCCCAGTCACTAAATTTCAAATTTGAGTTTACATAAAAAGTCTTTGTTTTAAAAATATTATTGAATTCATTTAAAATTAATTTAAAAACAGAACCATAAAGTATATCTGGATCATGTGAAGTCATATTTAATTTACATATTTTGGACGCCACAATATCTTTATAACGGCTTACTTTATTAACAGTTATCGGTCTACAAACAATTTTCCTTTCGTTTTTAATAACTTTGTCTTGTAGTGAAAATTTTTGCCCACAGTGGTCTGAGGTTAAATTATTGATTATTGATTTTTCATAAATTTCACAATTACAGAAGACATTGTCAATACACGTAGAAGAAAGGCTAGTTATACGAGTTGGTTCACAATATCTGTGCGTTAAATTAAATGATTTAAATAAGTTAATTAGTCGAGTACTAATTGTCGAATCTTTTAACAAATGTACATTGAAATCGCCGCATACAATAATATATTTACTGCCTTTACATAAATTTTTTAAAATGTCTTCCATAGTTACCTCAAACAAAGCAAAATCTCCAATAGGGAGGCGGTATACGCAAACTATAATGTATAACTGAAATTCCACACAGGACAGTTCTACAGTTCGCTCGATAGAGAGAGCCACAATATCTTGACGAGATTTACAAGCTATATCATTACGAACTAAGATTAATGAACCTCCACGAATAGCATTCACTCTTACGAACGAACTTAACAAAGTAAAATTATCAATATTAAATATGTCATACTGTTGAAGCCAATGTTCTGTCAAGCAGTATACATGAATATCACTACAATGTGAAAATAATTCTATTCTATTATAAATATATTTAAACGCAGAGAACTTAATATTATTTTATTATAATCATAGTAATGTCATTGAAATTGGTTCAGTACTTTTTGCGTGAAGAAGTAATAAACACACACACACACACACGCACACGCACACACACACACGCACACGCACACACACACTCGGCACTTACCTACTATTTTACCTATCAAAATATTACCTACTAAGGCTCGCCCACGACGACTTTTTGAAACGATGCAATAGTGTAGTGATGCTGTCGCATATTCGCATCGATACAGTCACGATGCGATCGCTGGCTGTGTGCCCTCGCTCACATAACCACGATTTAGTCGCGATGTCAACGCAATACTGTCGCGATTCTGTCGCGATGCATACGCGATTAAGTAACGTCACAAAAATGCAAGATGGACTCCGTTGAGGCAACATTAGTCACGTTGCCTTTGTGAGCAGCCGGAACGTGGGCAACGAAAGCGGCGTCAATATTGGATGCACCCATTTAACAAAGAGAGATGATTACTTGGTGGACAATATGTAACAACGTTTAAAATACTAAAAAACTATGAGCATAAATTCAGAAATTGTTATAGAATGACTTATTCGACGTTTTGAGGAATGCTGTCCATTGTAGAACCAGAGTTGACACGCAAAAATACAGTAATGAGACAATGTATATCAGCTAAAGAACGACTAATAATAACTTTAAGGTAAGAAAAACCAATTGTGTTAATTAATTAAGTAACTTTTATTAATAGTTTTTGCACAGTGGTTCTTTAATGAGTATTATAATCTAAACAACTAGTTACATTAAAAAATACCTATTATATTAATTATTGTCACGTTTGTAATCTCTTGGTTTTTATTTTATGGCGAATATAGTTTTGTGATAATGTCAGAATCTTGTGTAGGATCATCAAATTCATTATTATTTAATTGCGATGAACTACCTACAGTATTGGCATTGGCACCAGCAGGCGTAGGTGGCGTGTGGTAACTATTTATTAGCTGCGACACGCTACTTTCAGTAGATAGACCAGCATGTATTGTGTCATAGCTTTGGTATCCATAGTAACTGGTGTATAAAGATGTTTGTGCCATATTGTTATATTTGCGAAGCAAATTTATTATTTCAGCTTTGGCATCCAGTTTATATTCTTCCTTTATGGAATTGAAATGTGGATAAAGCGAAAGTAAAAAATGTTGATCCGGATGTTGAATAGTGGGCGTAATTTTATTCAATTTTCCTGTTAAAACTTCATATAATTTGTTTTGTGCATCATCAAATCCAACGCTTATTTTAGGCTTCTTTAATTTAGGAATAACAAAAGATTCCAAACCGCTGTCGGTGTCGTATTCATCAGTATCTGTAGATCGACTTGGCGGTCTGATTTCGTTTAAAGGTTGTAAAAATGACAATAATTTATAGTAAACATATTGTTTTCTTGGTTTGGTCCCGGACCCACTAGCACAGTTTTTTTCCTTTACCCGTTCTCTGTTATAGCAATCTTTTATATTTTTCAATTTTTCGGAGTTTATTAGTTTATTATTATTAGGAGATTAAACAACACACAGTACAGAAGAGAGAGAATATGTAAGTTTCGGCGACGTCGTCTTGGAAGCCACTTGAGTTTTGAAGGAAATTCTGATACATGGTCATACTTTCGGAGACCGAAAATAAATCGAATCGCTGGATTTTGTAATCGCTCAAGTTTAGCAAGGTGGTCCTTGGTTAAATTAAGATAGCTTGCGTCCGCGTAATAGAATAGAATAGAACAGAATAATCATTTATTCAGGACAACATACAGATGCAGACATGAAAAGTGAAAATAAAACAAAATAGTAAACTAAAACTAAACATATTTACAAAATTAAACTAAAAAATAATAAAAATAATAAGAAAAAAAAAGAAACAGAAAAAAAACTAACTATTAACAAACCAAATAATTAAAAAAAATTTAAGAGTATCATGAACAAAAAAAATTATATATATGATATATTAAACAAAGAAAATAAAAATCTTGTTCTTACTTATTAGAACGAAAAAAACTAATAAAATATTAAAAACAAATAAAAAAAAAACTTTATTTAGCTATTTTTAACATAGTGGTACGGACACCATGCAATGTCCCAAAACCCAAGCTGTCCCGGAACCCAAAGCTGGTTTTCAATGGTACCATTTTCTAACTTATTCGCAGCTGTGATGGGCCGCGACAAAGTGTTTATCTTTTTATACACACTAATTACACGAATATACTACAACATAATCATATTTCAAAAAATATATAAAATTATTATAATTCTTAATAATCTAATGTGAATTAATATAATAAACAAATATAAAACTGTATAATAACGTGCACAAGTGTTTGTGGCAAATAAATACGACAAAATCACTCGTAAAGGAACGATCTTTCGCTACTGTCACATCAACGGCTGCAGATTTAAATTCTTCGAAAACCCGGGGAGTATTGTGTTCAATTTTATAATCTAATTAGTTTCTAATCAACACAAAACAAAGTTCACAAACTGTGAGCAACGTCCCTCCTCACACTTGGCTCCGTTAGTCTCTCTTTGCTTGACAAGTTGGAAGTAAAGTTGTTGACAAAACACTAGCCACACACAGTTATTCACATGCAATACAAATACTAAACAATATCCACACCTTAATTTTGCAAATCATATTAAGAAAACTATAGTAAATTAAATAATTGTTGTGTAACATTATTAATATTCACATAAATATTACTAACTAATACATTTATTATTGTCACTATAGAATTATAAAATAAATAAGAAAATCAATTTAATAGTTTAATTAAAATTGAGAGTAAAATACTAACTTTGCTATTCTAAGTTTCCTATAATTTTTAATTTTTATTTTCATTCAAAATCAAAATCAAAATCAAAATATGCTTTATTCAAGTAGGCTTTTACAAGCACTTTTGAATCGTCAATACAAAAACAAAAGAAAACTAAACACTAATTAATTAATTAATTTACCACCGGTTCGGAATGTAGATTCTACCGAGAAGAACCGGCAAGAAACTCGATAGTTCCTTCCTTTTGACATCTGAACTTATTTAGATTTTCAGTCAGACTCCACCAACTCCTTCAACTTTTCTATTTTTTTTTTCTTCTTTTTATCACTAACTCTTATCCATAATTCCCTTTTAATTGTATAATAACAAAGAACAAATTATATAAATTATATTCTAAATTTTCACTCTTAATAAACTACCAAATCATTCGCAATTAGACTACTTTATAAATATAAGCACAACATAAACTCGTTGTATAATTATAGTTGCTCATATAAAGTAAATACTTTACAGTTGAACAACATGCAAACCTCCATTATGACCCGGAAGGCAAAGGACGCAGAAACCAAATTAAAACTGGCCCTTCAGGAACTGAAATCTTCGAAGGATCTATGTAACCAGCTGCTCCAGGAACGTGAGGACAGCGAAATAGAAATTAAAAATATAATTTAAAAAAAACCCTGAACTGAAAGGTGAACTCGCTGAACTACACAAAAATTATTTAGATGTTCAGGTTGAGCGGGATCACCTTCATGAGATTATTTTTTCTTTCAAAGAATGTAATAGTGAACATGAAAGGGCTCTGAATCGCATTACAGAACTGGCGATGAGTTTGATTGAAGCTCAAAAAACAGCTTTAGAATTAGAAAAAATTAAAGAATTCCAGGACAGTGGTGCGACTCAAAGCTTATATACTGAAATTATAAAAAGTACTCCTAATTTAAATAATGTGTCAAATGAACTAATTACTATTGACCTCACTAATGAGGATTCATGTATAGGAAAAAACATTTCAATGAATTCACATAATAAATTAAAAAAATATATTCAATTAAGAAAATTTATAAACAAGACTAAAAAGGTCTTAAAAAATAAATATAATTACAAACAAGTATATGAAATGAAAAAAGATCGTTCACATTTAGTAAACCAAGTAAAATTATATTCAAATAAATTGCAAAACAAACAAGTAGTACATGACAATGAAGTCGAACGGCTTCAGATTGAAATTTCTCGCTTGCAAAGTTCTTTGCAATTTGTTAATGAAAAATATGATTCTGCTCAAAAGCAAATACAAGAACATATACTTGTGGCAAATAATCTTGTTGAGTTGTGTAACTCTAATTTAGAAAAATTTGAATCATTACAAAACACCTGTAACTGTTTACAAACTCAACAAGATGAGTCATTTTATCTGAAGGTGCCTGAAAAATTACATAAAAATAATTCTAGAATGTTTTCTGATAATAAAATATTATCCAACAAAATTCAAATGCAGTGTCCTGAGGGGTCAAAGAGCATTCAATCAGTAAATCCATATACAAAAATTTTTATTATTTCTGACAAATTAGGCCAGGGATTTGGTTCTCTATTAAGCACTCAAAATAAAGAGAACAAACGATCTGTGGGGCATCTCGGTGAAATTAATTAACAGCATAATATACAATATTGCCCCTTATTTAGCTTTTATCTTTAATAAATGTATAGACGTAGGTTCGTTCCCAGACCTAATGAAGCACAGTAAAGTGTTGCCCCTTTTTAAAACTGAAAGTGAGAGCGATCCGAGCAATTACCGTCCAATTTCTATTTTACCGTCCTTAAGCAAAATTTTTGAAAAAATAGTTTTAAATCAACTTCTCGCGTATTTTAACGCAAACCATATTTTCCACAGTGAACAATATGGTTTTACCAAAGATCGTTCCACAACAGATGCGGGGATCGCACTACTCAAGCATATTTATAGTGCTTGGAAAATGTCACAAAATGCTATTGGCGTTTTTTGTGACTTATATAAAGCATTTGATTGTGTTATACATGAGCAGGGGTTTGACGAAAGTCAGGTGCGCGTGGGTGAAGGAATCTCTAAAGATGTAAGGCAAGATCTCGTAAAAATACTTAAGAAATATCAACATTGTTTTGCATATTCCTTAAAGGAGCTGGGTTGTACCAATCACCTAAATGAGCATAGAACTTAATAGTCGTCGTTTATCGTCCATACAGGTTGTCGCACCACGAGCGGGAAAAGGTACGTTCTATGGTTGGTGATATGCTAGATGCTGAAGTGATACGAGAATCTGTTTCCGACTATGCCAGTCCTATTTTGCTCGTGCGAAAAAAAGACAGTTCTTCGAGGTTATGTGTTGATTATCGCATGCTTAATTCGGTGACGGTTAAAGAGAGATATCCTATGCTTCTCATTGAAGATTAGATAGCACGACTCGCTGGGCAATCTTGTTTCATCACCCTCGACCTAGCCTCTGGCTATTACCAGGTGCCGATTTCGGAACAGAGTAAGCATTTGACCTCATTCGTTACACCGGATGGCCAATACGAGTACAATCGTATGCCGTTCGGGCTAGCTAATGCGCCTGCCGTATTCCAACGTATGATGAATACAATACTAGGTTCAGCTCGTTTTACTAAAGCAACAGCGTACATTGATGACGTCCTCATTTTCGGTAAAGACGCTAATCAGTGTTTAGAACGATTGGAAGAAGTTTTACAAATGTTAGAGAAGGCGAGACTTACCCTAAATTTGGCAAAATGCGAGTTCTTGAAAGACAAGGTAGACTATTCAGGTAATGAAATTAGTGCACATGGTATCAGGCCCGGTGAAAAGAAAATACGTAGTGTTATTAATTTTCCAAAACCTGAAAATATACACAACGTCCGGCAATTTCTAGGGCTTGCCAGCTACTTTCGTAAATTTATAGAAAATTTTGCGCAGATCTCGTCTCCTCTTAGAAAATTACTTAAGAAAGACAAATCCTGGGTATGGAACGATAATCAAGAACAAGCGTTTGAGAGGCTAAAAGAAATATTAGCTAGTAGACCGGTTCTAGCGATATATGACCCTGCCGCGGAATCGGAATTACATACCGATGCAAGTAGGCTAGGGATCGGTGGCATTCTTCTACAGCGAACGCAAGGCTGCGCGAATTTCCACCCTGTTACATACTATAGTCGGCAGACTTCTCCCGAAGAGAAGAACTTCCACTCTTACGAGTTAGAAACCCTTGCAGTAGTTTGTTCTCTTCGTAAATTTAGAGTTTATCTGCTAGGGAAAGAATTCAAAATTGTTACAGATTGTAGCGCCTTGCGTTCCACGTTCTCAAAGCGGGATCTAATCCCAAGAAAAGCGCGGTGGTGGTTGACGCTACAAGAATTTAACTATACAGTTGAATATAGGGCTGGTACTAAAATGAACCATGTAGATGCTTTGTCTCGAAATCCTGTAGAACCATCGGAAAATCTCGAGGATCAGTTTCCAATGATATTGTTCATTAGTAGCGATGATTGGCTTCATACACTTCAACTAGGTGACTCGGAGCTATGCAGAATAATAGACATATTAAATAGCGATCTAGACGAAAAGGGCCTGCGATACATTAAGGAGAATTATATCATTAAAAATAATCGATTATTTCGTTACTTGAATGGGGATCAGGATAGTATTAGATGGGTAGTTCCAATGGGTGCAAGGTGGCAAATATTTAAGCTTAATCATTTCAACATTGGACACTTTGGGGTTGAGAAAACTTTAGAGAGAATTAAAAATAATTATTGGTTCCCAAAGATGTCCAGGTTCTTCAAGAAATATGTGGGAGTGTGCATATGCAAAAAACAACTGTTCCACTAGGAAGGGTTTACTGCACCCCATTGCCAAAGTAGAAATTCCATTTCATAGTTTGCATGTGAACCACCTTGGACCCTTTGTGAAGTCTAATAGAGGTTTTACTCACTTGTTAGTTATTGTGGACGATTTTACCAAGTTTTGCTTTCTCAAACCCGTTAGAAACACCAACACCCAAAACGTAGTTAGGGTTCTGGAGGATATCTTCAGCACTTTCAGGAATCCTGACCGTCTCATAAGTGATCGCGGCAGCTGCTTTACGTCACATTCGTTCAAGCGTTTTTGTCTAGATAGGGGGATAAAACATGTTCTAAATGCAGTAGCTAGCCCCAGATCAAACGGTCAGGTAGAACGGTACAATAGAACAATATTGGATTCTCTGAAGGCATTTAGTATTAAGCATGGTGAAAAAGAATGGGATAAAAATTTAGGTAAAATTCAATGGGGGCTCAATAACACTATTCAAAAAACAATAGGAAGGAAACCATCAGAAGAAATGTTCAGAACCTCTATGAACAGCGAATTTAACCCTATGCTTAATGACGCCACAAGTAATGCTAATAGTAGTAATAATGAAGATTTAGATGTCATACGCGAAGAAGTTCAAGCTAGAATAGATAGGGAGCAGGTTAAGCAGAAGGATAGGTATGATAGTAATCAAAAACCGGCGCGTACCTATCATGAAGGTGACCTAGTAAAAATAACACAGACATGTTTTAATAACGATGGACAAAGCAAGAAACTCATGCCCTCTTTTATGGGTCCATATCGCGTTAGTAAGGTATTAGGCAGTGACCGTTATGTTGTAGCACCCATACCGGGCTTAGGGTATACCAAAAACAGACGCCCAACGACCGTCACTGCAGACCGCATGAAGCCATGGATTCATGTGACTGCTCTAGAGGTCGATGGGACCGACGAAGTTGATAGCTATTTTAACAACGAAATTAATACTGACAATATTTCGAACTAGTTAACTAACATCTTATTGTATTATGCCAAATTAAGGATTTATTATGTACAGAATATTTTTCGTTGTTACAGAGCCAGCATGCGAGAATCGATCGGTTCGCAGGCTGGATACTACGAATGTTAGAGAAAGACCTACGGCTGCTCCACGAGCATAAATCGATCGGCTCGTGTGGGCGTCGCTAGGCATCCTGATTAAGCATCGTTCAGGAGGTTAGGGCACCCTGATTAATCGATCGTTTGGGTTCATTTAGATAAACTATTTAAGAGGTTTCGTTACATATATGCAGAAGTCGAATATGATATAATGAATTGATTAAATGTTTAATATTATTCTTGAAATGTATTTTGTTAACTATGTTCAATGTAATTGATATCAATTGATAAGTTGTTAAATCAATGACTTTTTCAGTTAGTAAAGATAATCGATCATTTAACTGTCTGGTTAGTTTTGCGACATAAATCGGTCGTAAACTTACCCATGACGTAATAACCCAATTAATCGATCCTTTGGGTTAGTTTCGTTATAAATATGTATTTGATATATGTATAATCGTTGTAACTCAATTTTACTGTTTTATTAAATTTATAACAAGTTTATTAGTTGATTGCGAATATATATTAAAGACATTTGTTATAATTTGTTACTAGTACATTTTCAGAGTTTTTATTATTGTAAGAAGTTCAAACAACTGGCCAAGAATCCGATTGTTAGGTTTTCACCTGGAGCCGTGTGCAAGGCCGCACACGGTATCAGGACGGACGATTGTTAGGTCTTTTAATTTTTGATTTATATTTAAAAAAAGGCTTGTTTATAAAAACTAATTTCTAGTATAGCAACACTTAATACGTAAAAGTATTTGGCGGGCTGCTCGACGATTGGCTGATAACAACGTGATGTCATGAGCCAATTGGGAGCAGAGTTTTATAGCGGGAAAAAGTGACATTTCTTGGCCGGTTGGCGGGGTGGTACAGGCGGGTGCTAACTTGGAAAGACGAACGTCTAGTCGAGATATATTGTTATAATTGTATAATTTATATTGTAGTACTGCTATGATATATGATTGAATAGTATATGTAAATTAGTGCAGTGTAAAGTCTAATAAACTTAATAAAAACTTAATAAGTAGATTATGATGTTTCATTGGGAGTGATCTCACAATTGGCTGATTTCAAGCTGATCATGTTGCCTAGATAGGAATTCAACTTGCAATTGCAAATTTTATAGGGCAGTCAGGACAAACGACCGGAATGCACTGAACTGAGAGTTGCATCAGTAGCTGTGAATCCCGATTATTTCAGCTTTTAGTAGCAACTGGCACAATTTTTTTGCCAAATTTTTCCATTAGCTTTCTTGGGTATTTTCGTTAACTTGTGACTTGTAGGACGCAAAGAACTCGCAGTACTGGAACTTGAACACTTCTCAGTTTCAACCTTAAGTAATTTCTTTATAATGATTTGATTACCATCCAGAACCTTCAATTTTGACTGTGGATGTAACTCGTTATAAATCAGAATGGCATTCACTACACTTATAGAAACAAGGTCCGCAGCAATTTTCTTATACCAAACAGAGATTTTCCTCGCCGGCGAATTGTAACTTGCTAGTTGATAAGCCAAGTCTATGCCTTTCTTCCCTTCATTGTAGGTCAGCACCATAGTAGGCTTCAAAACTCTTCGAAAAGCAGTTGACATTTCGTGGTTGTGACACGTCGACAACATAAGCACATTAAGTTTATCATGCCATTTTAGGATGGTCGCAAAGTTGTTCTGCTGCACAGAAATTTGACCTTTTTCTAAACGTTGCTGAACCACTTCTTGGGGCAGTTCTCGACGGTTTTTGCGTATTGTTCCACACAAATCTGTACCTTGTTCTTTTAGGTACCTTGCTAAAGGTATGCTAGTGTAGTAATTGTCCGTTATCATGATTCTTCCTTCTTTAAGCAAATCTGTGCACAAACTAACAACAACTGACCCCGGTTTATCTAATCCAGTTATTTAGTCGTCTTGACCAAAATAAACGCGGTAACGCCAGGTTTATACCTGGTTATCCACTATCAGTACATAATTTATAAATTTTTATGCCTTACTTATGAGATTTCTGTGGGTTGTAAGTTCGAAAACTAATTCTTCCCCTAAAACCAACCATGGTCTCGTCGACTACTATACGTTCTCCGTAAATATTTACCATATTTTTCGCCAGTTTTTTGTTAGTTTGTCGATGAGTGGCTGTATTTTTTATAAACGGTCGCCTTCATTACGTGAGGTTCGTTATCTACAAAATACCAGCATTTTAATATCAGCGCGAATTTATTGTAGGACATATTTATCTCGTGAAGAAGTGGATGATAGTATAATTTGTCCTTTTTCCAGTAGTTTTCGAGCATTGGAAAATTGATGACTCCCGTCAGTAAATAAACACCTAAGAACTTTGTCATATCATCTCCTGTTATTGGTTTCGATCTCCTTAGACGACCGTTGGGCCTCAAAAAAATCACTGTGGTTTGCAAAGCATATCTATTGGTTTCGACTAACATAAATTCAATTATGTCTTCATCGAAAATGTGGGTGAAAATCGCCCGTAAGTTAGATTGATCAGAAAATAACCGTTCCTGGCGTTTGCCTTCATCATAACCAGTAAAAACTTGCCGTGGCAAACTCCTTTTCTCACTCTGCCATTCAGTGCTAAGTCGGGGGATGTGTGGAGTAGAAAAAATGGAATCAGCAGGAGACATATGCAAATCATCAGCAGCAGATATTTGTAAAGCATCAGCAGGCAAACCAGAACTACCAGCATTTACTTCATCCGGCTGAGAAAGAGACCTAGCAGGGTTGCATTCAAGTTTGTCATTATCAGAAGTAGAAGCGGTTATGTTACCCGATTGTGCAACAGCGGCGTTTACATTCTGTGTATTAGTAATATCAATATGTTGAATACTAATCAGATCCTCCTCCACCGAAAGCATAGGGATATCTTGTGCATTATATACGTATGTACCTGATTCTAAATCGTTTCATCGTGTGAGTCTAAATCTTCTAGTTGGCGCGAGAATTCGTCTTCGGCATCACTATCTTCCAAAATACGTCGCATTTGTTCATCAGATAGATGTTTTAGAGGCATTTTTCAACACAAATGTTAATTAAAAATGGATGAGTATGACATTCTTTAGACCGTAGTATAAGTGATAGTGAGTGCTGTATTTTAGAAGAAGAAAATTTAATGCGTGAGGTACAAATAAATAAAAATACAATAGAAGAGAATAACACTTATATAGGATTGGAAAAGAGATTACCCGAGAAAAGAAATCGAGAAGAAAGTGAAGATATGATTGAAGAAGATACTAGAGATTTTATAACTGCAGAAAGTAGAAAAAAACGGTTTGCAAGAAGTTACTCAAAGAAATCTAATAGCCCAGAAGTTACTAATGAAAAAGAAGTTGAAAATTATTTAGTTAGTATCACAGGTAAAGATATTCTACTACTACTACTAAGATCAGAAAATATTGAAAACATTTTAAAAATTCGATACAAAAGTCCTTTTACAATATTTATCGAATTTGAACACAAGGAAAACGCTGAAAAGCTTTTGAAGTGCAAAAAAATTGAAGACTTAGGATACAGAATCCAAATGGTAAATGAAGTAAGTTTGTCATATGGAATTATCAAACAAGTAGATTTAGATATGACGGAAAAAGAAATTCAAGAAAACTTAAGTTGTGATTTTGACATAGTTTCAGTAAGGAGACTGAAGAGACAGGCGTATAAAGGAGAATGGATAGATAGCGAAACCATACGTGTAGGCTTTAAAAGTTCTACTTTGCCCCCATATGTGTACGGATATGGGTGTCGTTTTAAAGTAGAACAATATATATTTCCAGTGACGCAATGTTCTGGGTGCTGGAGATTTGGCCACTTGATTAAGTTTTGTCCCACAAAAAAGATTTTATGCCCCAAATGCGGCAATGGGCATCCAAATTGCGAAATAACACAATTTAAGTGCATAAATTGTAAGGGAAATCATATGGCCCTAAACAAAATCTGTCCTGTTTTTCTAAAAGAAAAGGAAATAAGGAATATAATGTGTAAAGAAAATTGTACATACAGAAAAGCGTTAATGATATATCTTACTAAACAAAAAAATCAAACGGAGACTGTTGAAGTAAATTTTTTTTTTTTTATTTAATATCAGTGTAAAAAACAAATATACAATCTCATTACAAATGCCATTAAACCTTTTTTAGGTTTGTCTTGGCATCACATTCGCAACGATGACAATTTTGTTGGTAGTTATAAATTACATTAAATGTAACACAAATCAACCCGGTCAGCCAGTTCATGGGCCGCGAGGAGTGAGTGAACGGGATGTCTATATTCTGATCTAGCCGTTGATAGATAATAAGTTATTATTGTATGTCCTCACTGCACTGCATCGCCCAAAACCTGTTTGACCGTCGTATAAATATAGGATGATTCCAAAACACAAATAAATATAATAGTGATTTTTCTTTTCTTTTTTTTATTTATTTTAATTTCTGTAGAAAATATTTTTTTAGGGTAACTTTAATATTTTTTTCGTTTATTTTTTCTTTTATTTCTGATGGTAAGTTGTTTATTAGATATGGTACTCTATACTTCAATGTTCTTTTTCCATAAAAATTTTTAGTAATTGGTAATAATAGTATTTTATTGCTTACTTGCCTTGTAGTAATTTTGTGAAATGATAAAGATAAAACTGAAAATATACAAAAAACTATAATAGGTGATAAACGATCTTATAGAGATGCTTTAGCTGAGGGAATTAACTTGGAAGCTGGGTCAAACTTTAACAGTCAGAAACAATCTGGTGGAAATCGAAACTTAAACAAGCAAACCAATACACAAGTAGTACATGGTAGTTCTAAAGAGAAAACGACGAAAGAAACGATACATTACGTTAGACACATACGCAACGTCAAAAATAAAAGACATTACAAGTATGCATGAAAATGAAGCAGAAGAAAAAGATGAATCTATGGAAGAGAAAACTAATGAGTCCGGTATTAGTGATATAATTAATGCATGTGTTAAAAAAATAAAAGAAACCTTGTTATTAGACTGTAATTTCTTGGACAAATTTAAAATTTTTTGTAAGTATGTATTAGAAAAATGTATAATCTTTTTTACGAAGTATCTAAAGAATTGTGATATATTAAATAATATTATAAAGTTAATTTATGGATCATAGAGAATTAAATTTATCTTTGAATTTAATACAATGGAATGCACGGAGCTTGAGACCGAAGTTAGCTGAGTTTGAACTTTTATTAAACCAATAAAAAGCTCATATTGCACTTATATCAGAGACATGGTTGGCACAGGGATCTCATTTAAATATTTCAGGATATAACATTTATCGTAAAGATAGACTAGACTCATTTGGTGGGATAGCAGCTATGCTTCATAAGTCAGTAAACTTTCAGAAATGTAATGTCTTAAATAATATAAATAATGGCATAGAAATTCTTTGCATAAAAATTACAAACTGTAAGATCATAGAAAATATTATTCTGATATACTGTCCTCCATCAATACACACCACGCAGTCAGATTGGGATCAAATTTTTTCTGTATTTACGTGTAAAACTTTAATTGTCGGTGATTTGAACGCTCATCACACTAACTGGTCTAGTAAAACCGACAATCGGGGAAATCTTGTTTATAACGCAGCATTAGATTATAATTTTACATCACTGAATAGAAGTGGAGATAGTACTAGAATAAGATTGTTAAATAATAACACTTGTCAAAAAACATCACCAGATACTACATTCGTGTCAGTTGATATTGCAGTTAGTTGCGAATGGCTTGTTTTAAACGAAAATTTAGGGAGCGACCATCTTTTTATTAAAGTCAAAATTAATTACATAGATAACTATACTTTTGTAAAAAAATCGAAATTTTAAGTTAGCTGATTGGAAGGGGTACGAAAAATACCTTATGAATAATCTGATTATTTCTGATATTGAAAGCGTTCAAATAATATATGACAATCTTATTAAAACTATTAATATCGCAGTTAATAAATTTATACCCGTTATTAAGATATGTAGTAACCCAACTATAAATTTTAGCCCTAAACCTTATTGGAATCCACAAATTTCTAAATTAGTGGCTAAACGTAGATTAGCTCTTAGTGAGTTTAGAAAAAACCCCATTCCCCAAAATTTAAATAAGTTAGAAAACCGAAATTCAATCGCACAAAACGAAATTAAAAAAGCAAGGTGTCAAAATTGGATGATTTTCTGTGACAATATAGATGAGGCAACTTCGACGTCTGATATGTGGCATAAGATGCGTTGGATGAAAGGTTATAAGACAGCAAAACCTCAAATACCAATTGAAAAAAAGAGTGAATTGATATGTAGTCTTACTCCAGATTTTGTGGTTCCAAATATGCCAAAATTTAAATCCAGTTATGAGTTATTAGAGGCAGAATTTACCTTAGATGAACTAGTTAGTATTCTGAAAAAGAAAGACACGGCACCTGGGGATGACCAAATTACGTACTCCTTGATCTTCCATTTACCACCTAAAGGAAAACAAATATTATTAAGGTTATTTAACCTAATTTATAACACAGGAACTATTTCAATGCAATGGCGTGATATAGTAGTGGTCCCTATACCAAAAGTAGGTGATTCTTCTAAATTAAGACCACTTATGTCGTGTGTATGTAAATTATTTCATTCCATGTTAGTAAAACGAATAGAGTGGTTTACGGAAAAAAATAAAATATTATCACCGTTAGTTACTGGCTTTAGAAGAAACCAATCATCACAAGACTGTCTAACGCGGCTTGTTACACAAATACAAATTGGATTTTCTCAAAAAAAGTATACAGTTGCGTGTTTTGCGGATATAGAAAATGCGTATAATATTATTTTAATAGACCAGCTAACAATTATATTAGATAATCTCAAAATAGGAAAAAAGATTTGCCAGTATTTGTGGATTTTTTAAATTGAGAGATATCTTAAAGTGAAAGATGATGATGTATTAGATAGAACCTTAACAAGGAAAGCTAGTAGAGGATTAGCACAGGGAGATCCTTTGTCGCCTCTATTGTTCAACTTAGCGACGTTCAAGATATGCCACGATATTAAAAATATACATCTCAGTCAATATGCCGATGATTTTGTTTTATTTTCATCTAGCAAAAACATTAATGACAGTGAAATTAAAATTCAAAATGCTTTAGATAAATTCGGTCAGTTACTAAATAATTTAGGATTAAAATTGTCCATCTTTAAAACTCAGTATTTTATTTTTAGTAGAGGTCACAATAGACAAACGATAACTTTGAAAGTGGACAATAGTCTTCTCAATAATGCTGATTGTTATAAATATTTAGGGGTTTGGTTGGACAAATCATTGCGTTGGAATAAGCATATTAACGAAACAGTTACTAAAACACAAAGGTATTTAAATCTACTAAAAGTTCTAGCAGGTACTAGTTGGGGTATATATCCTATACACTTACGCAGACTATACCTAGCGTTAATACGTAGTAGAATGGATTACTGTTGTTATTTATATGATAATGCCGCTAAATGTCATCTTTATAAATTAGAAAAAGTTCAAAATCAGGCTTTAAGAATAATAGGTGGCTTTATAAAAACTACTCCAATACACATAATGGAAAGTGAATTGTGCGTCAATCCACTGTATTTAGGAAGAAAGTATCTTGCTTACAAATACTGTCTAAAAAGTAAAGCATTATCTAATAATATTACGGTAATGCTGTTGAATGATCTTGGCAATACTTGTAATCTTAGATATTGGTCCAATAAAAAGAAGCCCCTATTAGCTACAACATTCCATTCTATTAAAGATGAACCATTACAATCTTCAGAAATATTACATATGTACTGCTTAAGAACTTGGGTTACAAAATTTGATATTAGAAATAAAATTATTTTAAATTTACAGTCAGTAAGGCATTCAAAAAAGAATTTGGATCGTAATACAATAAAATTTGACATAATCAGAGAACTAGGAGAAGAATATCATGACCATCATATAATATATACCGATGGATCAAAGAGTATCCATGGTTGCGGAGCAGCTTTTTATGACCCAAAAAGATGCAATAATGAACAATATAATAATGATTTTAAAATTTATTATAAGTATTTATCCATAATGTCTTTGGAGCTTATTGCAATACTACAAGCACTTTTTTATGTCAAAAGGTTAAAAGTATCCAATGTTTTAATATGTACAGATAGCAAAAGTTCACTGCAGCATATTGCTCGATGCACCTATGGTTGCATAGGAACATCGATAGCTTATGAAATATTAAGTCTAATAGACGAACTTGCAATGTCTGGTGTAAATGTTATATTGCAATGGGTTCCCTCACATATTGGATTAAGGGGAAACGAAGAAGCTGATATCTTAGCTAAAAAAGGAATATCAGAGGGCAATAATTTATATATTTTACCAAACTACTGGGAAGTGTTACCTAAAATTAAAATTAACTGTTATGAACTATGGAAAGAATATTTTAATGAAAGATCTAAGGAAAAAGGAATTTGGTATAAAACTATACAATGTCAGCCCCCACGTTTCCCTTGGTTTAATGATATTAAATTAAGTAGAAAACTGATTGTTACAGCTTTTAGAATTAGATCCGGTCATATTCCATTAAATAAATTTAAATATCTCATGAAGAAATCTAATACACCCAACTGTGATACATGCGGAGTTCTCGAAGATATTCACCATGTATTAGTGGAATGTGATCGGTATAACTCATTACGAAGAAAGGTGATGGCAGAACAAAAGATAAATATAACAGATGTAGGAGCTTTTCATGGTGTTTTGTCCAGACCCGACTCAAAAAATGCAAAAAAAGTGTATGCTTTTGTCCTGTCATCAATAACAACGTAGTCATGAAATGGATAGGATACGATGGGGCTGATGTATACTAAAGTATAAAAGTCCCTAAATAGAAAAAAAAAAAAAACAAAAATAAGTTCATAAAAATGTATTTATTGTCTATGAATATAACAACAATTTAAATTAAACGTCCGTGCATTTTATGTAATCCACAATGTTCTTGTTACTACGTCTGTGCATTATTTGTAATGCACGGTATTTTAGCTGTCACGTCCGTGCATTAAAAATAATGCAATCCTGGATTCTGTAAATTCGAAAGTTTTATTAATAATAATTTGTAAATTCTTCGTAAGTACATAAAATGAAACGGTTTGGCCGAAAACAAAAATTGGACGTCACGACAACCGTACCCAAATTACTCTGGACAGGCAACGTGTTAAGTTAGAAACAAAAAAAAAACTTAATCACTAAAAAATTAAGAAAGGCAAGCAACTCATTTCTCAAGTTAATAAATGTATGAAATAAAACAAAACTACAAATACCCATATAACTGGCATAGTGGCCAAATTGCTAGAATCCAGACCACTACAAGTAATTGTCAATGTCAAAACTACTAACTAGTAACTAAAAATAAGTATTTTACGTTTTTTTCGCTTGCCAACGCTTTGGTTGACACACGTGTGTGTGGTGTATCACTGTCAAAATAGTTGGTTTTTAATAATTACACTGTTTTACTAACAATTTTAGCTGTGGTAAGTGTGTAAATAGTAGTTTTTGTTTAGTAGTAGTTAATACATATATTTATTGTTTGTAAGTAAAAATGGATGTCGATCGACCTCCCGAACCTCCTGATCCTGGAGGCTCACCCATTATGTCTGATCTGTCCCCCTCTGATTCCCGTAAACGGCCTAATGAAAGTACTATAATTGATTCGGCAGCGAAGAAAATCATAGTCCACCCATCTACCGCTACTCCGTCGATCCAGTCGATGTACGACAAAGGTCCCTTTATCGTCCATGTCTCACGGGAAATCGCAGATCCTTCAGCAGGAACTACTGTTCTATTAATTTTTGCAAGAGCATAAAATCAGCTTAATAATAAATGACGATGTAAAGAATATAGGCCGAAATAAAATATCCGTTGAGTTCCCTTCCGGGCAAGCAGCAAATGAATTTTTAAATAATCCCATTTTAGGCCTTTGCAAGTACAAATCCAATATTCCAACGTATAATGTTACTGGAATGGGTCTAGTTAAAGGCGTTCCTGTGGAATGGTCGACGGAGGAATTCGTCGACTCATTAAAAATTCCGTCTGGATGCGGAGATGTTATAAAAGCGAGACGGTTGAACCGTAAAGTTTCTAATGAGGGTGTTGTCACCTGGGTCGCTACCCAATCCATCGTTATTACTTTTAGAGGACAAATATTGCCTCCTAAAGTTTACTCATACCACACTTCCCTTCCCGTAGACCTACAATCTTCCGACCATTATGTGTTTAAGCTGTTGCAGCTATGGTCACGTAAAAACTCAATGCAGATCGAAACCAAGATGTTTTAAATGTTCTCAACAACATACTGGTGAGTCATGTGATGTCGTCAAGGACAATGCCACATGTTTGTATTGCTTAGGCAAGCATTTTGCCTCTGACAAAGAATGTCCTGACTATTCGCGACGGCATTCAATAAATTGAAATAAAACTATTTTAAACGGATTTAATCGCGTATATTAATTATTTTTATCATCCCGACGTTTCGAGCACTTTGCAGCGTTCGTGGTCACGGGTAGACTAAGGTGACATTTGTCTATTTGAGATTTTAGAAAATATTATTTACAACTACCGCCAACGGTTTCTTAGATGGTATCTTGAATAACGTTCCGGTTGCACGCAGAAGGCACTAACTGTTTGGTCTTGCAGTCTGTTGGAGTTAGGATTTTAATTGGATTTTTCTGTTTCCTTTACAGACTGCGAGAGTAAACAAACTCGAATGTTAGTGTAGTTTATCTTACATAGGCCAAACAAAGAGAAGCATCGGTACTAGGGTCAAGGAACACATAGGAGATTTCAAAAATAGGCGTTCTTCAAAGTCTGCAGTTTGTGAACACGCTTTGGATAAACCTAACCATTTTATCCGATTTGATAAACCACAGATCCTCGCTAGAGAACACAGATTCATTCCTAGAATGATACGCGAGGCTATTGAAATTCAAAAACATCCAAACTTCAATAGAGAAGATGGTTGGAGACTTTCGAACACCTGGGATCCACTTATTAAAAATTTAAAATCCCAAGTCCAACAGACTGCAAGACCAAAAGATACACTAGCCACAGACAGTTTTACACTATATTTTACTATTACCAAGCACTTGAGCACTTTTACCAAGGCATCACATGTTTCGCGAACATTTTTTGAAATAGATTGCTTTGACACTCTAAAAAGGTATTGCAAACTAACAAACTAGTCACCACTTGCTAAAAACCAGGCCAGTAGTTCTTTTGTTGTAATTGCTTTGCAAAACGATGTATCTTTCTTTCCAATTATTGGTTCAAGCTTGACACATAGATCTTCAAAAGTTTCTGAGTTCATTCTGGTAAAATTTTTAATAGTTTCTTCTACGCCTTCAAAGGTCATATCTGACAACAATTGTTTTGCATGAACATTTCGCTGACGATATATTTCCTTAATCCACTATCGATGTTTCCGTTTCTTATGTTGCTTCCTTTTTTAGTAACTAACTAGCTGTGCCCGCGACTTTGTTCGCGTAGATTACAGAATGCTTGGCATGTCTCCTGCAAAGCAAGGTTATAATAGTCTGCGGTGCTGCTCAAGAAAGGAGCTTTTTACTTTGGATTTGGGAACTTTCTGGTTATATTTATAAGCAGACTTTAATTCAGATACGGTATTCATCGACGGTTTTCACTAATAAATGTTGAAGAAAAGTGTTTTGTGCTAGTCTTTAAAATTTCGACTGTATAACAGTATATTCCTGCCGATTCTCCGTGTATTATATATCGGGTGACTTTTTTAACGGGGTTTGATAGGCCATATCCGGAACTTTAAGGAATTGCGAAAAATACTTAAAGGAGTCTCGTGTCCGATTTTGAGAAATCTAAAACTGCATCATAAGTTTTTTTAATTTCATGATTCTCCTGACCAGGAATTAAACCCACTAATTAAAAAAAAATACATTCTGTATTATTGCACCACCTACCTAATAGTGTCACTTGTAAGAATCAACTTTTGGAAAGTAAGAGACAAATTAAAGGAAAAGATTTATTTTTTAACAAAATAACATAAAATCTATACATGAATTAGAAGTTAAGTAGTCGATTCTATATACATATATCAAATATACATAATCAAATATGTGGGTTAAATCATGGCTCCCCGTAAGTTTAGAAAAAAAGTCTGCATTAATTCGAACGATTTGTTTATTTGCATCAAAATGCTAGTCACCTACTAAAGTAAGGAAGAGTGTAAAGAATACAATCAAAAATATATAAAACTAGCTTTTGCCTGCGACTTCGTCCGCGTTTTCGTCGTTTTTCGAAAAAAAGTAGCGTATGTCCTTCCTCAGGGTTCAGTGATTTTGATGTGACAGACAGATTAACTATCGTAATTTAATAGGGAAATATAATATGTCAATCCACAATACTTGATTTCTATGATTTTTTTTTTATTTTATAGGTAATAATGTTAACTTTTTATAAATTAGTGATGAGTGAGAGTATTATAAACGTAAGAGTAAACAAATATAATCAGAATTCTCCGAACTGCTAACCTATCAGGAGTTACACGTGTTATTGTGAGTCAACCATAAAAGATAGACATATGCTGTTGTGGGATATTTTTTAGGAAATTTTATGTAGAATATTTCCGTCATACATGATTTCTATGTAACTTTAACCATTAAGGCTGCATAGGCGACGGAAGCTTAAAAATTGGAGTAAAGTCTCCCGTTTTCCCTTTATTACTCTGCTCCTATTGATTGTAACGTGATGAAAAGTATACTATAACCTGCCCAGGAGCATGAAGAATAATTGTACTAAGTTTCGTTAAAATCCGTCCAGTAGTTTTTGTTTCTATAAGGAACATACATACAGACAGACAGACAGACAGACAGACAGACAGACAGACAAAAATTTTACTGATTGCCTTTTTGGCATCAGTATCGATCACTAATCACCCCCTGATAGTTATTTTGAAAATATATTTCATGTACAGAATTGACCTCTCTACAGCTTTATTATAAGTATAGAAGATGTATAACTCACAGTAACTTCTTTTATGTTTGTCTATTTTTTCTATGTGAGCTAAACGAAGTTGATAGAACCTACTCCGTTACCTAAGTAGGTTTAGATAATTCCTAAAAAGATGAATCAATTTATTGAAAATCTACATTTCACTGGACTCGGCTATTGTACTCACCCGCTATTAGCGTTACAACATCCCGTTATAATTTTAAAATTTCACTTTTAGGTATGATCGTTGTTTTGAAGAATTACAAAAGATTAATTAATGTATGAATTTGATAGAATTTTGTAAAAAATTTGCCCTTTCTTTTTGTTGCAGTTAACTATATACTAATACCTCTCTGAAGTTGACTCTTATAATATGTGATAGTATCAGATGATGCAATCATACAGAATGTTAATTTTTTCCAAAATCAACGTGTTCGGTTCTGGCTAGGAGAACTTATTGTAAAAAAACCTAATGTTTTAGTTTTTATTAAAATCCGCTCTGTTACTCCTTTAATTATTTTTCGCCTATCATATTTTTGGTCTATCATATCCAGTAAAAAATTACCCAGTAAATATATTATTGTCCAAATTATTATATTTATATAATATACATATATCTTCACTATTTGAATTAGATGTTGTTCACTATTTCATTGGTTTCAATTTTGTTCCTTATTACAATAGCTTTCTGTTCAGTGAAAGTTTCGTCAAAATAGGTCCAGCTGTTTTAGATATTAGCCGTAACAAACTGAGTGACAGAGAGACGGACAAAAATTTTAAAGTTATTAATTTTGTTGTCAGTACCGTGTATACTTTCATATGCATTTATTTAAAATTACAAACGGACACATCAATTATATTTGGACGCTGATAAGCAATACTGTGTCAAGCCACACGGACTTCGTTTTGAGAAAATAGCGTCTAAAGATGTCAAACCTATTCTTAATAAATTAGTTTGAAGACGTATATATTCATCTTTTTTTTCTATTTGCTGTTCATTAATCAAGTAATGTTTTTAAGAACTTTTTAGACTTTGTGATATTTCGTAATTTTTTTTTCTTCCATCCCCTCTCCCTCCTCTAGGCCTCACGTGATTAAAGGACATTCCCTAACTGCAAGTGAAAGTCCCATCAAATTTGATTCAGCTGTTTCAGAGATTAGTTGTAGAAAACAGACTGACAGACACAAAATTAAAAAATTGGATTTTTTGATGTAAGTACCTAGTATATACATACTTTCATGCATTTAGTGAAAAATACAAAATAATGTTCGATGTGAACTCTTAAATTTACATAACTTTTTTATTTATGAACCGATTATAATGAAACAATCACTAAATGTTAAGTGAAGCTTACTGCAATATATTAATGAAAAATTACATCTAAATCGGATAAGCCGTTTCTGAGATTAGCGGACACAAACTCACAGATAAACAGACAAATATCTAACAAATTATTGTTTTGGGTTCTATTGCGTAGGTAAAGACCCCCAATAATATACAGGGTCAATGCGGACTGTGTGTACTAATTGAAACTACGTATATTATTCCTATTTAGAAACACTTCAAACCAGTAGAAAAATAAATGCTATGAAAAATACAAAAAAAAAATTTTCGAACAAATTAAATCGCTAAATAGTCGAAATAAAATGCAAACAGCCTGTAAATGGTAAGTAACTGTTACTGACCTCTAGGTATAGTCATCAAAGTGGCAACGCCGCTCGAGTTATCGAGCGCCGTGTCGCCCCGCCCCGCCCGCCCGAGCGCGAGCGGGTGCGCTTACGTCGGTCGAGGCGCGGCGGCATAAGTCGCCGTAGGTAGATAAGTTGACGATATACGAGCACAAGAAACACTTCCACCCATTTAATTCTTTAAACTTTTAAATGTTCAATCTGTCCGCCATTTTCTTGTACACATAATTCGTACCGACGGACAATATTATTTTCTATTTTCGTTATTAAATTTGTGGTTGTTGCTAACGAAAGTACTTTCATCACTCCAAAGTATATTTGATAGGAAATTGACTTCACGATTTATTTTATTTAGAAACCATTCGCAATTATTATTACGCACTGGCAAGTCCCTCGGCAACAACGTTTGTGTTTTACAATATTTATAAGGTTTGCGTTTATTCCGTTTTAAAACCTTATGCAGTTTTAGGGGAAACATTAAACTGTCGCGCGGCTCTACTAAGGCTCGATGTCGGGTTGTCAGAGAAATACTGTAAAATTCTTTCCTCCAACGAGGCGCGTATTTGTCGTGATGGGACTCCCTCGTGTTGCGGCACAATGCATTTATTGTCTCTTAACCTTTGAACTGCCAGCACTATAATGTGAGGGTTACTGAGGCATATGCGTCTCTCACCATACCTTTCTCGGTATGTTCGTAAAGCTAAGGCCGCGTTTCCGTGGCATTCCCCGTACATTAAAACCATGTCCGTGTATTCTGAAGCGGTGTACGTTAGGCGAGGCATTGTCTTAAACTCTAGTTAAGTGTTTTAGCACAATTAAAAACTAAAATCCGTGTCCTATCACTATAAAACATAAAAAACAACAAAAATAACACTAATATTAAGTAAAAATTTATAGTTTCGTGTCCTGTCACTATAAAATAAATATGTACTATCACTAATCTACTATTAATTTCGGTGTCCTATCACAATAACAACAAATACTTAACACAAATACTTTGGCGCGAGATTACGACAAAAAAGTGGCGCGTGCGCTTCCGAATTGCGTAACGTGCATCCCGAGAGATAAGCATCGGCACACTAATTAACAGGTTTTTGTTTTATTGGTGTCTCGCTTTCGCTTGCAAGGATGCAATAGCAATATTTGACCTATTTCTATTTCTTTTACACCTAGAAGTGAAGCGCACGCTATGTACCTATTTTGCTTTCTTGTTATGTTATGAATTTATTAATCTGATACATAGCCGTATAATTTAATTTTGTCAAAGCGGCAACGGTGTATCTTTTTCCATTCATAATTCAAGTAGTTAGGTGCATTTGTTGTTATAAAATATACATCATGTTTTCTGAGCGCGTCGCTGAGTTAAAACTTTAGAACTGTCTAGAGACTAAACTAGTAATCCGATTTAAATAATATTTTGTATATGGCCTTGAAATCGTATTCCATTTAAACAGTTTCAATTAAAACACATAACATGTACTGACCCTGTATATATATATATATATATTTGTATATTTGTTTGTATATCTGTCATGTGCAGACAGCGAAACGTTAGATTTTTTTTGTACCTATCGATTAAAAATATCTAAAAAAGAAGTCAACCTAAATCACTCCTTATAACATTTGCTAACTGCAAGTAAAAGTACCATGAAAATTGGTTCAGCCGTTTTAAAGATTAGTCGGAACAAACAGATAGACAGACAGACTGACAGACAAAAATTTAAAAATGTATTTTTTGATATAAGTACTGTATATACTTTCATGCATTTAGTGAAAAGTACAAAATAATGTTCGACGTGAACCCTTAAATTGACATAACTTTTTTATTTATGGACCGATTGACATGAAACAAACCCTAAATGTTAAGTGAAGCTTACCACAATATATTAGTGAAAACCGCATCTAAATCAGATAAGCCGTTTCTGAGATTAGCGTGCACAAACGCACAGATAAACAGACAAACAGACAAACAGACAAACAGACAAACAGACAAACAGACAAACAGACAAACAGACAAACAGACAAACAGATAAGAATTCTAAAAATCTTTGTTTTGGGTTCTATTGCGTTGGTAAAGGCCCCCAGAAAGATTTTTTTTCATATATCTTCCATGTACAGACAGCGACCCGCTAGAATTTTATTATTAGTATAGATAGAAGATATAGATTACTACTAACGCTGCAGCGACTTTACGGGCGTCAACCATGATGGTTAACGAGGAATTGAGAAAATCATGGCTCGGGTTGAGGCTTGCCGCTCGATACGATATTATGTGTGTTCAAGTGGAGACGCATGTACTTTCCGCAGCCCGCAGCACGCTCAGGATGAGGCAGCTCGCCACGAGGCCGCGCAAATGGATACCCAGCTTAATAATAAATAAATTCGTTTGGATTCGATTGGATAATATTTCGGGATCATAAACCATCAACAACATGGCACGCGTGAACGGGTGCATTGTCGTGCAGAAGGAGCACACCTTTTGACAACTTTCCTCTTCTTTTTTCCTTGATGGCTTCTTTTAATCTTTCAAGTAAAAAAAGAAGAAAATACTGTAGTGTAAGAAGCAGCGTAATACTGTCCTGTTATAGTTACACCACGTTCTTTATAATCGATCAGTAAAATACCTTCTGTATCCTAAAAAGCAGTCGCCATGATCTTGCCAGCAGATTGTTTCACTTTGAACTTCTTTGGAGGAGGTGTGCCTTTTTTATGCCACTGCATCGACTCTTGCTTCGACTCAGGTTCATAGTAGTGAACCCAGGTTTCATTACCAGTAACGATTCGGACCATAACTTCTTCCTTGCTCTCTCTACAGAGTTCCAAAAACTGGCGAGAACACTCGACACGCTCGCGTTTTTGAAGTGATATGAGCATTCTCGGAACCCATCTTGCACTGACCTTAGTCATCCTAAGATGATGATGAAGAATATTCAAAATAGTTGTTTCGGATACTCCAATCATTGCTACAAGCTGCTTCTTTTTCAACCAGTCAGTCCAGAGCGAGGGTCGTCTTCAATGGACTCTCTTCCTTGTTTAAAAAGACCATGCCACTTGTAAACCATGGTTTTACCAGGGGCAGAGTTCGCGTAAACCGCCAACAGCTCTTGAAAAATAATCTGAGCGGGTTTTCCTTGCTTGGTAAGGAACTTAATAACGGCGCGGTGTTCAATTTTCGCCATACTGGCTGACTTCTTCCCGATTCAGTTGTTTACAGGCCGATAACTCAAAAGTTAATGACCCAATTAGGTTCAAACTTGGTATATATACTCTTAATGAGGTGCTTAACTAGTGCCTACCTTTTTTTTTTTTTTTTGTTTTCCCTGGGGAATGCATTTTCGCATCCCGCCCGAGAGAATCAGGCGGGTATGTGGGGCTCCTGGTACCGAGTGTACCAGACTACCCACTAAACCCCAGGGCACTCCGCTTCGTCGATATGGAAGGGGACTGGGAATCTGGCGCAGCCTTTACGTCCAGTCCCCGTTCGACGATGGAAGCCCACCGATCGGTAGGCTCTTGCGGCCCGCTGCGCGATGGCCCTCTGGGGCCTGCGGATGGCGCTGGCGTTCTCCCTTCTATCGAGGGAGTCCGCCCAGATCGGGGCCCCATAAAGGGCCATGCTCCGCAAGATGCCGGCGTACAGTAGCCGGCATCTCGCCCTAGGTCCTCCCATATTTGGGAGGAGCCACGAGAGGGCGCCCGCGGTCTTCAGCAGGCGCGTCGCGACAGCCAGTCGAAGTGCTGGCTGAAGCGCCACCTGCTGTCGATATCAGACCCAGATATTTCATCTGGGCCTTGACCGCGATCCTGACGCCCTCTACGTGGATGTAGGCGTCAGGGGGAGCGCGCTGCCGAGGCCCGTGGAAGAACACAGCCTCGGTCTTATGCAGCGCCACCTTGAGACCCAGGCGGCGGATCCTCCCCGCCACGAGAGATCCGCCCGCCGAGGCGAGCATCGCCGCCGCCGCGAAGTTCCCCCCCGGGCAGTGAGGAGAGTGTCATCCGCATAACAGATAACTAGTGCCTTCCTGGACAAGTGAACCTACCCCCACTAACCCCTCCATTCCGCGAACTTTTTGACCTCCCCTCATAGAATGAGGTTATGTATGGAACAAGATATCGTGCAGATGGCCGCCGCGGCTTTGCAGGCACACACGCGATCTTTGAATAAAATTTTCAAGGACCGTTTTGCATAAATACTACGGTATTTCATTAATGCAGCGTCCAATTTCCTCTTTCAAGGCTTGAGTCGTCGTCGGCTTATTCGCGTAAACTATCGACTTCAAAAAACCCCAAAGAAAATAATCTTAAGGTGTTAAATAGCACGATCTAGGTGGCAAATTCTGGTCTCCAAAACGCGAAATAACACGACCGGGAAATGAATAATGCAGCAATTGAATTGTTTCTCTGGTTGTATGACATGTGGCGCCGTCTTGTCGAAACCACATGCCCTCCACATTCATTTCTTCGATTCTAGGCAAGAAAAAACTGGTAATCATTTCACGATACCGAACACCATTAACTGTTTGCGCTTGACCTGCCTCATTTTCATAAAAAAGGTCCAATGATTCCTCCAACCCAAAAACCACACCACACAGTGACACGTTGAGGATGCATTTGCTTCTCATGAATCACTCGAGGATTTTCCTCACCCCAAATGTGACAATTCTGCCTATTGACGAAGCCATCAAGATGGAAATGGGCCTCGTCACTGAAGATGATTTTATAGACAAAATCAGCATTTTCATATTTTCTCTCCACTACCCAATTAACGAACTCCCTTCGCTGTCCATGGTCAGCTGGCTTCAGTCAATTGAACTTTGTATGCATGACGATGCAAATCTTTCGTCAAAATTCGCTGCATAGTGGATTTGGGGACATAAATTTGCTGAGCTCGGTGTCGAATTGAGGTGGATGAAGTTTGAGCGACATCATTACGTACAGCTGCGACATTTTCGGTCGATCGACCTGGTCGAAGGCGCGTTGTTGTCTTTACATCACTAAGAGACCCAGTTTCGGCAAATTTATCTATTAATCTCTTTACAGTTGGCTCTTTTGGAGCATTATTGTGACCCCAAAATGATCGCAATTTGCAAACTGTAGCCGCAAAACTTTCACCATTTTGGTAAAACAATTTTAAATTGAGAATGCGTTGTTCATTCGTGTAGCGCTCCATCTTTACTAACCTCGTACCTTCTACAAGCAAACAATAACAATTGTTCAAATTTCAACCAATGACACTTAAAATGGAGCCAAATTTAAAAATTGCGTTCTAATTAGGACACACGATATATGATAGATCAATTAGAAAACGCACAGTTGATGAGGTAAAATAAAATTTATCCTGTATACTTGAAATTTTTATATGTTTTCAAATAAACGTCTCAGAGTAAATATGTGCCAGGCAGTTTTGAACACCATAAGACCTTGACAGGCGAGGGGACAGCTGCTAAGGGCATGCAAATAAGAAATGTCATATGAACGCATACAGTAAATGCAATGTATTATATTGGGTTTTATGCAATCTACATTATTTTTAACCATTATTTTCTTCAGCATCATCCGATATTTCGCTATCACTGTTTTCATCATCATCTGATTCTTCAACAATGTTTTCCTCATCTGAAAATAGTAAAAAAAAATATTTTAATGAATCAATAAGTTTGTTAAGAATTAAATATCAAGCTACATATAAATCACAATCATCATCATATACTATGAATTACGTTTAAAATATTTTGGACTGTGCACTCTAGAAAAACGCCGCGAAATTGCCTCTCTAATCACTCTCTATAAACTATTGAATAACCACTTGGATGCAACAGATCTACGACAAGAAATTAACATAGCAGCGCCACGTACTGCACCTAGGCAACCTCTAAAAAAACTCTCGAATTTCCAAAACAAATATAGGTAAATACTCTCCACTCAACCACCTCATAAACTTATATAACAATGTTAACTGTGATGACATTGACATTTTTCACGACTCACTACCTATATTTCGCAAAAAATTAATGCTGGGAGCGTTATTGTAAATGTATCTTTATTGTTGTTGATTTTGGATTGTTATATTTTGCTTAATTTTATGAATTGATATTATCTCTAAGTATCTTATATTGTCACTTGTGTATTTACTGTTAATTTTTTATTTACTTCATTTAATTTTTATTTTGTTTAAATGTTAAATAATTAATAAGCGTGTTACTATTGCAGTCTGTAGTATTTATTGAATAGAGTATAGTTAAAAAATTGTTATTGGAGGGTAACGTAACTATTATATTAATGCTGTATATACCTATTAAGTGTTTGAAGTTGTATCTGTCGTTTTTCTGTTTTCTTGTTTTAAGTGTTATATTTCAAATACTGTGGTGTATCGATTAAATAAATAAATAAATACATAGGACTGCATATTAAATGTTACGGAATAAATTAGTTGTATGTTACCTGAAATGCATTCCTCAGTTCCTGTCGATTGTGCTGTGGCAGTATCAGCAGGTTCTTGTAAAAGTATGTCGTATATAGAAGATGAAACCGTATTCCCCTCAAACTAATTAAATTGTAACGACTGTCAATTAAGATCCAACCGTTATTTTCAGGTGTAAGAATTGTTGGTTCTTTTAAATGACAATTTCGCCATATATTTGTAACGTAGGCAGTTCTCAACAATTGAGGCATGGAATTTACAAATGGGCTAAGTGCCAAAATAAAATTATGGAGAAATTAAATAAAAATGTGTCAGTTTTTTATTCAACGTTTTATTTGGGTTAACAATATGATAAAGTATATCAAAATGGTACTGTTCAGACTTGTACCATTTAATACCATCTGTTTTAAGTTATTTCTTAAAACAAATCATTATTATTTTAGCCATTGAAGAAAAGGGGTAAATGACAAGATATTTTCTTTACATATAGGCGAAGTACCATACAAATTATATCATTATTGGGGCTAAGTGCCATGCTAATAACAGCATTGGCCAAAAGTATTAGGCACCCCAAAAAAACCTTACAATTATAGATCAAAACAACGTTTACTTTTCAAATCGATTTATTAATATTAATAACATATGAAAATAAACAAAAAAAAACCTAAAAACTACTTGGTCCACCTTTAGACTTAATCACTGCTGCAATTTTATGAGGCATGCTCCGAACAAGTTTAGTGCAGTCATGCCTTGTAATGGCATGCCATTTTTGCACCAACGCAGTTTTAATGCCGTTTTCGATGTAATGCTCTTTGATTCTTCGCTTCAAAAGACCCCAAAGATGCTAGCTAGATTGGGTTAATATCTGGGGACTGTGCAGGCCAATCCAACAAAACAATGTGGTTGTCAGTAAACCAGCGCATTGTATTCACTGATTTATGACAAGGTGCATTGTCTTGTTGGAATATGACTCCCTCTAGGTTGTTGTCGCCGAAAATATTCGTTAGCGAAGGCGCAAGCGCAGTCTCAAGTACTTCTATGTACTTTTCGCTGTTCATGCGACCTTCGCAAACAAACATTTCGCCAACCCCGTCGGCAGCCATGCACCGCCAGATGTGTATCAATTTTCTATCCTCCTGCCTGTTTTTGGTTTATTTTAATAAGTACCAGTCTGAGCAAACCTCAAATGACAGATTGTACAGCGCAATGCGAACATTTCACCAACTTGGCTATTTCTTTTTGCGACTGCCCTTCTTCAAATAAAAGTTGTATTTTTACTCGATTTTCAAAGCTAATTTCACTCCTTTTCGGCATTTTTTAAAGAATTAGATGTTAATGTAGTTACTTAAACAGAAACGAAGGGTCGTTAACTCTTTAGATGGTAATATGCTACTGACCAAATATTGAGTGATAAGACCGCAAGAAAATACAAATCCTTTGTTTTCGGTTACCGGGTGTTTTATGACCTTATGAATATGCCGCTCACCTTTCCAGGTAATGGTTTATGATCCCGAAATATTATCCAATCGAATCCAAACGAATTTATTTATTATTAAGCTGGGTATCCATTTGCGCGGCCTCGTGGCGAGCTGCCTCATCCTGAGCGTGCTGCGGGCTGCGGAAAGTACATGCGTCTCCACTTGAACACACATAATATCGTATCGAGCGGCAAGCCTCAACCCGAGCCATGATTTTCTCAATTCCTCGTTAACCATCATGGTTGACGCCCGTAAAGTCGCTGCAGCGTTAGTAGTAATTAGTTACTAAAAAAGGAAGCAACATAAGAAACGGAAACATCGATAGTGGATTAAGGAAATATATTGTCAGCGAAGTGTTCATGCAAAACAATTGTTGTCAGATATGACCTTTGAAGGCGTAGAAGAAACTATTAAAAATTTTACCAGAATGAACTCAGAAACTTTTGAAGATCTATGTGTCAAGAGCTTGAATCAATAATTGGAAAAAAAGATACATCGTTTCGCAGAACAATTACAACAAAAGAACTACTGGCCTGGTTTTTAGCAAGTGGTGACTAGTTTGTTAGTTTGCAATACCTTTTTAAAGTGTCAAAGCAATCTATTTCAAAAAACGTTCGCGAAACATGTGATACCTTGGTAAAAGTGCTCAAAGAATATGTTCAGGCATGTTTAAATTGCTTTATTAATCAAAATTTTAGTAAAGTACAAAGTTACAATAATGACAGAGTAATAAATTGTTCAGTATTCCCAGCAGAATCTTGTGACTTCACAGAGGTTTGCCCATATTGTTGGGAATTTTGTACGTTCGCAGAAATTTGGCCGTATTGTTGTTGTCGAGTACCGGGTAACATCCCGGTATCAGCTTGAAATAAGATACCCATTATAGCTTTTTTAACGTGTGCTAAAGTAATTGGATCATATTTTCTAAGTTCTGCAGTAATATATAAAATTATTATAAAATTGAATAATTAAATGTGTATTGAAATCTTAAATTAATAAACAACCCTTAAATAAAGTGCACAAGTGTTTGTGACGAATATCTTAAAATTAATCATACGTAAAAGAAGAATCAACTACAACTGTCAAATTTCAACGGCTCCAACTTAAAATTTCAACAAAACCCGGGGAGTATTATGTTCTTTTTAAATATTTTAATAACTTATTTGTTAAGACATAACTCTAAACAAGGCTCACAAGCCGTGAGCAACGTCCCTCTTCACATTTGACGCCGTTACCGTCTCGCTTTGCTTGACAAGTTGGAAGTAAAATTGTAGACTTAAACACTAGCCACAGACAGTTTTTACACTATATTTTACTATTATAACATACATATACATAGAATACTTTGAAATTAGTTGTTGTTGTTTATATAAGTTTATTATTTTACAGTGTAAACATCATGCAAAGCACCATTATGACTCGTAAAGCCTCGGTAAAGGATGCAGAATCCAAATTAAAACTGACCCTTCAAGAATTAAAATATTCAAAGGAACTGTGCAAGCAACTGCTTCAAGAGCGCAAAGAAAGCAAATTCGAAATCAAAAATATTATTAATAAAAACACCAAACTAAAGAGTGAGCTCGCAGATTTGCACAAAAATTATTTAAATATTGTAAGTGAGCGAGATCAACTTTATGAGGTTATTAAGTCCTTTAAAGGATGTAGTGATGAGCATGAACGAGCTTTGAGTCGCATTACTGAGCCGGAAATTAGTCCAATTGAGGCTCAAAAAACATCAATTGAGTTAGAAAATTTTAAACAAAGCCACGAAGGTACTGTAACTCAAATCTTATGTAACGAATTGGTTGAGAGTAATTCTGTCTTAAAATATTCACTAAATGAACTTGTTACTATAGACCGCACTGCGGATGATTCATATTCAAATAAACAAATTAGCATAAATTCACGTAATAAATTTAAAAAATATATTAAATTGAACAAATTCATAAATAAAACTACAAAATTTTAAAAAATAAATATAATTATCAGCAGGTTCATAAGTTGATAAAAGACAGAACTCATTTATCACATCAAGGTAAATTGTGTAGCAATAAATTACAAAACAATAAATTAATATATGACTATGAATCGAACAACTTCAATCTGAAATAAATAGCTTGCAAAGTTCTCTTAAATTTGTTAATGAAAAATATGATTTAGCACAAAAACAAATTCAGGAGCATATTCTTGTGGCTAATAATCTTGTAGAAATGTGTAATTCTAATATGGAAAGATTTGAGTCATTGTGCAATAAGCATGCCTGTAATTGTATACAAACACAACAAAATGAGTTATCAGCTTCGATAGATATAAATTCTAAATTATTAACTAATTTAGCTGAAAATAAACAAATACAATGTCAGGTGAAGTCAGATTATATTCAACCTAACTATATAGTAAATAAATATAATAAAATTATAAATAATACAAATTCCAAAAAAAATTATTATAGTTTCTGATAAGTTAGGTCAGGGCTTTAGCTCTCCCTTAAACAATTATATAAGTAATGTTTATAATACATGTTCACCCGGAGCAACCTACCAGCACCATATAAACAAAATAAATTCTATGCATCTGGATGAACACAGCATGGTGGTGTTAATGCATGGTGATTCTTTATCTTTAAGTAAACAGGAGTTCATTAAAAATATACAGTATTTAATGCAAATTCAAAATGAAAAAAATGTAAATTTATATTATGTGTGTCATTTCCATATTCATGTTGTTTATCAGATGCACAGAATAGACATATTTATAATCTAAATCTTTGTATGTACAACCTGACTCATCGTCATAGCGACGTTTTTATTTTATTTGACATAAATAAATTTATTTATAATTTTAAATTGACAAAGGATACATTGTACCTGCCAAAAAAGTCTTCTAGACATATTGCTACTTTAGTAGCGTATATTACGTATTATACAGAACACTGTTATATGTACATAATATAACCCAGAATAATTATTATAATAGCAATTATATTAACTGTATGAAAAATAATATTAATATTAATACTGCAATAGATTCTAGTTTGAACTAGGTAAAGAGACAAAACCTAAGCCTTTAACCATTAACATTATTCATCAAAACATACAGGGCTTAGGTGGAAAAGAGCTTGAACTCGAGCTATTTTTAGAAAATTATAAAATAAATATATTATGTTTGACGGAACATTAGTTAAGAAACTATGAGCCTTTATATATACAAAATTATAATTTGTCAAGCTCGTTTGTAAGAGTGAACGCTCTCCGTGAGGGATCTTTAATATTATTCAGAAGCGATATGGTTTACAAATCGCGTCAAGACATCATGTCTCACTCTATCGAACGTACTGTTGAACTATCCTGTGTAGAACTTCAACGGTACATTATAGTATGCGTATACCGCCCTCCTCTTGGAGACTTTAATATTTTTGAGGCAACGATGGACGACGTACTTAAACTTACTTGTAAAAGTAGTAAGTCTGTCATTGTATGTGGTGATTTTAATGTTGACTTGCTGAAAGACACCACGACCAGTCTCAGATTAATAAACTTGTTTAAATCGTTTAATTTGTCACAAACATTTTTTGAAGCAACAAGAATAACTGACACGTCTTCTACGTGTATAGACAATGTTTTTTGTTGCTGTGAGATATATGAAAAAGTAATCATTAATAATTTAAGTTCTGACCAATGCGGCCAAATGTTTTCTGTTATAGATAATATTTATAAAGACAGACAAAAAATTACATGTAGGCCGATTACAACTAGCAGAATAAATAACTTTAAAGATATTGGGACAGCGAAAGGATAATAATGAAAGGATTAAACTGCAGGCGAAAAAAGAAAACTTGTACAGTGTGATACACCATTACAGGTATTTACATTTTACACTTATGTACATGTTAACAAAGGTAACTAAACACTACACTTATACATTTAATAGAATCTGTGAGGTTAAACTTTAAACAAAGTGAAGAAAAAACATACAAGAATAATATCAATACAATAAGACAACAAACAATCATTGATAAAAAAAAGGATGTTATAATTATTTGACTTACGCTAATATTTTTAAATGTTAATTACTAACTAGAACAGTATTTTTTTTAACTATCACTACTTAGGCTGTATATGTCGATGACATGGGAGTCAATTTCATTGTAGGATCTCACAACGAATTAATGGCGAGAATTTTCCATTTGCAATTTGTGCGATATTTAGGAATGGCGAAGGTGCTTTTAATTGGATATCGAGGAATGGTTTTCGGAACATATAAATTTATTTGAGACAGTAGCTTTGGAGAGTCTATTGAGTTGTGAATGAGCTTATGTAAAAACATTAAGTCATTTAAAAACCGCCGTTTCTCCAATGTATCTAGCTAAAAATATATTAAACCCGTTACATAGTCTGCTCGATATGGACAGCGCCTGTCTTTATATGCTAAAAATCTTGTAAAACCCTGTTGAATTTTTTCAAGACGACTTTTATAAATTTTGTAACTTGAACTCACAACTGGTGATGCATATTCTAAAACACTACGAATTAGGGAACGATACAACGTTATAATAGCTTGAATATTTTTAAAGTCGTGTCATGTTCTTTTAATAAAACCAACGAGTTTCAAGGATTTTTCTATAATTTTGTTTATATGATTACTTAATTGTAATTTTTTGTCAATAACTACGCCCAAATCTCGGACCTCTTCAACTTCTGCTAATTCTTTATTGTTAATAATATAGTTATATGAAATGATGTTTCTGTTTTTAGTAAATCAGATATACTGACATTTATTTGTATTGAGTATCATTTTATTGTTATTGAACCACTGTTGTACAGAATTTAAATCGCGTTGCAGAAGTTCTGCATCGTGAATAGTTTTAATTGGCCTGTATAACTTTAAATCGTCAGCGAAAATTGAAAATTCACTATGATGAATGTAGTTGTCGATATCGTTTATAAAAAATATGAATAATATGGGGCCGGGATGGGAACCTTGCGGGACACCAAAATGCGCTACAAATGATTTAGACTTGAAACCGTTTATAACTACTTGTTGTAATCTATATTTCAAGTAAGACTCTAACCAACGCAGTAAATCCCCATGTAATCCGTAATGTTTTTGTTTCTGCAATAAGATAGTGTGGTCAACCTTGTCAAAAGCACTACTAAAATCAGTATAAACCGCGTCAACCTGGATACCATTATCAACGTGATAGGAGATATCTGAAATGTAACTAACTCAATTACTTACAGTTGATTTGTTTTTACAAAAACCGTGTTGATTTGCCGAGATAACATTTGAACTATACTTTGCAATTGGCATATAATACGCTCAAATACCTTTGCAAAATGACTTAAGATGGATATAGGTCTATAATTATCTACCAAATCTCTGTCGCCTTTCTTATATATGGGAACAACACTAACAACTTTCCAAACTGACGGATATACTCCGGTTCTGAAAGATGTTTCGAAAATTAGTTTTAATGGCAACGTAATATTGTTGTAGGTCATTTTAATAAAAATGGATGGAATTCCATCAGGGCCGGCTCCTTTACTAGGGTCAATCGATTTCAAAATTTTTTTAATCGAGCGTTCATCAAACTGTACAGAGCTTAAAGAAAATTGGTGGTATGAGTAGAAACTGTTACAATTATCTTGTGAAAATATGGACGCAAATTTAATTCTGAAGAGGTTACAAATTTCTTCTCTAGTTCCAGCAACAAGCGTACTATCTGAATTTGCATACTTCATTTCTTTGGGAATACTTGAAGAGTTGCCACGTGTAGCTTTAATGAAAGACCAAAACTGAGCAGAGTTTTTGCAAACAGCATTTTCAGTACCTTCTTTATAACTGGCATAAAAACTATTCGTAACCCTAGCAACACGAGAATTTAAACACTTACTGCCTTACTGCAAAAGATTTAAACAGACGTTAAACGCGTGTTTAAAAAAATCCGTACAAATCTATATGTAATGTTAATCTATATCTAAGCATGTTTAATTCAAATCCGCGTCTAAGCACGGTTTTGAGTTAAACATGCTTAGATATAGATTAACATACGTTTAAGTGAGTTTAATGGATGCCTAAAACCTATTTCAGCTGTCAAATTTAACGTATAACATTTTATCGATAAGTTTTTTTATGAGTTTATTCGCTGTTAAGCAATTTAAATAATATTTTGAGCAATGCTTAATTTTTAAACACTGGTTAGCTAGACACGTGTTCAACATGGTTTTAATGCGTCTTTTGTAGTATGACAGTTAGTGCCTTACTACAAAAGATTTAAACAGACGTTAAACGCGTGTTTAAAAAAATCCGTACTTCAAATCCGCGTCTAAGCACAGTTTTGAGTTAAACATGCTTTAGATATAACATACATTTGACTTAAAAAAGATATTAAGTTGGAGCAATTCATTCGGTCTCAAAATAAATCCACTTAAATGTCAATCTATTATTATTGGCAGTCCAATATTAATCTCACGAATAGATTTTTCTCTTTTATCCCCTATATTATTTGACAATGCTATAATTCCATACAGTGATAAAATTAAAAATCTGGGTATAATATTTGATAAAACCCTTTCTTGGAATCCTCAGATGAGTGAGGTAAGCAGAAAAATGTTTGTTGCTGTTAGTTCCCTACGTAGACTACGTAACCTTTTACCGATTCCCACCAAAATTGCGTTAGCACAATCTATCCTTTTACCAATTCTTGATTATGCAGATTGCTGTTATCTTGATCTTCGAGAAGATCAATTGAACAAACTTGAGCGCATTCAAAATCTTTGCATCAGGTTCATATTTGGGCTTCGCAAGTATGACCACATTTCCGATTTTCGCAAAAAGCTCGAGTGGCTCCCAATCCGCCTTCGCAGGAATACACACATTCTCTCTCTTCTCTACTGTATACTGTTCAATCCCAATGCCCCTATTTATCTAAAACAGTCCTTCCAATTCCTTAGTGATTCCCATTTCCGCAGTCTTCGCTCCGAACAAAATCTTACTCTTAAAACTCCTTCTCATACTTCTTCCTTTTTTACTAAATCCTTCTCTGTCCAAGCAGTACGCTTGTGGAACTCCTTGCCCATAAATATAAGACGTGCAGAATCCGTTGCTGCTTTTAAGAGGCTTCTAAAACACTATTATTTGTCATTGTAAATCGTTATATTTTTATGTATGAAATATAATAATACTTTAAGTATATATATGTATGTATTTTTATGTATTTGAATTTTCTTATAAAACATATGTATTATTTTGTTTATACACGTATTTATATGTTATATAAAATATGTATTAATTGTATGTATGTATGTTATGTATATATGTATGTTATGTTTGTGTATATATGATTTAAAAGGTGTACACCTCCGAACCCCTTTCTTATAGTATTCACTGTCCTCTATCCAAAGGTTGTCTGGAAGAGATCGCTCTTTTAGCGATAAGACCGCCTTTTGTACCCTGTTTTCTATTTTGTTGTGTTGCTCTTGTCTTCTTGTATTTTTTTTTTTTTTTTTGTTTCGGAGTACAATAAAGTATATTTATCTTATCTTATCTTATCTTAACATACAGTAGGACCTCGATTATCCGGACTAATTGTTGTCGGTAGGCATCCGGATAATTGAAAGTCCGGATAATCCAATATATGAAGAAAAACGGGCTTTTTGCATATGTACATATGTAGTCTGTACCATACATATGTAATGTTAGGTGTTTATTTAAAACAACAAATACATATGAGCGAAAATCAACGTTTATTAAGAAATTGTACATAATGTACGTATAATTTGCTTACAATAATTATGTATGTATTTGGTAATTTGCATTAGGCAATCATGAAATAAAATAATTAGTTTAATTTGGTTTAAAATATTTGGTAATTGTCGTTTGACGTAAGCCACTTCTTTTCTTTATTGCTGCTATATCACGAATTCGTTTCAGCTGTAGTAAACTCACAGTATCACTCTCTGTTTGTTTTTCAAACCACTTGAGAGCTGTTTCCAAGGCATGAAGTGCTTCATCATGAAATGGTTCTGCATCATTCTCCACATCTAGATTTTCTTCAGGTTCATCTTCTTTCGATTCCTGCTGTTCACTTATCTGCGTCTGCAATATGTTTTCTACGATTTCGTCATCTGACATAATCTGAAAACCTTGATCATTAGTGTCACTAGTGACCCACTCTTTTACATCGTTACCATCACAATTCTGGCATATTTGTATATTTAACATTAGCCTCTTTATATCCTCCATTATAGAATCATCCGTATTGGATATTGAATTTTCATTCTCCTGATTAAGTACTTTGTTCCAAGCCTTGCTTAAAGTCTTCCTTTCAATCAAATCCCATGCATCTACAACCATGTAACAACTTTGAATTCATTTTCTTAAAAATGATAAAACGACCTCTACATTATCTTCATCAATAGATAACAACCTACGTAAAAGTTGTTTTCTATAAAGTCGTTTTAAGGTTTCAATAACACTTTGATCCATTGGTTGTAGCAAGGATGTCACATTAGGAGGCAAAAATTTTACTTTAAACTTTCCATTTTCTCTCTCTAGCAGTTCAGCCGAAGGATGGGTTGGCGCATTGTCCAGTAAAAGTAAAACATTTCCTTGTTTGCCAATTTCGTTTTGTCTTCTTTTTACTTCAGGGATAAAAGTGTTGTCATACCAGTCAGTGAATATTTCAGAGTTCATCCATGCGCTTTTCTGATTTTTATAAATTAAAGGCACCCTAATATTCTTAAAACATCTGGGGTTTTTTGATTTTCCGATGAGGAGCAAAGGTATTTTATGGGTCCCGGTAGCGTTAGCGCAAACTAATATTGTTACTCGCTCTTTGCTAGTCTTATATCCTGGAGCTGAATTCTCTCGCCTAGAAGCTAAAGATTTTGACGGTAATCACTTCCAGTTTTATCCGGTTTTATCAGCATTATAAACAAAATCTAAGTCATAGTTATTTTCATTTAATTTCTTTTTGAAATCATCTTTAAAAGAGTTTGCTCCATCTATATTAGCCGACATTTTTTCACCTTGTATTTCTAATTCCCGAATTACATGACGAGATTTAAATCGGTGCAACCATCCGTGACTTGCTACAAACGATTCATCGCCACCTAGTTTATTATTTAACTCTTTTGCTTTTTCACAAAGCAAAGGACCAGATATCGGTTGCCCAGTTGATCGTTTTTGTAAAAACCAACCATATAAAGCGTCTTCTAAAAGTTCATGTTGCGGTTTCTTCATCATTTTCCGATGTTTACTCCCGTCATCACTATCCTATTTGCAGGTGTACGACAAAATTGAATCAGTATTTTTCTTGATATCACTAATCGTGGATGTACCCACACCATACTTATCAGCTAACTTACGACCGGTTTCTCCTTTTTTTAATGAATCAATAATATTTATTTTATCTTTAAGTGATAACACCACTCTTTTACGCTTTGACATTTTAAAATTTGTTGAAGTGACACGCATGTTAGAGTGAAGTAACAATTGCCGTCTAACTAAAACAATAAGAAACGCGTGTAGCGGCGTAGCCGTCCCGCCGCCCGCACCCCGCGGGAACTGCGGGTGGGGCGACGGGCGCAGACGGCACGAGTGGCGTGGCGTTATGCAAGTTCTGACATGTTAATGTTAGAATAAACTCGTCGCGATTGGCAGTCCGGATAATCGCGAATTCGGATAACCGAGGTCCGGATAATCGGGGTCCTACTGTACGTGTAAGTGAGTTTAATAGATGTCTAAAACTTATTATAGCTGTCGAATGTAACGTATAACATTTTATCAATAAGTTTTTTTATGAGTTTATTCGCTGTTAAGTAATTTAGATAAAATTTAAGCAATGTCTAATTTTTAATAAACTGGATGAGAACTAAGCAGGATATTTTTCATTTCTAGGCTTGATCTTGGGTATATGATTATTAATAATTGTTTTTAAAATATTATTAAAAAATTGAAAAAAAAACGTATCATAACTATCATCTGTATAATTTAAAACTTCCATAGCTTTACCTAAATCTATATTATCTTCACAAGCATCAGTCATTTTTCTTTTATTTGATATTGAAGTTTCGGGCTGCGTCTGTTGTTGATCATCGCGGGGCAAAGATGATCGTTCGGAAGAAGAAGTTTTACGCATCGATTCATTTTCTTCGAATAATTCTTCATTCTGTAAATTAAAATAAATAAAATCATCAAATAATGTTTTAACAGTACGATAGCCTAATAGTAAAATATGTGATATAATTTTCAGATTCCATCATCAGAAGAAGAATAGTTAAAAGTAGCACAAGATTTTGAAAATCAGTGGCATTTTCCTCATTATGTGAGGGCCTTCGATAGCAAACATATTATTCTTCAATCACCAATTAATAGTCACGGAGAATACATTAATTATAAAACTTTTCCCAGCATCGTATTGCTTGGCTTGGTGGATGCTAATTATAATTTTATGTATGTAGGCGTTGGATGTCAAGGACGCATATCCGACGGTAGAGTCTTTAAAAACAGTGCATAGTACAAATCATTGGAAAATAATGAATTAAAGTTACCAGCACTTTGTATATTACAGACACCATATTTGATTAAAATTCCATATGTTATATTAGCTGACAAGGCATTTGCTTTAAACAATTATACTATAAAACCGTTTGAAGGAACCCCAGACAATGGTTCTCCGGAAAGAATATTCAATTCATCTGTCTAGAGCATGAAGGGTAGTAGAAAATGCTTTTGGCATCATGAGTTCTGTATTTAGAGTGTTAAGAAAACCAATGTTACTGGAACCAGAAATTGCTACGAAAGTGGTACTGGCTACTGTTTATTTGCATAACTTTTTACGAAAAACTAGGGCAAATATTTATACACCACCAGGTAGTTTGGACTCTGAAATCGATGGAAATTTCGTACAAGGGTCGTGGAGGAATGAACCACATTCGACTTCTTTTGTGCCTTTACCTGCAATTCCTCGAAGGTCTGCAAATGACGCAAAAGCAATTCGGTCACACTTAGTGACCTTAAATACTTACAGAAGGCGATAGTTCTGAACTTCTTGTGTCTCTTGCTGCAGAAGGCGACGATGTGTCGATAGACAGTTGATATGAGTTTTGAGTCTCACGGGGAGAGAACTTGTCAGCCAAGAAGTAAAAGTGCTCTTAAGCGGCGAACCATTTCGATATATACACCTCATTACGACCTAGAATAAAAATTATCATTTTTAGAGGTACACTACACACGTGAGTAAAATAAGTATAAAATAAATGACAAGAAATATACAACTAATTTTCAAAAACCAATTAATTTTTACCTGATCCCGTGACGAGACGAAAAGATCCACAAAGCGAAGTAATTTTTTTTTACTTCGGAAACGGGTAGTTTCATTTCCTTGCTTATTATCAATTTACAACTTGATACATTTACGCGTTCCTGAGAAAAAGGTTGAAAGACAGATGACCGACACATACACAGAAATTTACAGTTTTCCGATTTTTACCATTATTTATATAAGACCTTGCATTTTTGAGAAAAAAGTCTTGACAGCCCGACAGACAGACAGACATACAGACAGAGAGATAGACAACAAAGTGATTCTATAAGGGTTTCGTTTTTCCTTTTAAGGTGCGAAACCCTAAAAATGTGGAGTTACATAGGCTTGTGGCTAAAAATAATATTAGCAGATTTTTTAAAATTATATCAAATATTCAGAGCTGCATTCACTTGAAGCTGTTAACCTAAATTATAAATCAATACGTATCCCATTAATTAAAAACGCATTATTTTTGGAAAATAAACTAAGCTTGTATGTGAGATAATAGAGCGTATCAAGCTGAAAATAATATAATCTTAGAATTAAAATTTTATGTAGAAGTTGATCACGGTCAAAAAAATAAATTTACAATCAATGAGGAGAAATTTGTATCAATACGAAAACATTGAGGCAGCAAACCTATAAAAAACAACGCAATGCAATCTATATGTCGCAGCTAACAAAATGATAGCGCGATTCAACGTACAGCCAGCGCCATATCTGGACAATATTATGACATTAACTAGATAAAATTCTGCTGCTCGATTAATGTCACCAGAGGTAACATCATTTTAAAATTTTAAAAGTTTTTCGCTTGCGTTGGCTTTGGTTGACACACGTGTTAGAGAGATTTTGTTGTTTTGTTTTCGGATTTTGTTGTTTATTCACTGTGAAAATAGTTTGTTTTTAACTAATATCATGTTGTACTAACATTTCGTTTGTGGTAAGTGTTTGTAGTTTGCTATTATTTATTTTTTAAGTAGTATATAAGTATAATTTGTTATAAGTAGTTTTTTTAAGCTAAAATGGACGTCGATCGACCTCCTGATCCTCCTGATCCTGGAGGATCAGATAATAATTGCAACCCGTCCTCTCCTCATTCTTCAACCGACTCCCGCAAACGCCCAAATGAAAATGCTTTGACTGATACATCAGCAAAGAAAACATTGGTTCATCCTTCTACCGGTAACCCGTCAATCCAATCCCTATATGTCCATCCCTGCTTTTCCGAAGGTCCCAAAAAATACTCTGGAGATGACAAAGGTCCCTTCATTATTCAAGTGTCGCGGGAAGTAGTAGACCCATCAGCAGGAACTACTGTGCGGGCTATCAAATTTGGGCAGTTTCTGCACAAAAATAAAATTAGTTTCATCGTTAATGATGGTGTAAAAAACATTGGCCGAAACAAAATATCTGTTGAGTTTTCATCTGCGCAGGCAGCTAATGACTTTTTAAATAATCCTGTTTTAGGCCTTTCTAAATATTCTGCTGTTATCCCCACCTATAATATCACTAGAATGGGTCTAGTAAAAGGCGTTCTCGTGGATTGGTTGATGAAGAAATTTGTCGACTCATTAGATGTTCCCTCTGGCTGTGGTGAAGTTCTGAAAGCGAGACTTTTAAATCGTAAAACATCTAATGGGGGAGTTGTCTCCTGGGTTCCTACCCAGTCTATTGTCCTAACTTTCAGAGGGCAAATGTTGCCTTCTAAAGTTTATTCATACCTTACGTCTCTCCCCGTCGAAACCTACAACCTTCCAACCATCATGTGTTTAAGCTGCTATCGCTATGGTCATGTAAAAACCCAGTGTAGATCTAAACCAAGATGTTATAAGTGCGCCCAACAACACACCGATGAGTCATGTGACGTTGTCAAGGACAATGCCACATGTTTGTATTGCTCAGGCAAACATTTTGCCTCAGACAAGGATTGTCCCGAGTATTCGCGTCAACACTCTATTAAATTAGAAATGGCATCAGACAATATTTCCTACCTTGAAGCGTCCGCTAGATTTCCTCCTGTCCGTAGATCCTATGCAGAGATTGCAAAAGAGATGTTTTCTTCCCCAATTTATATTGCTCCCAGTCCTTCTAAAGCAAATTCCTCTCCAAGTAAATCCGTGCATTCCTATCGCCAAACTATAGTCCGTCAGGCCCGTCCCAGAGTTTCTCTTGGGAAAGGCTTTGATAAGCACGCCCACCAAGCCATAATTGGCAACTGCTCCTCATCTACTCCTAATGGTTGTGCCCTTTCTAACAATAAGGACACTCCTCCTTCCAACCAAACCACATATCTTTTGGAACTTCTTTCCCAAATGATCCTCTCTATAGTCACTTCATGTAGTGACATACCTTTACCGTCCAACGTTGCCGAAAACCTTTCCCAATTAATCCATGTTATTAAAAATGGCCCTAACCAGCTTCCTTCAGTGGAACTGTAAAAGTATCCGACCCAAAAAACATGAATTGCTCTCTATAATCAATCTGCATAGTCTCTTCATTGTTGCCATCTCGGAAACATGCCTAATTCCTGGTTCTCGGTTTCGAGTTCCAGGTTTTTCCTGTTTGAGGGATGACAGGAGTGATGGGTATGCAGGTTGTGCCCTTTTTGTCCATCATTCAGTACCTTACTCCCAAATTCCCCTCCCATCTAACCAACATTTTAATGCTGTTGCTGTTAGATCTCTCAACATTTCTTTTCTATCTCTTTATATTCCCCACCCATCCCCCCTCTCTTATTCCTGATCTAAATTCTATTTTCTTTATGCTTCCTCATCCTATTCTTGTTTTAGGTGACTTTAATGCCCACCATACGGCATGGGGCTGCCACTCCTGTGATGGTTTTGCGCTCTTGTTGGTGGAAATTATTGATGATGTAAACCTATGCATCCTCAATGATGGTTCGCCGACTCGTAGGGTATACCCCTCACAAAACCCTAAGTCCGCAGTAGACCTCTCCTTATCCTCCCCCTCTCTTGCTTCTCAACTTTCCTGGAAGGTCCTTCCATCCACTTACGGCAGTGACCACTTCCCTATTCTCCTTTCTCTAAATCAAAATTCTACTCCTTCTAATACCCCAAATGCCCTCCTAAAATACTCCCTTAAAAATGTAGACTGGTCTGACTTTGCTAATTCTGTTGATGCCATGTTGGACTGCCTGTCTGATTTGGAAGATGACGAGAATGTCATTTCTTATTATGAAACATTTCTTAAGGCTCTTTTAACTTCGGCAGATCTTAACTTCCCCAAAAAACATTTACCAAAAAAGCGGTTGCTTTCCACCCCCTGGTGGGATGAGGAATGCACCCGCTTAACTACACAACGAACGGAGGCAGAGGGTGCGTTTTGTCTGTCTATGTCCCCTTCTAATTTTCAAATATACCAACGGTTAGACGCAAAATTAAAGAGACTAATTTCTAAAAAGAAAAAACTTTGTTGGATTGGTTTTTGTGAATCCCTTTCCCCCCGATCTCCTTCTTACGTAGTCTGGCTTAAACTTAAAAAATTTCGTCGTTCCCTAAACTCTGTTAACCCTACCTCCAATAATCCATCTGAATGGCTTAACGATTTTGTCGACAAATTAGCCCCCCTCCCCCCTTTGCACCTTGTCGGGAAAACTTTCTCTCTCCTCTCCCAGCATCCATTTCAAACGAAATGGATGACCCTTTTTCAATGTCTGAGCTTCAGTGTGCTCTGTCTGGTCTCACAGATTCCTCTCCTGGAGAAGATGGTGTTCCATATTCTTTTGTTAAAAACCTTAATGAAAAATCTCAGAATGACTTTTTGAATATTATTAATAAATTTTATTTGTCAGGTGTTATTCCAGAATCTTGGAAGTCTCAGATAGTAATTCCCATTTTAAAACTCGGCAAGAATCCTTCAGATTCAAATTCCTACAGACCCATTGCTCTGTCTTCAACTTTAGCGAAAATAACCGAGCATCTCTTAAAGAATCGTTTGGAATGGATAATGGAAAGTAGAAATATTCTCTCACCCTCTCAATTTGGCTTCCGAAAGGGTTTGAGCACTATCGATAGTCTCAGCATTATTACAACAGATATTCGAATTGCCTTTGAAAAAGGAGAGTACCTTGTGGGTGTTTTTCTGGATATAGCTTCTGCATATGACAATGTTCTCCTCCCATCACTCAGGCAAAAATTGCACCAGCTGAGTATCCCTCCGAGGATGATACACTTCATATGTAATCTGCTTTTTTGCAGATCAATAGTGGTAAAACACCAAAATACATCTCTTCCCCCCAGATTGGTCTGGAAAGGTCTGCCCCAGGGTTCTGTCCTCAGCCCTCTGCTTTACAGCATTTACACTCATGATCTCGAACTATCTGTTAATAATTTTTGCAACAATTTTAATATGCTGATGACATTCCAATTTATTATCGATCAAATTCAGTAGAAGATATTACATTTCGTCTCAACTCTGCTTTGCATTATCTTGGCCAGTGGCCGTCTGATCATGGCCTGTCTCTATCGATAGCCAAAAGTCAGGCAGTTGCATTTTCTAGAAAGAGAATGGTTCCTGTTTTCGATTTGTTTTATGGGGATCAACGTATTAATTTTGTAGATAAGGCTAATTTCTTAGGAGTTGTACTCGATAACCGACTGAACGGAGTTTCTCATTCAGAGTACATCTTAAAAAAATGTGAAAAAGGCATTAATGTTCTACGTGCCGTATCAGGCGTTTGGTGGGGAGCTCACCCATACTCACAAAAACTCCTATATAATGCTATAGTTCGTAGCCATATGGACTATGGGCTTTTCGTTTTAGATCCTATAAACAAATCAGCATCTGAAAAGCTGAACAAAATTCAATATAAATGCCTTAGAATCATTCTGGGTGCTATGAAATCTACACCTACGAATGCTCTACAGGTTGAATGCGTTGATGCTCCCTTGCAAATAAGGAGACAGTATCTGTGTGACCGGTTTGTCGGCAAGACGTTACAGCTTTCTTCCCATCCTCTCTGGTGTCGTTTAATCGAACTATCCCAAATTCAGAACCCTAACAAGCCCTTATCCTGTCTTCTATAGGAAGCTATTATTCCTCCATTTTACCAAACTACCAAGTCCTTGTGTTCAACTTCCCATGAATCCCCTTTTTTCCATCCCTTATAAGGCCCTTGTTCATCAACCTCCCGTAGTAACCAATCTTGGATTTGTCAAAGGTTCACCTGACACCGTATCTCTCTTTAATAGAATTTGTCATCAAAATTGGTCAGATCATTGTCTCATATATACCGATGCGTCTAAACTCTCCCCGGAAGGCTGTGTTGGTGCAGCCTGCTGGATCCCTAAATTCAAAATTATTTTATAATTTAAATGTCCGCCTGAATCATCAGTCTTCACTGGTGAGGCGATCGCCTTATTGGAAGCTATCTTATATCCCATGACTTAAGACGGACTGTTATATTTGACCGACTCCTTAAGCTGCCTTTTAGCCATTAAGGAAAACTCATTTCGTAGTAGAAAGAGGTATTTCGTTATTTTAAAGATTAGAGAGGCCTTGTTCTCGTGTCATCGGAAGGGATTGCAGGTCTCGCTAGTTTGGATTCCCAGCCATTCCGGAATCCCTGGCAACGAATCTGCTGATTCGTGTGCTGAGTCCGCCATGCAACTCGGTTCCCTAGATCATTTCAAAAATTTTCCTCAAGATCTGTGCGCTATCGCGAATACTCGTATGGCTAAATCTTGGACATCATTTTGGAATTCATCAAAATCGGTTAAAGGTAAATATTATGCCAGTCTGCAGCCTGAAATTCCAAGACGCCCTTGATTTTTCTTTTTAGACGTGCTGACCGCTGGGTGACTTCTACAATATGTCGTTTACGTCTTGGTCATGCGTGCACTCCTAGGCACCTTGCAAAAATTAGGGTACGTGACCACTCGCTTTGCGAATGCGGCTTAGACGAAGGTTCCCCATCCCACATCTTAATTGTCCTAGACTTCTTCATCCCCTCTATGACGTCCGTCCTGCTAAAGTCCCCCGTCCTATCAATGTAGACTGTTTATTAATGTTTGTGTTTAGTCCAATGTGTCCGTTTTTGTGTAAATTTATAAAAAGTAATAAAATTAAGTTGTAAATAAAGTGTGTGATTGTCTTAATTAAATTATAAATATTTATATAATGACGTGTATTTCATTTATTTAATTATATTCGTGTTGTTTTAGGTTAAGGGCTAATAATAAAATTCACACTATTTTAAGGTGTTTTCCAAATGTAATTAAGGTTGGATACTCGACCCCACCGAACAATCTCCATCGTGTTTTCTCCACTCCACGTGACATTGGCGAAATAATATGTGCACAATTGGCACAACTAAAAGCCACAAAACCAAAATAAAGAAGAAGAAAGAAATTTTTAAAATTTTAGTTAAAACTGTCCAAATATTTTAAGTAAAAATTAATAAAACTCGAGTGTGATTTGTAACGTACTAACGCCTTTTTTTTATTGAGAGAAGAGATTACACTTAAGCTGCGCTAGAGGTGGCACTAGTTGTTCATAGACAATATTTTGGTACCATAGATAAAATATACAATAATTTTTTTTACACCACCACTTAACAAAATAATGTCCACACAGAAGCTTACACATAACAATAAAATAAAATCAAATTAAACAATTTTTGACAACCCTAACATCTTAATAAATTTATAATGTTTGGCACTACAGAGACTCTTAGTAAGTATGTCAGCTGGCATCTCAGCTGTAGGTAAATAAGATATATTGACCAACTCTTTAACAATACATTCTCTGATAAAATGATGCCGAACATCTATATGTTTTGTCCGTCTATGAAATAAAGGATAACATGCTAATTTCTGTGAACTCTGGTTATCACTTAACAAATCAACAGGTAAATTATCAATTTGGCCTCCATTTATTTCGAAAATTAAATTTCTTAAATATACAGCTTCTTTACATGCCTCGGAGAGTGCCATATACTCTGCCTCAGTGCTAGACAATGCAACAGTCTTTTGTTTCCTACATTAATATGATATTGCACTTCCAGACAATTTAAAAATATACCCTGTATAAGATTTCCTCTCTATTGAACAAGATGCCCAGTCAGCATCCACAAAACCAATCAATGAACTATCCCCCTTTACATATTTCAACCCATAGTCTTTAGTTTTACTTAAAGTTTTTAAATTTTTCTCTGCATTATTTAATTGTTTAAATAATAAATTCCAGTAATAACTTACATTGATTGTGCAATCCCTCACATATAACAATATATAATAGTGTAAATTACAGTTAAATTATGCTACTTAAGCTTTAAATTTAAACCACCTGCACTACTGCTGGTACTGCACTTTCTTCACTTCACTTCACTGAGTCTTCTAGACAGTTTTACACTCATTTGGTGATTAAAACATAATGGCGAAACTTGAAGACATCCTTGAGGTGCACAGAAGCATTGCGGATTCCATTGGGCAACGGATATCTGAATTTGAGAACCAATTAAAGAGTTCATTCAATAGTGACCCGGTGAAACCAAATTTAGAGAAGTTGGAATGTGAGTTCAAGGAATTCAAGATTTCAGTGTTTAATATTCTTGACCTACTAAAATCCCTTACACTGAACCTGGCTACTCAGATTGATGACATTGACAATCATACTCATAGAAATGCCTTATTGTTCAATGGAATTCAAGAATCTGATAATGAAAATCTAGCTAATTCCATAGTCAATATAATTCATGGCACAATGGGTCTTCTTAATATTCAGTCTTCATCAATCCAATATTGTCATCGCTTAGGAACTAAATCTGACAGCAAAATGCGGCCCGTCTTGGTTAGATTTGGTGATATCCATGTAAAATCTTTAATTTGGAACAACAAGAAGAAACTTAAGTCATCTAGTGTGTCAATAAGTGAGTTCTTAACAAAGCCTCGTCAAGCTATTTTCAGTGCAGCCAGAAAACACTTTGGTATTCCTAACAGCTGGACTCATAATGGCACTGTTTATGTTAAACTCCCCACCAATGATAGGAAACGTCTTTTAAATCGTGAAGCTTTAGATGATTTAATCGAAAAGTTCCCAAGATGTGGCAGCTCATCAGTGTCTGTGAAAGAAGCTGCTAACAAGACGTCTACAAACATTGGTCTTAGCCACAAAGCTTCATCGGATAAAGCGCCTGAGCGTTCCAAGAAGGTCAGTCCTACTCCAGGGATCGTCACTCGCAGGAACATAGTAAAAAAACTGTAAAGGTTAGCTTTTTCTTCGCTTCTTGTGTTCATTATTTTTGTTATGGACTGTGCGCTTAGTTATTGTTTGTAATTGTGTGTATTTATGTTCATAGTTGTTGTTTTAGTACTCTTTTTTTACCAATTACTTGATTTTCATGATTTTGCACGATGTTACGTGTAATATTTTTCATAAAATTAATTACTACGTTTTTCACAAACTACCTCTTAGCTCACAGCATAATTTTTGCTTGTCAGTTGTCAACTTGTCACTAAGTATATAATTTGGCATCCATACGTTAATATAACAGTATTGACTTGGACTCTTGTATTTTAAGCCAACTTTGTCGGTGTGGCAATTGATTATTAATTTATAATTGTGTATTTTTTTACCTTTTTTTTTAAATACTTTTGTTAAGTAGTTACAGCCAATAATAATAGTGTTTTTTTTTATTGTAACTAATTAGCTGTGCTGCTTACTAAAAATTAAGTTGTGCTTGTGTATAATATATTTGCATGGCTTTTTTTTTTAAATGATTTTGTTAATTTAATTTTTGTTTTTATACTTTTTCACATTTGTGTTGTAGAAAGAAGTTTAGTATGTACATCTTTTTTGTGGTTTAAATTAGTCCATATGCTTTTGTTGTAATGCTTTTGTCGAAGTGCCAGTTCTAGCAGTATGTGCAAAAAAGATTTTTTTTTTTGCTTCTTATTATTTTTTCACATTTCGTGTAATTATTTTACACATTTTATTATAATTAAAATTATATATATATATATATATATATATATATATATATATATATATATATATATATATATATATATATATATATATATATATATATAAGGAGTTCGACTCTATACTGCGGTCATTCAAATGGGAGGTTCGGTAAGTGTAACTCATCACATTCCGCATAAAAAAAAAAATCCCAAAAATAGTTTTTAAACATTTAAAATATTTAAATATTCGAGCTCCACTGTTCGTGCGCACGCATTACACTATCTAAGGCGCGCGCCGTACAACTTCGGTTTACACTTACCTCGTAATGAGTAAAAGTGGTCGAGTACATAGCACCTACCAATACGCAATCCGTAAGTTGCATATAAGGTTTGATACTCATGTTTCGAGTCATCCATTTAGTGTATCGTAATACTTTAGTTTTCTTTTACACAACAACCGCACTTAACTCACTGTATCACTTAACAAAACCTTTAAAAACATAAACACTTTCTGGTGGACACACGAGTGTAAACGCGCGCAAAAGGATATTTTAACAAAATAGCTAGGCGGGTCACTGATCTCAGTCAGCTGTGGTTAGGTCATTGACCTACGGTACCTAACTAATACGTCTAATTACCTCAGGTATGATTCGAATTTACCGTCACACTTGATCAGGCTTCCGACTGGCAAAGTAATTCTTCAACATCTCGTAAATAAACTTAATTGAATTTATTATATTACATGCGAAGGATTTCAAAAATTAATCACGTAACATTAAAATCAAAACGTGTCAAAACAATTTGGCGTGTTTAAAAATTAGAATCATCTCTGTTTACCAAAGTCATTTAATATTTCAGAAACAAACTGACGAGCACATAAATAAGAATTATTAATAACTGTGTTGCGACATTTCGCTAACATAACATTTTTTTAATACCTTAAACAAGCCTACTTAAAAACAAAAAAAGAAAATTAATCCTTCTTCTAATAATTATTAAACAAGTACATAAATATCACACGCGATCACAATCACTAGACACTCAAAACTAAATAAAAACAGATCATCTGTCTATGGCATTACGAAGTATTCGAGTCTCTACGTACCATTTAAGATAGAAAACAAACACTTTCGAGTGTACACACAAACCACGAGTCAAATTGTGTGCGAAAGATAAGCGAACAAAATCACTAGGTAAGTCACTGACAAAAGTCAGCTGTATGGACCTACCAAACTACGTACAACTACGACATTACTTAACTTTACCTAAGTATGATTCGAATTTTCCGTCAAACTTCACCAGGCTTGAGATTGGCAAATTAATTGTGACATCATGTTAATTAACTTAATGAAATTCATAAAAACATATAACAAAACTGAATAACGTCAAGGCAGGTATTAGAAATTGATCATAGCATTTAAATAAATAAACTATGTATCACAACAATCAGGTGTGTTTAAAAATTGGACTCATCTCTATTTATAATAAATATTATACTAGCCTCCGCCTGCTACTCGCGTGGTATGTTGATAAAAGTAGATAGAATAGGTAGTCTATGTGTTATTTTGATGTAGAAGCTTTATTTTTGTAAAGATTCATTAAAATCCATTTAGTACTTTTTGCGTGATAGAATAACAAACATCGATACATACATACACATTTCACGTTTATAATATTAGTAAGAAAATATTTCAAGTAACAACATAATCCTTTACCTAATTAAGTATTAAAATACTATTTTTTAATAATTATTAGATTTAAAAATGTTCTCCTATTGTATTTATAGTCTATCACAACTAATTTTTCATAAGCTATCTTAAATAACAATCATAATTTTTATACCTTAAACAAGCCTATTCAAATAATAAAAAAAGTAATGAAATACTTTTCTAATAAAATTAAATGGTGTCACACGTATGTTATCACTATACATCTGAAACGTACACAAAATATTTAAAAAAAATAGCTCACCAAGTATCCTTAGGTGAATAGATATTTTTATAACACTGAACTATTTTTCACAGTATCTATTAAACATATTTATTACGATATCTTTCACAGTAATCATTGTTTAAACATTTTTGTACTTCTAATAACACAATTATTGTCATTAATTCACTGTTTTTACACATTCGAAACTAAAAATTTAACACGCGTAATTTCTAACGTCTGGAGACACCGGATGTTTTTTGCAATTAAGTTAAAAAAACAAGGAGAAATGCAAGTGGGAGTGAGACGAAGATACTCAACGAAGACTCGAAGGACAAGGCCGCGCTGGCGGCGAAACTGATAACTTAAAACGAATTATCATTTTTTAAAAATATTTAATACATAATTATAAAATACAGAATTACGTATTACGTAAAAATAAATAAAATATTACTCAACAGTAGTACGGCGGAGTGTTAAACATGTAATTCGTTTTTTCAAAAGTATTATTTAAAAATACCTTAGTACATTAATATTATTGAACTTCGCTAGTTTACACAATATTATGAAGTCTCAATTTTCGCATGACCTCTGCAACTTACGTATTATTTTAGTTATTGAATTCTAAATTGTTTGTTTTTGTTACTAAACCCTTATCATCAACCACATATTAGCTTTCTTTATAAAAAATGATGAAACCGTACTTCAGCGAAAACTGAATGAACTATGGGTTAGGTTTGTTAAAAAAAAATATTACCTACTTCATTTACTAGTTACTGAACGTGGAAAGAGGTAGGTACTATAAAGTCTTGAATTGAATTAATTTACAATTTCAAAATAATTCGATTTAAAGTAAGTTCAAATCTACCAAGGAGAAATTTTGTTCTCTGTATCTTACATTCTCTTATTCTCTTTAAAGGTCATGTCACGGAAAGTGTCCTTTAATGTCGCTTAATGTGAGGTCGAAGCATCAAGTTTCAAGGTCACTACTATTAGCCGTGATTTTCGCAATTAAAAAAATACAATTAAAATAATAAGTCGATATTTGACTTATTATTATCTACTAATAATGTAATAACATATTATTAACAATACAACTTCAAAGAAAGATAATAGGATTGAATACACTTAATTTACGTAACAATTTTTTATGAACTAAAATTATTTTGTTTTTAATTATTATTATTTACAACTTTTTAATAATAACAAGAATCTATTATAAGACAAATAATTTTTCTACTTAAGCACTTACGTATTTTATCCTTTTTATAAAATTTTAAGAGTTCATTCATCAGAATGTTTTATTGTGTTTTAGTAAATTAAAGTTATTCCATAAGTAAAATTGAATTTGAAATTGAATTTGATTAATACACGACAATAATAAATATTAGTGTTGATGTTGTTGTATGTACCTAATATGAGTATTATGAAAACAATGTTATAAAAGTCCGATGGCGCTATTTCACGGTTCAATAATACGGTTAAATAATAAAACGATAAAACATCGTCATTTTATTATTTATAAATAAATGTATTACTGTTGAAATATTATAAAAGTACGAAAATAAAACAATTTAGTAAGAAAATTAATCATATTTTATACGGCAGTGTGGAATGCAGATTAAAAAAAAATCTGTTTTTGTTAGCTAGTAATATTATTCTAATTTGCTAAACAAAAATAATTTTATTGTTCTGTTTTGGCACGTATAAAAAAATAACAGAGATATGGGAAATGGGGCGCCGGGGTACGGGCGGTACGGCCATCGCCGCTGCGCAAGAGTCTTTCTCCTTCATCGTTAGGCAGGGTGCAGGGGGTGGGACAGAGAGGTCCCGGGATCGCACGTCGCGCGTCGGCGTGGTTATTAGAATTATTAGTATTTCGTTAGCCCTTAGAAATTGCGATACAATGAATTGCTCGCGCAACTACAAGTTTATATTGCTTTGTTTTTTTTTTTCATTTGTTAAGTGTGTAGGTTAGGTTAGAACTTAACACTTGTTTAAATTGTCGTTGTCATCATATTGTCTAATTTCTATTAATTCAATTTTATAAACTCAAATAATCATAATAGTTTTTTAAAAAGAGATATTACTGTAAATAGGGATTATTTAAATTTTTAAACATGCCGAATTGTTGTGACAAAGTCGTTGATTTGTAATGTTTTAATTGACTTTAAATTCGTGAAAATAGTGAAAATATGTTATTATAAATTACGATTTTTATAAACACGTATAGGCTATGACAAATATCGTGCAAAATATTAATATAGTGGGTATAACAAATGACATCAAAATTATGCTTTGATAAAAATTGTGAATAAAATATTCAATTGGTGTTACCTAATTTGATTTATTTTGTTTATTTGTTTCGGAGGATCCTTCGTGATGCCATAGACAGATGATCTGTTTTTATTTAGTTTTGAGTGTCTAGTGATTGTGATCGCGTGTGATATTTATGTACTTTAATAATTATTAGAAGAAGGATTAATTTTCTTTTTTTGTTTTTGAGTAGGCTTGTTTAAGGTATTAAAAAAATGTTATGTTAGCGAAATGTCGCAACACAGTTATTAATAATTCTTATTTATACGCTCGTCAGTTTGTTTCTGAAATATTAAATGACTTTGGTAAACAGAGATTATTCTAATTTTTAAACACGCCAAATTGTTTTGACACGTTTTGATTTTAATGTTACGTGATTAATTTTTGAAATTACATAACTATACGTACGCTTACGTAACTATTGGGATAAATTCAATTAAATTTATTTACGAGATGTTGTTACAATTACTTTGCCAGTCCGATGCCTGATCAAGTGTGACGGTAAATTCGAATCATACCTGAGGTAATTAGACGTATTAGGTAGGTACCGTAGGTCAATGACCTAACCACAGCTGACTGAGATCAGTGACCCGCCTAGCTATTTTGTTAAATTATCTTTCGCGCGCGTTTACACTGGTGTGTCCACCAAAAAGTGTTTATGTTTTTAAAGGTTTTGTTAAGTGATACAGTGAGTTAAGTGCGGTTGTTGTGTAAAAGAAAATTAAAGTACGATACACTAAATGGATGACTTGAAACATGAGTATCAAACCTTATATGCAACTTACGGATTGCGTATTGGTAGGTGCTATGGACTCGACCACTTTTACTCATTACGAGGTAAGTGTAAACCGAAGTTGTGCTGCGCGCGCCTTAGATAGTGTAATGCGTGCGCACGAACAGTGGAGCTCGAATATTTAAATATTTTAAATGTTTAAAAACTATTTTTGGGAATTTTTTTTTTTATGCGGAATGTGATGAGTTACACTTACCGAACCTCCCATTTGAATGACCGCAGTATAGAGTCGAACTCCTTATATATATATATATATATATATATATATATATATATATATATATTTTAATATTAATTCATTTTGTATATTTTATATTATATATTAAAGTAAATAAATACACAACCATATATGATATCCAGTGATGATTCTTTCATTCAGCCGAATCTCACGATGATTCCTTTAGCAATTTAAACAATAGTAACAGTTTGTTAACTTTGGGTGATATACTAACTACTGAGTTTCAGGGCTTGGGTAAGAATTTCAACGTTTGCCACATTAATGCACAGAGTGTGCCTAGTCACTACACTGATTTGTTAAATTCCTTTAATATTAACTCTATTCATGCGATTTTAATCTCCGAAACTTGGTTAAAACCGTCACTTTCTTCAACTTGCTTTCCCATTCCAGGCTTTGTGTTAGTGAGAAACGATCGTGTTGGGAGGAGAGGAGGTGGTGTTGCCATTTATTTAAGGAGCCAATTTAGCTATAAAATTATTTGTTCGTCTCCTTCTAGTTCTAGCTCTAACCCTGAATTTCTCTTTCTGGAAATAACCTGTGGAAGGAAATTAGTTCTGGGCGTAGTATATTGTCCCCCAACCATTGACTACTTTTCTACAATAGAAGAAACTTTCGAAAACATTTTATCCAATTATACTGAACATTTAATAATGGGCGATTTCAATACCTGTATGCTTAAACACAACTCTCGATCATCTTAATTACGCTCTGTAGTAGCATCAGTGAACATTGAAATTCTTCCATTATCTTCTACACACCACACTTCTACTTCCGATTCTCTTCTAGATCTTATACTTTGTTCTCATGTTAATCGCATAAATAAATTTGGTCAACACTCTGCTCCGGCCTTTTCACAACATGACTTAGTCTACGTTTCCTACAACATTAAAAGTCCTAAGTCTAGAACGGAGACTTTATCCTTAAGAAACCTAGCCAATCTAAATTTTAATCAATTAGAGTCTGATGCTCTCAGTATTAACTGGGGTCGTGTAAGTGATTTAGATTCTATTGATGATAAGGTTGATTTTGTATGCTCAAACGTAATTTTTCTCTATAATTTGCACGCACCTTTGCGTGTAGTCAAAATTAAAAACCAAGAGACAGCCCCTTGGATTAATAGTGACATCCGCAATGCCATGGCTAAGAGAGATCGCGCTTTTCGTAAATTTAAATCTGACCGCTCGGAGCTCAATTGGTCTATCTATAAGGCTGCAAGGAATAGGTGTAATCAGATGTGTCGAACATATAAACGCCGATATATCTCTGAAAAAATCTGTAACTCGTCTCCTTCTGAAACGCTAAAATTTCTTAAGTCTCTTGGCAATGGCAGAAATTCTAATATGTCCAAAACCATTTCTATAGATATTAACAGTCTTAATCGCCATTTCCTATCTTCTCATCATTTTGATGATAATGTTAAACTTGATACTCTTTCGAAGATTCAATGCCAGCCAAAATTTAATAACTCTTTATTTACCTTCTCCCTGGTGAGTGATGCTGATGTTCGGAAACGTATAATGGCAATTAAGTCGAAGGCCATTGGGTGTGATGAAATAGGTCGCACAATGATTCTTCTCATTTTGGAAATTTTACTACCAACTATAACCCATATAATAAATTACTCACTTAGCACAGGTACATTTCCGGAGCTGTGGCGAAAAGCCGTAGTTCTGCCACTAGCCAAGACCCCAAATCCCTCATTGCCTACCCATTATCGTCCTATTTCCATTCTTCCTTTTCTTTCAAAAATTTTAGAATCCATTGTCCATTTCCAGTTATCCGAATATCTTTTATCCTGCGACCTGTTAAATCCACTTCAGTCTGGTTTTCGCACTAGCCATAGTACTACCACGGCACTAATAAAAGTAACGGAGGATATCAGTGAAGGGATGGAAAATAAGGCTGTCACGATTCTCTTACTTATCGATTTCTCTAATGCGTTCAACGCTGTCGATCATGACTTATTACTATCCCTTATTTCCCGAATCAACATCTCGGATATCGCTCACCAGTGGTTCTCCTCCTATCTTCGAGGACGCAAGCAAGCGATTTGTATTGGAGCCGATCGGTCGGACTGGTGTGATGTTGCTGCGGGTGTTCCTCAAGGCGGTATTCTTTCTCCACTACTATTTTCATTATTTATTAACTCTATTACCTCAATTCTCACTTGTCAGTACCATCTTTATGCCGATGACTTGCAGCTTTATAAACAGTGTAGTGTAGATAATCTGGATAACACTATTTCCGCCCTCAATGACGACGTCGCTCGTATTTCTTCTTGGTCCAAGAATTTTGGAATTAGTGTGAACCCATTAAAATGCCAAGCTACTATTATTGGCAGCTCTTGACAGTTAGCCTTAGTTCAACGTTTACAATTGCCCGATTTGTTATATAATAATAGTATAATACCTATCACATCAAACGTTAGGAATTTGGGTGTTATAATGGACAATTCACTGAGTTGGTCGGATCAAGTCAGCGAAGTTTCTCGGAAGTTTTACGCCACTCTACATACCCTCATGCGTTTTAAAAAATTTCTGCCAATCAAACCAAAAATCCAATTAGTAAATTGTTTATTATTACCAATTATGGACTATGGTGATGCATGTTATCCAGATCTAAATGTCACACTATTTAATAAATTAGATAGATTGCAAAACATCTGCATACGCTTCATTTATGGCCTCCGTAAATACGAGCACATTTCTTCTTACCGCTCAATGCTTAATTGGCTTCCAATTAAGGAGCGTAGGTATCTAAGGATATTATGTATTTTATACTCTTTAATTTATAACCCACTTACACCCTCATATCTGAAGTCTAAACTTAACTTTCTCTCTGATACTCATACAAGGGAACTACGCTCTTCTCAAAACCTTCTTTTGTCTATTCCTGCTCACAAATCTGGATTTGTATCGAATTCATTTACTGTTACCGCTATACGGCTCTGGAATGAATTACCAATAGATATTAAAGAATCATCCTCCAGAGACTCTTTCAAAATTAAAGTTAAAAAATTGTTCCTAAATAAACTCAACTCTTAGTTTTTATTATTATTATTTTGAATATCTTCGACCGTTTTTTTTTTTATTTTTAATTTTTTTTCTTGATTATTAAAATTTTTTGTGATATCCCCGTTGTGTATTATTCATACTATTTACTTTGTACTAGTAGTGTTAGTTATATGTATGTATATTTATTTTCAGATATGCTTTTTTAGGTAATATGTACTCCTAATGTATATATTTATGTATAGTATGTATATGTTTATGTATGGTATGTATGTGTTTATGTATGCAAGTAGATTTACTTATATTTATTGGACTTTATATGCATCTACTGAACGCTCTTTCTTGCACGTCTTAAGGTTGGCTGGTAGATAAGGCTATATAGCTTTAAGTCCGCCTTTTGCTCAATGTATTTTTTTTTAAATTGTTGTGCAATAAAGTGAAATAAATAAATAAATAAATATTTCAAAACTCTTTTTAAATGTTTCCAGTGAGTCTCATCATAACAGTTATTATATTGACTTAGAAAACTCACTGCAAAGGCTATATCAGGTCTAGTTAAAACACATAAATACATTAGTGCACCTAATAACTGCTGATATGGATATTTCTGACAAACAGACTTAGCTTTATCTAATTTTAAATTCTTCTCCATTGGAGTATCTGAACTCTTACATTTAACCATATTGAATCTTTTTAAAATAATATCTACAAAATCCTTCTGATCTATAGTAACAGAGTTTTCTTTTACAGTTACATTTAAACCTAAACAATGTTTCATCTGGCCTAATTTATTTACATTAAACTTTGCCTTCAATTCACATATTAATTTATCACATATTTCTTTACTGTTATAAAATACAAAAAAATCATCCACAAATAATGCTATAAATACTCTGACATTTTTATTACAAATCATAAACAAGCAAGGTTCATACTGAGACTTAGTGTAACCTAGTTCTAACAAACAAACTTCCACTCTCTGGTACCAAGCTCTGGCCGACTGCTTTAATCCATATATAGCTCTTTTAAGTTTTAGTACTTTATTTTCACAGTTAGGCATATTTGAACAGGCTGGTATTTCCATGTAAATACATTCATCTAAAGAACCATTTAAAAATGCAGTAGGTACATCAAGGTGTAAACATTCTAAATTCTTATCTACACTTAAAGCTAGTAAAAGTCTCAAAGTAGAGTACCTGAGCACTGGTGAGAAGGTTTCTTTATAATCCATACCTTTCTTTTGTGTGAAACCCTTTGCCACAAGTCTCGCTCTATATCTAATTTTGTTTTCACTGTTATATTTTATTTTAAATACCCACTTGCACTTCACTATTGTTTTGTTCACTGGCCTATCTACAAGTTCCCATGCTTCTCTATCACTAAATGATTGCAACTCTTCTTGATTGCTTGCTGCCAGTGTACACTGTCTGGACCATTGATTGCATCACTCAAGGAAATTTCATCACATGATACCTCATCATCAATACATAGATTAGCTATACCGTAGTACTCAGGCTTTTTCCTTACACGCTTTTCTGCATTTTCAATACCACTGCAAGGAAAATTAGCAATCTCTGTAACTTCTGGCATCAATGAACTTGACTCCTGGAAACTGTCCTCCGATTCTGAACTGGAGTTTTCTGGTATATAAGTCTCATCATGTTTGTTTGTCTGCTCATCTTCTGTATCATAACTTGACTTGTCAGACTGTCTATCCCCCACTGAATCCTGCTTTTCTTCACTGCTCTTCTGCAATATCATCTGTGTTGTCATACTGTCATTCTCTGGTTCCATGACCACAACATCTCTTGCTATTGTAACAGATTTTGATTCGGGATCATACAGTCTATACCCCTTCACATTCTCAGAGTATCCAACTAAAAAAAGTTTTTTCGCTTTTCTATCCCACTTCAGCCGCCTTTCTTTAGGTATATGAGTCATGACTAAGCTGCCATAGACACGTATATGGCTGACGTCTGGTTTCTTACCAGTCCACAGTTCAAATGGGGTGCAATGCTGAAGACCTGCAGCTGGGGATCTATTCTTCAGATATACTGCAGTTTGAACTGCCTCTGCCCACAATCAAATAAGAGACACTTAGCTTTTTCAACTACTGACCTATTATATCTCTCACAAAGCCCATTCTGTTGGGGTGTATATGGGTTGGTCTTCTGATGTATAATTCCAGTCTGCTTCAAGTAATTTTCCATTTGTGCTGAACAGAATTCTCCACCATTGTCTGTTCTTAAAATCTTTATTTTAGTAGATTTCTGGTTTTCCACTAAATTCTTAAATTGCTTGAAATAAGAGAAAGTCTCATCTTTAGATTTCAGAAAATACACAAAGCCCATTCGACTGTAATCATCGACCAATAGAAGAAAATATCTAGCCTGTCCAAGCGACTTGTTCTCCATAGGCCCGCAGAGGTCAGCATGTACTATATTCAGAATATTATCACTGCGTGATGAACTAATGGGGAAGGGTAGTTTGGTTTGCTTTCCCTCGCAGCACACTGTACAATTTGCTTTGCTTAATCCTGCCTTATCTTGGAATAATAAGCCTTGAACTGCTCCATCTCTCATAATCTTTAGGTCGTTACTGTTTATGTGGCCGAGCCGTCTGTGCCATGTCCAACTAGAAGTCACTGCGGATGCTGCTAACAGTTGTTCTGACTTCACAATGTTTAACTTATACACACCATTGGTTAGGTTAGCTTCTCCAATGCATTCGTTCTGTTTATTATAAATGTAGCATACATTTTCTTTGAAAATCACTCTGTTGCCACTATTTATTATCTTATTCACGGATAGAAGGTTTGTGGTAAGGTTATGTATGCATAAAACATTGTTGACATTTACCTTGTGTTCCTTATTTCGAACTTTTGTGGTAATTTCTATGTCACCGGAACATATAACTGGCACGGTTTCCTTGTTAGCCACCACTATATCACGAGTCTCAAGGTTATATGAAACATTCTTCAGCAAACTTTTGCTCGACTGCGAAATCATATGAGTACTAGCACCCGAGTCAACATACCAATCTTTGTCACTGAATTCACCCGTCACGAACATTGCACTAAATGCATTTACTTGTTTATCTTTTTCCATTTCTGGGGCACGACACTGATTTTTGAAATGTCCGAGTTGCTTGCATTTGTAACACCGAATATTTTTCACCGGTTTTCCGTCACTTGAATGGCTGACGTTTTTGTTTGACGTTGACGTTTGTGTGCGTTTCCCGCCATTCCGTTGATGTTTGGATAAACCTTTTGAAAAAAATGCTCCTTCGGTTTTATTTTCGATATCTGCACTCATATCTAACAGCTTGGTCTTTATTGCATCTGCACTTATTTTCATGCCAGAGTGCTCGATGGCCATTATCATGGGCGCGAACTTGTCGGGTAATCCGGCTAATAAAAGTGAACCGACCCACTCGTCATTAATCTCGAAACCTGTACCTTTTAACTTTTGAGCCGTATCAACAACCTGGGTCACGTACGCAGTCATTGATTCCGAGCTGTCTAGGCGAATGGAAATCAAAGTTCTGAGTAGGCTGATGCGACGCGTGAATCCGGAATCGTCAAATAACGACTTTAACTTTGCCCACAAGTTATGCACGGTGGTTTCATTCTTGATGTGAACGTAGAGTGATGGGTCGATAGTCATCACCATCTTGCTCACTGAGAGTAGCACTATTCGCGAGGTCGATACCTTCGAGAATCAAAAAATTTTCGACGGCAAATGCCCAATCGTCGTAATTATCTCTTCCCTTTAGCTTCGGGACGTTCAACGAATAATTTCCTGCCATTGTAAATGCACTATTATAAAGACTTTTTAATTAATTTGGACTGGGCCCATAACCTAATAAAACTCGAGTGTGATTTGTAACGTACTAACGCCTTTTTTTTTATTGAGAGAAGAAATTACACCTCAGCTGCGCTAGAGGTGGCACTAGTTGTTCATAGACAATATTTTGGTACCATAGATAAAATATACAATAATTTTTTTTACAAAAGTAACAATTAATTTAGCAATAAGCAAACAACCTATTAACAAATAAATATTTAATCTTATTGTTTTCATGAAAAAGTTACTTAAATTTTTTCTAAATATGAAAATAAAGAAATAATAAATTAAAAATATTATTTAAACGCGCTAAAAATAATAAAATAAACTTTTCCTTTAAAAGTTTCATCATCAATTATCGTTAATTTTATCGTCATTACATAATTTACATTAAATATAAAAGCTTCACACGATTTGATTTAAGTACTCGTATTAACTTAGTTCGAAAATTTATAAATTAAATTCAATCAGATCGAGTTAATTAATTTATTTCTTTATCTGTCTTTACATGTAAGTCTTCTGGTTATTAGCAAAGAGTATACATATAATCACTAAGTTTTAAGAGGTGGCAATCCAGTACATTAGCTCGAGCTCACGCACACATAGAATATTTAGTATCGAAATGATTACCAACCTCGAGAATTAGCGAAGTACTGCCAACCTATCTACTTTTTGACAACTTTAGAGAGGTGCAGTGTAGTGTCTACTAAAAATATGGATATCGATGCATTAGTGATGTAATTCTATTATCGATAAAATAGCCCCTGCTTTTTAATTTTTTTTAATTATATATATTGAATATATGTATAGAAATAAAAAGAGATATTGACAATTTAAATATCTTTATTTACCTACTCATTATATTCAGATATAACAAAATAGGAATTAATAATTTTACATGATCTAAAAAGTTAGCTTATTAAACCAAGTACAATGATTCCCCATAATTATTGGATAAAACAGAAGTGGGATATGTCACTTAAATAACTAAAACTAATTTGATTAGTTTTGAAAATTTTGTAGGGTTACAAAACTATACTTTTTTCGGAATACCAAGTACCGGCATGCATTTTATCCATTAATTATGGGACAACCTGGATAAATATTCTATTACATTATACATATATATTATCTGGCTAGTCTGGAACATAAAAGAGCATTATACATTTACTTATATTTATTTACCTGTTGTGTGTTTTTAATTTAATATGCTACATCGCATTCAGATAAAACAACATCGGAATTAATAATTTTACAAGTTCTTCTAATAAAGAGTTTGCTTATTAAATTATACAAATATTCTATTAAATATTTATTATGAGCTTCACATATAAACCATATCATATTGCAGAGTGTTCTTAGTTGTAATATTAAATAGTTCATTTATTAGATTACACAATTCTTTTCTTGGATAGGTAAGTGGTATTTTACCTGGCCACCAATTCCTCAATGAGATATAATTATAAAGAAGATTGGTTAAATCTGAATTTACTTCTTTCAAATAGAAACTGCAACATTCACAATTATATTTAGTTAAGACTTTTACAGCTAAGTACCATTAACATACATAACTGGTTGTTCTTCAAAACTACTGAGCGATCTTTAAATTATTCAATTTCTAAATTCTTGACGCAAGGACAGACCAGACAAATATTAGTATCATTATCATTTATCTAGTGATGGTGGTCCATTGCAGTCAAAAAGTTTGTCCATTTCTTCAATAACAAATGCAGTAAACTAAATGTCTAGTTGAAATGAAACTATTTTTTTTTTAACTATAAATAACTACTAAGACAAGGATAAATGTCTAGTGTTTACATTACCTAATGTAAAACAACAAACTTATAACATAATATTAAATGGTGAGATCCTTGATGTTAGCAATACAACAGTATTTTTGGGAATTACCTTGGATATGAAGCTTCAGTTGAATTCCCATTTGGCATCTCTTACGGGAAGACTCAGCCCGCAGCATACGCGGTTAGGGAAGTTCGTCAACTAACCGACGTTGATACGGCTCGATTGGTATATTTTGGTTATTTTCATAGCCTCATGTCTTATGGATTGATCTTATGGGATAACGCTACAGATATTAATACTGTATTCATTTTTCAAAAGAGAGCTGTTCGTGGTATTTATAATCTAGGAGCTCGAGATTCCCTTCGAGATGTTTTTAATAAAGTTGTTATACTTACGGTTGCATCGCAGTACATTTACAACAATATTATGTATATTCACAACAACATTGATTCTTTTGATGAAAAGAGTATCAGGCATTGTATTAACACGAGAAGAAAGGATAAACTTATAACGCCGAAATTTTGACTCCGCAAAGTCAATGTTACCTTCTTGGGGCAAGGTATTCGTTTTTATAATAAAATTCCGCAGAAAGTGTTACAGTTTACAAAAAGAAATTTAAAGTACATATTAAAAAATCCTTAGTATCTAAAGCATATTATTCTGTTCAAGATTATATAAATGATAAACATGCTTGGATTTAGTATAAGCTGGATTCACACAGGGTATTTAATATATTTGTAACTCATAAGTGTATGTACCCATCGTAAAATTTTTAAAAAGAGCAACTATCGAGTTTCTTGGTTCTTCTCTGTAGAATCTACATTCCGAACCGGTGGTAAATTAATTAATTAATTAGTGTTTAGTTTTCTTTTGTTTTTGTATTGACGATTCAAAAGTGCTTGTAAAAGCCTACTTGAGTAAAGCATATTTTGATTTTGATTTGATTTTGATTTTGAGTATTGTTACTTTCTTCTGCATTGGAGTTCTGCCACACCATTATCTTAAAAACCATAGCCATCCTGTTGCTTAGTGCTCGAGCTGCAAATTTAACACACATTTTAGTTTTGTATGTATGATTGACAACTGTTAAAGTACAACTGTAAACAAAGAATAACTGTTGTCTAAATGATACCTTCATATTGTATACTAGTAGATGCTCTCGACTTTGTATGTTAGAAAATCATTTCATTTTTAACCTCATCACACTAGTAAGGGGAGGTACCATACCACCATAATTATTTCTGTCGCCCAACAACACTGCAATGTTTACGGGTAATAATTTTTAAATCAAACTTTAAAAATGGAGAACTTTCCATTAATTAATTTAATATTTATTATTAATATTTTTATTAACTCCATTCTAATTTGATTAATAAAGTGAGCAGAAAAAGCTTTGTTTGCTATAATTTAATAAATGCATGTACATACTTAAATTTTTTTTCTATTATTATTATTTTGGTTTTATTATTGGTGCAATAAAAAAAAAAAAACAAAAAAAAACTAATGGATAGTTTGAACTGTAATGTACATACTTGGCCTCTTATTTTCCTTAACATGTAATATAAAAAAAAGACTTAACCTGTAATGGGAAGTCAGTCAAACAGTCATCAGACTGAAGTGGTGTGGTAAGCCTCTTAGTTGATACTGCAGTTTTAAGCAAACGATTCCTGTTTGCATTAATACATTGAGGCGCAAAATGAGAGCCACATATAAACTTTAGGTAGTGTAACTTATCAATCGGCAAATGAATTAGATCTTCATCACCGGCTGCTTTTACCCATAATCGGCATCTGAAAATAGCACTTAAACGTTTATTTTTAAAAGATAATTACTTTTAATTTTAAGCAGTCACTTTACAGGTTATCTTGATTTCTGATGTAGACTAAGTATTTAAGTTTTCGCATTGTGAACTTGTGTAATGGTCATGCTAGATATTATGATGAATTTCATAATAAGAATGATGATTCGTAAGTGAATAATTATGTTTTTTGACTTACCGATCAGTGTTTAGAGGAAAACGTGCTAAGTTTTAGACTTGCGTAACTGTCGTACACCACAAATCGCACGATTCTTGCAATTGTAATGTCATCTATTCTCCATAAAAATAATTAAACACAATTTTTTTGCAATTAAAACTTCAAAAATACCGAAGTTTACAAGCTCGCTGCTTAAATTCGATAAGTCGAAAACAAAACAAACAAAAATGGCGGCGTTTTTTAACGCCATTAGATGATTCGAGGCTGTAACTACCAACATCTAAAATAAAATATTTATAAAGGAATGTTGGCAATGATCTACACATAAGTAAAAAGGGTTTAATTACGTTAAATCGCGCTATTTTCGAGGCTCTTGTGAGAAGTGCGACCTCCTGGTTATTAGTAATATATATTTTTTTTTTAAATAAACAATTAGTTTTATTCAAATTAGGGACTACTTATTTTCGTTTTGGCAACACTAATATATATTTTGATTGATAATGTAAATCTAAATAATTTACGAACGTAGTGTAGTGGAAGTGGAGTGTAGTAGAATATAAATAAAAATATTGTCCAGAATATACCTCAAACTTGTGGTCATATCCCATCAAATCACAAAGAACATAAAATTTGAAGCTCCATTTATTGGGCTTCTTGGGCAGTTACTACAGATACTGTTTTAAAAAAATTCCCTATTTTGGTAGAACTCATCTGCTCATCCACAGAAAGTCTTTGATTCATTGGCACTGTGGCAAATCTCTCATTGAGATGCTTGATAACAGGGCGGATTTTATAAAGCCTGTCATGTTCTAGATGATCTATAGGTTATAGGATCTATAGGAAATCATTGTTATTAAAATGTAATGATAACTTTATTTTCTCACACTTGTTAAGTGGCATTGTTGAAGAAATGGGAAATTTGATTACTGACATGTATAATAATATACCAAAGAACTTATACAAATCATATTCTTATATAAATCATACAACTTATATAAATCAGTCAGGCTTTCGTAAAAATCGCGGTACCATAACGGCATTGATTGATGTAGTTGATGAGATACTAAATGCACAAGATGTAGGACAGGGCACAATACTGGTTCTATTGGATTATTCTAGGGCTTTTGATACCATTAATATTCCTCTTTTATTATCCAAATTACACAACTACGGACTTAGCCAAGAAGCGATACAATGGTTTTCTAGTTATTTGGGTAGTAGAACACAAACCGTAGAAATAAAAAACGAAGATGGTACTATTAAATCATCGCAATGTAGACAAGTAGTTCGGGGTGTTCCGCAAGGATCGATACTAGGTCCTCTCTTGATTATCTTGTATTGCGCTGACGTCGTTAAAGTGATAAAAAATTGCCGCTACCACATGTACGCTGACGACATTCAAATGTACATCTCGTTTCCTCCAAAAGAAACACAGACAGCTGTAGATAAACTTAACGACGATTTAAAAAATATAGCAAATTGGTCAGAAAAAAATTGTTTAGCTTTAAATCCACATAAGACTAAATATTTGATATTTACTAGGCACGACGCACCAAATACAACGTATCTCTATGCAACTACCTATAATAAAAATTCAAAATGATACGATCGAGAGAGTTACAGAAGCACGGAACCTTGGTGTACTTATGGACGAAGGCCTTAGGTTCGAAAAACATATTCACAATGTAGTTAGGAACTGCTTTTATCGTCTAAAGGTTTTGTACAAAATAAGAACATTTTTTAAAGTATGTACGAATACGTCTATGCGAATCATTAGTGCTATCCAAATTAAATTATGCAGATGTGGTGGTGGCCCAAGACTTTTACAACGTACAAAGAATCTCATACAAAAGGTGCAAAATGCTTGTGCACGATATTATTTCGATATACCGCCACGTACACACTTAACACCATTTTTAAATAACGCAGGAATTATGAAAACGGAATACCGTATGCAACTGCATTTTATGACACTTTTGTTCGGAATAATAAAATTTAAACTTCCACCGTACCTTTACCACAAGCTTCGTTGGGCGCGCGATACGAACACTAAGTATACAACTAGAGCGACAACATATTTACTTCTTATGCCCTCCCATAGAACTGCTGCCTTTCGTGGTAGTTTTAGATATGCTGCTACCAAGTGCTGGAACAACCTTCCACCGCCATTACGGGACCTAAAAACAATTCACACTTTTGAAATAAAATACAAAAAAATGCTTCTTGACGTACAGAAACAATCATAACATTCTTATTTATATTTTATTAAATAACAATACCTAATTAATATAATTTTAACGATAAATAATGAAGCATACAATAGACACACATTTCTAACATTATGCACAAGTTTATTATATAATATCCACTTACCCGTTGGTTTATGGCCTAATTGCAAGATGGAGTACTGTTCAGACTTGGCTTTGCCGTTTCTCTTTACCGATACGGCTAAAATATGCAGTTTGGGGGTGTAAAGTTTCTTATCATTTTACCATATACATCTATATTTTTTTTATTGGTTTAATATAAATATAGTAATTTCTTCATTTAATGTACGCAAAATCCGGATGTATAATGGTTTTTTTTTCCACGCCGTGACTTACATACGGCCTCTGTAATAAACATGGAGACTATGATGAATGGAAGTTATTGAAATTATTATTACTGTGTAATCCTCAAAAACGAAAAAAAAAAACAAGAAATTGTAAATTGATACTTACGTAAAATTATTTAACATTTTATCGATTTAACTTTCACTAAAACATTATGTATCAATACTACAATACAATATTTAACGTACTATTTTAAATATGTTTTCAATTTTTGAAATATAATCCAGTGGCGCGACACGTCCAACCTCCGCCGCCGCCGCGAGGCGCCTGAGTGCATAACTAGTCTCGTCGTTTTATTTTATTTTATTTTTTTTCCTTTACTTTATTTATATTGCTGTCTTGTTTTCTAAGAAATTATAGTTGTTATACAAATACTTATGGTTACAATGTAAAGAAGATATCTGCTGATTACTGTTTCTTTCAACTAATTTTACATTTTTTTTGTTTTATAATTATAATATAAAAATATATATTTCTTTTTTTTTACGAATATAATTAACATTTTCAATCAATTCTTTGGTTAATGGCTTCTAGTGCACAACTAGACACATGTTATTTCGCCAATGTCACGTGGGATAATTAACATTTTAATGAATTTGTAATGTAACATGTTCAATTCAATTCAATTCTTTGGTTTATGGCTTTTAGTTGTGCCAATTAGACACATGTAATGTAACATGTTAAGTTTTCCATCATATGATAGCTGTCAATGTCGTTCATATGACTTAACAAATAAGGTCGTCACTGAAAATCAGTGCTGTGGTCTCCAGGAGTGGCATAAACGATTAATAGATTATAATTTTAAAAATAATTTGCTTTCTTATTTATTTATTTATTTTTTACTTATTTTTTTTTTCGTTTGTGAGACACCTAAGACAGCAGCGAAGCTGAATGACCTCCTATTTGTGGCGTCATACTGCTGTTTAGGCAATAATTTTGTTTTGTTCACTTTATTATCTTCTTCTTTTTGCTTTATATGTTTACTATTAAGTCCTTTTTTTTATTGTATTTTTTATATTTTGTTTTTTATTGTCTAGCAGTTATGAACTGCTGCAAATAAAGCTTATTCTTATTCTTATATTCTGTAAATGTTATAGATGAACTGGGATTACTTTGTATTATACAGTGTGTATGAAAAATTGTGTCAACCCCTTTAACTGCGTTATCAGTATCGAAAATGTAACACAATCAAACAACTTACATTTACAAACTCTTCAATCAAAATAATAAAATTAAATATTAAATGATTATTATATGTAGAGTAACAAAATGTTTGCACGCACTGGTATAACACGATGAAACTCCATGGCGCCATCACACCTGCTGCGCTACTAGTGACGAACTTGAACGTACATTCACATTATTTTGATTGTTTAATCACTTTAACGATTCACTGATACCGCTTTTTTTCAAATATCGATACGTTTCACTATGTTACAAATAAATTTAAAATAATAATACTTAGTTAATAATAACATCTACTTGACGACCATGAATATGTTGCTCAATATGCCCGCCTTGTACTTCTATGCATTTACGGCATCGGGAAATAAACTCAAACTCAAACTCAAACTCAAAATATACTTTATTCAAATGGGCTTTAACAGCACTTTCGAATCGTCAAGTTACATGTCATATTTTAATTTTTAATTTTTATAAAGCTACCACCGGTTCGGAATGTAGTCTCTACCGAGAAGAATCGGCAAGAAACTCGATAGTAACTCTTTTAAAATTATTTATACATAATGTATTTTTATTACATTTTAATTATGTTATCCGGATAGAAAATCAACGCTTATCAAATCCACGCCTCTTTGTCGTCAAAATATTCTTGTATGGTATAATATGCTTTATTTATTAAAGATTTTTTAACGTAGGCTTTAAACTTATTAAGTGGCAAATGTAAAACTGTTTGCGGGATTTTATTATAGATGCGAATACCAAATCCCAGAAACGATGAACTGACTTTATGAAGAGGAAAGTTTGGTATGAAAAGTTTATTTTTTCTTCTAGTGTTTACACAATGCCTGTCACTGTTCTTAGGAAAACCATCACTATTTTGAAAGATATATAAAATATTAACGTAAATGTATTGTGACGCAACCGTGAGAATATCTATCTTCTTAAATACATCCCTAAGGGAGTCTCGAGCTCCGAGACTATATATTGCTCGAATAGCTCTTTTTTGTAAGACAAATACAGTCTCAATGTCTGTGGCATTACCCCAAAGTAATATACTATAAGACATAACACTGTAAAAGTAACTAAAGTATACTAGACGAGCAGTATCAATATCAGTTAAATTTTTAATTTTTCTAACAGCATAAGCTGCGGAGCTGAGTGTTCCTGCAAGGGATGACAAATGGGGCTTCCACTGAAGTTTTGAATCTAAAGTAATGCCCAAGAATACTGTACTATCAATTACATTAAGTATTTCAATATTCAAAACAAGATTAAAATTTTGTTTATTAACGTTAGGTAGTGCAAATTCGACACAGTTCGTCTTTTTGGCATTTAAAACTAAATTATTTAGAGTAAACCATTTCTGTACATGAGATAGTGCATTGTTTACGTCGTCATACTTATCTTTCTTTCTGTCGACTTTAAATATTAATGAAGTATCATCAGCAAACAACACAATATCACAAATATTGTTAACATAAAAAGGCAAATCATTAATGTAAATTAAAAATAAAAAAGGACCCAAAATTGATCCTTGTGGAACACCCATTTGGAGAACAGATCCAGAAGACTTTGTTCCGTTAATAGTAACGTGTTGAATTCTACCGCTTAAGTATGAAGCAACTAGATCAAGAGCTTTATCTTTAATACCATAATAATTAAGTTAGCACGTATATTTTATAAGACAGATGTATTTGATTTTATTTCTTCGAAAGCTGTGATGATTTGTGAACGCATTTCAGCCTCAGTATCGCACTTCTTTTTGGACTACTTTATAGTACCCCATAAAAAAAATCCAATGGCGTTAGGTCCGGTGACCGCGCAGGCCAATTAATTGGTCCACTGCGACCAATCCATCGTTCACCGAATTCTGTATTCAAATAGTTTCTCATGGCGCGGGAAAAGTGTGGTGGCGCACCATCATGTTGAAACCACATACGGCGTAAAAGATCTAAGTTTAAATTATCAAGCTCCTGGCTTAGTTGTTCTCGCAGGAAGGAAAGATAACTGTCACCACTCATAGACTGGGGTAAAAAAGAGGGCCAATTATTTTGTCACCAATAATACCGGCCCAAACATTAATTTTCCATCGATGTTGGAAATGGCTAGGTTTAGTAACATGTGGGTTGGTGACTGACCATACATGTTCGTTGTGCGTGTTAAATACGCCTGTTCTAGCAAAAGTACACTCGTCACTAAAAAGTATACGGCTCAAGAATTCACTGTCTTCATCGTTTTCGTTTAAAATCTACAGAATGCCATTCTAGGCTCGAAGTCGGTAGGAATTAATAACTGTACTCGACGATAATGGCCGTACCATTATCGTCGAGTACAGTAATTAATTCCTAATAAAGTCTACGCGATTCCGCATAATGACAATCACATTTCCCTAGACACATTAACATATGGAAATATTCCTGGTTGGAGTACATTTTATAAAACAACAATTTTATAATATTGATTAATAATATTTATTATTAATAAAAGTTATTTTAAATGAAATTATTTTAATGTGAAAAGCATAACTATTTATAGCAATATTGAAAATATCGATAGAATATTTATCGATATACCTAATTTTTAAACTTGCAAATCTCTATTCGAAAAACTAACAAAAGACGCGTCGCGCCACGCCGGCGCCCCGGCGCCTGCGATGAACGGCCGCGCGGGCGCCGGCGTGACTATACGGCGCCTTAACCGTTTAATAATGCGTACTTTTTTGCATATAAAAATTTATAGGTAATATTTAATATGACAAAACTAAGCAAATAATAAACTAAGTAAATAAATAAAACTAACATAGCATATTGAATTTTATGAACTATTACTGAAATTACTCATATTACAACCATTTAAAAGAATATCCTTAAGTTATTTACAAAATAAAAAATAAAAATGTTCTAAAACAATATGCATCATAGTATTGAGGAATAACAAGAATAAAACATAAAAACAAATAAAAGTAAATAGTATGTATCATATTATTCGGGAACACTTTTTAGCAGATTTTTTTAAAGTAGTGTTTAAAGTAAATTTTAAGTCGGTATTTAAAGGGTTAAGGTAAGCTGGTTATTTATGGGTCAGATGTTTGAACGTTTTTTCAAATAATGTCGATTTAAAACTTATTTAGCCTATGCACTGTAACTGACCTCTGCTTGATATTTTTTAAGTTATACTATTTTTAATAATAAGACAACAACAACAACAACAAATAGTCTTTATTGTACACCAATAAAATAAAACGAATAAAATAGATACAATTAAGGTTAAATGTACAAAGGCGGTCTTATTGCTAAGATAGCAATTTCTTCCAGACAACCTTTGGGCATAGGACTAGCGGTTTGGAGGCGTACAAAACAAGAGTTATAAAATAAATTGACTTAAATATATTATATACATATCAATATACATATATAAATATAGAAAACATATATATACAAAAATGTAATACATACGATATATACATATACATACATATACCTACATACATGTAAATAAATGTGTAAAAATAAATTATGACGTATTAAGCGACAAGTAATGTTCCTTTAGATATTTTTTAAAACAAGCGTGGGATTGCGCTTGTCTAATGCGAATAGGAAGGGAGTTCCATAGGCGTACAGCTTTTCCTGTAAAGGAATTGGAATAGAAGGAAGATGAATGGGATGGAGTTTTTAAAGTAAGGGTATTATTAGATCGAAGGGAACGTTCGTGGGTATCACAAAGGAACTCAAAGTTTTTTTTAGGGTAAAAAGGAGTGTCAGGATGAAAAAGTACACAGTAAAGTAAGGAAAGGATATGCGTATTCTTGCGAAAGCGAATCGGAAGCCACTTGAGCTTATTGCGAAATTCGGAGACGTGGTCATATTTGCGGAGACCAAATATGAACCGTATACAAAGGTTTTGGAGACGCTCAAGTTTATTGAATTGTTCCTTTTTAAGATCGAGAAAGCAAGTATCAGCATAGTTAAGAATGGGTAATAGGAGAGTTTGTGCCAACGCAATTTTGGTAGGCAATGGAAGAAAATACTGCAGCCGGCGAAGAGAACCCATGGCTGCAAATAATTTTCTACTAAGCTCGCTTACCTGCGGCGACCAAGACAGATAACGGTCAAAGATGACGCCGAGGTTTCTTACCTTATCGCTATAATTAATAATTGTGTTGTTATACGTAACTGGTGGTACAAGTGACCAATCTATACGGCAGACCAATTTGGGACTTCCAATTATGATGACCTGACATTTTGATGGATTAATTTTTAGACCAAAAAATCAAAATCAAAATCAAAATCAAAATCAAAATATTTTTATTCAAAATAGGAATTTACATTCTCTTTTTGAACGTCAAGAAAATGAATCTACCACGGTTTCGGAAAAGTATAACCTCAGGCCTGAGAAGAAATCGCGAAAGAAACTCAGCGGGACTTTTTTTTTTTGTTAGTTTTTTTTTTTTTAACAACGTCAAGATTGGTTACAATACGTTAAATATTTTGAGAGAGCCTGGAAGCGATCGCATTATTCCCAAGGTGTGTCATCATCTATGAAATCTTTAATATTATAGTAACCTCTAACACACAAACGTTTCTTTAGAATTTTTTTGAACTTTGCTATAGAAGCATTTTGAACGTTTTCTGGGATCCTGTTGTAAAATCGTATACATCTCCCAATAAAAGAATTACTTACTCGACGTAGTCGAGTAGCAGGTACAATGAGTTTGTCCTTGTTCCTCGTATTGATATGATGGATATCACAATTTTTTTTTAATGTGTTAATGTTTCTATGTACATACATTACATTTTCAAGAATGAATTGAGAAGTAACAGTCAATATGTTAATTTCTTTAAATTTTTCTCTTAAAGATTCTTTATGGCCAAGGTTATAAATTGCGCAAACAGCTCTTTTCTGCAGAACAGATATTGTACTAATATCGGCGGCATGTCCCCATAGTAGTATGCCATACGACATTATACTATGGAAATAGCTGAAATAAACTAAGCGTGCCGTTTCATAATCTGTTAATTTTCTAATCTTTTTAATAGCAAAAACTGCAGAGCTAAGTCTATTCGCTAACCTTTCAATATGGGGGCCCCATTGTAGTTTGGAATCTACAGTTTCTCCATTTATAAATACGGAGGCTTGTACATTTTTAACATTGGGCGTTGTAAATTTTATACATTTAGTTTTATTACAATTTAACATTAAATTATTAATACTAAACCAATGTACAACATCAGAGAGAGCAATCTTTACTTCGTCATATGTGGATGAGTTACGTCTCACTTTAAATAACAGTGAAGTGTCATCAGCAAACAATACAATCTTATGTTTATTTTCTATTAGATAGGGCAGATCATTTATGTAGATTAGGAAAAGAAATGGCCCAAGAATAGAACCTTGAGGGACTCCCATATTTAGTATAGCCCCAGGAGATCTCTTGCCATTGACGTCGACCTTCTGAATTCTTTCACTTAAATACGACACTAGAAGGTCGAGTGCAGTTCCTCTGATACCATAATGGCGTAGTTTGCTGACCAAAGGAGATACTCCATACGTGAATGTCTTGCAAGTCATTATTCAAGTGTGTTATGGCCGTTGGTAAGTCAGTCAGTTTTGTGTGGGAGTAAATTTGGAGATCGTCTGCATACAAGTGGTAGAGAGAAGAAATATGTTGACTTACTGAATTGATAAAAATAGAAAACAGGAGGGGAGACAACACGGCACCTTATGGGACGCCAGCATTTACGTAAGACCAGTTTGAATATGAATCCTGGACACGCAACCGCTGCCGGCGCCCGTACAAGTAACTACGAAACCGATCAATTACTAAAGGAGATATGTTAAGAGAACGTAGGATGAACAAGAGAATATCAAAGTCCACCGTGTTAAAGGCATTGCTAAAGTCAAGCAAAGTTAACACCGCAAGCCTTTGACTATCCATAGCAAGTCTAATGTCATCTGAAATTTTAACGAGTGCAGTGGATCTTTACGGAATCCGGACTGGAAAGGATTTAGGAGATTATTTGATGAAAGGAATACGAATAACTGATGATGTACAAGACGCTCCAATACTTTGGACAGAAAAGGGAGAATTGATATAGGGCGGAAATCAGTAAAAGTTATAGGATTAGATTTCTTAGGAAGAGGAATAATTTGGGCGTCTTTCCAACAGGAGGGGAAAATACCGGATGAAAAAGAATGATTAAAGATATGGGTTAGAATAGGAGTAATAAGATCACAAATTGGAACGATCATGTTACGACTAAGGCAATCACAGCCCACTGCATTAGAACTGATAGCAAGTAAGTTCTTCTTAACATCACATTCAGTTAATTGAGAGAAATTAAAAGAGGAAAACATCATGGGAGTATCTACGGCTGAAAGAAAACTAAGAGTATTAGATTTTGTATTACTATCAATAGTAGAAGAAGAAGTGAAATATTTATTAAGTTCGTTAAGGTCAAACATGCTTGGATTGAGATTGTGCTTAACCTTGCCAACTCCCAATGACTTGAGGAATTTCCACACTTTGGCAGAATCTCAGTAACAGATTTGTGAATATGGCGTCGTTGTGCATCTCTACAAGCCTTGTTGCAGCGATTCCGAATTTTTTTATAAATCTCCCTATTGCATGAAGTCGGATCTCGTTTATACTTTGCTCGAGCTTTATTTTTTAAATCTTGTAACAGTTTGATATCAGCGGTCAGCCAAGGAGCAGGCAAATGCTTAATACGCACAGGTCGTATAGGAGCATGTTTATCAAACAACTGTGTCAAAAGAGAATTAAAAATAGCTACCTTATCATCCACCGCAGACGTGCTAAACACCCCTGACCATTCAATCTTGGCCGCATCTTCACGAAAGTGGTTCAGATCCATGCCACCAAAATTGCGCTGCAGAAGGATTCTTGACTTTGCTTTTGGGGGTCTAATTTTATAAGAAAAGAAAATTAAGTCGTGATATGAAAAAGCATCGGCTGAATATTGTCCATGTTTCTCAACGTGTTCGGGAGAGGAAACAAGAATTAAGTCAAGAAGGGAAGGAAATGCGTAGCATTTAAGGGAAGGATATGCATATTGGCCAAGTTTACAAGAGAGCAGAGGCGTGTTGACCTGCAGACTTGTTTGAGCAAGCAAGTATTAAAATCACCCATCTATACTGTATGACTATATTGGGAAGTATATAATTCTCGGAGATTTTCAAACGAACCAAAATAATCAACAGTAAGTGATGGGTTATAATCACCTAACAGAAGTTTTGTGTGAGAAAATATGACCTCAATAAAAAGATGTTCGGGGCCATGACCGTCACACGAGGCGGAAGTGTTAATAACGGTAAAGGGGATATGGGGTCGTAGGTAAATTGCGACACCGCCCCCTGTTCGGCCAATACGATCATTACGGATTAGATGGAAACCAGGAAGAGAGTAGGAAGTTGAGGGTAAACATGGTTTCAGCCAAAATTCTGATACTAAGACAGCATGGATGTTTTTATTATGAAATGAAGATAACATACCGGGATAATGAGCAGGAATACTTTAGGCATTAATATGAATAATGTTAAAGGTTTTTGGTTGATCAAAGAATTGGGAATCAAGAGTTTCAGAGAGAGAGGGAAAACTGTGAAAACTTAAATCATCACTGTCCACCCCATTAGAAGATGAAAAGGAATGAAAGGTGTTGTTGTTGTCGCTTGTCATAGTTAGTATAAATATATAATAGAGTAGATAATAGATTAAAAAAAAAAATTAAAAAATATCTAAATATTATAAAATATATGAGAAAAAAATATATAAATATGTAATAATAATGATAAATAAATAAAATAAGATTATTATAAATGCGGTCTAATCTAACTGTCCATACACCCGCCAGCGTATGAAAAAAAAAGGCACTTTAAAAAAAAATGCAAACAGACAATGACAGCAAATATAACTAACAAGGGAAAAAATAAAAATAAAAAGTAAAATAATACGTCATAAGAACAAACGAGAAAACATGTAAAAATAATTACATGTAAAGTAATAAAGAAATTAATTATCTATGAAAGTAGAAATATCTATCGTAATCACAATTAGATATCTATGTTTAACAATTTTTTAATTAATTCATTCCGAATTCATTTCCGAACGCGTGGTAACTGGCAACACGTTGTCAATGTCAAGCTGTCATTGTCAAAAATATAAACAATGTTCTCGCTTATGTTCATAAAAAGTTATTCTAAAGACAATAACAAAAAATATTAAAAAAGTGAATGTGGGTACGTTATAAAAAAAATGTTAAAACGGTGACTAATAATCAGGTACTATCGTAAAACAAAGTTTAAGTATACACATTAGCAGTCACCTTTTGATCAGCAACTCTGGATGCCGCAGTCTTCTCTGGTGGTGGAGATTTTTGCGAGGATGAAGGAGAACCGGAGATGCAATCAAGATCAGACATGCACTCAGCCCTGTGGTGAACACCATCCAGAGTTACGATGTGGATGCAGCCATCCCGTGTCCAGCAATTGCTTACGCCGAACCGCTGTCTTGCCTCTAAGAACACCCGGTGCCGGGTTTTTGTCAAGAATTCTGACTGTGTAAACCCAGTACCCTTAAGTTTGGTTTTGGCGGACCAGACCTTATCTCGGATAACAGCATCAGTAAATTTTATTACTATTGGCCTGGGCTTTTTGTCCAATGAGCGATCCAACCTATATGATGCCTTAATGCTACTGCTGGAAAAATTGGCAAGGTTGAGATAGTCCGCAACAAGGGTGGTGACTCTGGCCGAGGTGTCCTCAGATTTGTCTTCTGGCAGTCCATGGAGTAACAACATCTTCCTTCTGCGTCTCATCTCCAGCCGATCAATTTCTCTGCCGAGAAATTCAACCTGTCGCTGAAGCGTGTTCAGTGCCGTGACAATGAAGGTTTTAAATGCAGCAAAATCTGAAGATAGTGTTGCAGTGGGAGCTGGTGAATTTCCTTTGCTTAGCTCTTTTTGGAATTCAGACATTCTGGCGTTGAACATGTCTGACAGTGCAGAAATTGAGTCCTTTATGGCATTCATTGTTGTGAGTGATGCGGTGATTTTCGTTGGTGATGACTTTTATATTAATTTAAAGTGTAAATCACAAGGAAAACACTTGCTGGTAGGTAGTACAGTGCAAGATTATGTGCAAATATGTAAATTATGTATTAAATTTATTTATTTTTAATTCAATTCAATTCTTTGGTTAATGGCTTTTAGTTGTGCCAATTAGACACATGTTATTTCGCCAATGTCACGTGGAATGGAGAAGACACGATGGAGATTGATCGGTGGAGTCAAGAATCCAACCTTAGCTAAATTTTAAAAAGACCCTAAAATAGTATGATTTTCTTTATTATTCTTTAACCTAGAACAACACAAAAAAATAATTAAATATTATACATAATAGTATAAAAATACAGGTAATTTTAATGGGACAATCACATGTTTTTTTTACAGTTTAATTTTATTATATTTAATATATTTACACAAAAACGAACACAGTAGACTAAACACAAACATCAATAAACAGTCAACATTTATAGGGCGGGGGACTTTAAGAGGGAGGACGTCATAGAGGGGATGAAGAAGTCTGGGGCAATTAAACAGGATGTGGGATGGGGAACCTTCGTCTAAGCCGCATTCGCACAGTGAGTGGTCACGAACTCTAATTTTGGCCAGGTGCCTGGGAGTACATGCATGGCCAAGACGCAAACGACAAATAGTCGAAGTGACCCAGCGGTCGGCACGTCTGAAAAGGAAAAACCAAGGACGTCTTGGAATTTCAGGTTGCAAGCTGGCATAGTATTTACCCTTGACCGATTTTGATGAATTCCAAAAAGATGTCCAAGAATTGGATATTCGAGTATTCGCGACAGCACAGAGATCTTGAGAGGAATTCTCAAAGTGTTCTAAAGAACCAAGATGTATGGCGGATTTGGCACACGAATCAGCAGTTTCGTTGCCAGGGATTCCGGAATGGCTGGGAATCCAAACTAGCGAAACTTGTAGTCCCTTTTGATGACATAAGAACAAGGCCTCTCTGTAAAATAACGAAAAACCTCTTTCTACTACGAAATGGGTTTTCCTTGATGGCTAAAAGGCAGCTTAAGGAGTCAGTCAAGATAACAGTCTGTCTTAAATCATGGGAGTGGGCATATAAAATTGCTTCCAATAAGGCGATCGCCTCACCAGTGAATACTGATGATTCAGGTGGGCATTTAAATTGTAAAATAATTTTGAATTTAGGAATCCAGCAGGCTGCACCAACACAACCTTCTGGAGATAGTTTAGACGCATCGGTATAAATAAGAAGATGGTCTGACCAATTTTCATGAAGTATACTATTAAAACGAGGCACAGTGTCAGGTGAGCCTTTGACGAATCCAAGATTCGTTACAATAGGAGGTTGATGGATAAGGGCCTTATAGTGGATGGAAAAAAGAGGGTTCAAAGGGAGTTGGATAATAGGATTCGGAAGCTTAGTGAAATAAAGGAAGCTATTTAAAAGACAGGATACAGGTTTGTTAGGATTATAAATTTGGGACAATTTATTTAAATGATTTCAAAGAGGATGGGATGACAGCTGTAACATCTTGACGACGAAACGATCACACAGATACTGTCTTCTTATTTGCAAGTGAGCATCAACGCATTCCACCTGTAGGGCATTCGTAGGTGTAGATTTCATAGCACCCAGAATGATTCTAAGGCATTTAAATTGAATTTTGTTCAGCTTGTCAGCCGCTGATTTATTTATAGGTTCCAAAACAAATATACCATAGTCCATATGACTACGAATATAGCATTATATAGGAGTTTTAATGAGTAAGGGTGAGCTCCCCACCAAACACCTGAGACTGCACGAAAGACATTAATGCCTTTTTCACATTTTTTAATGATGTGCTCAGTATGAGAAACTCCGTTCAATCGGTTATCGAGTATAACTCCTAAAAATTTAGCCTTGTCTACAAAGTTAATGCGTTGATCTCCATAAAACAAATCGAAGGTGGGAACCATCCTTTTTCTAGTAAATGTAACTGCCTGACTTTTGGCTATCGATAGAGATAGACCATGATCAGACAGCCACTGGCCAAGATAATGCAAAGCAGAATTAAGGCGAAATGAAATATCTTCTACTGAATTTGATCGATAATAAATAGCAATGTCATCAGCATATTATAAAATATTGCAAAAATTGCTAACAGATAATTCAAAATCGTGGGCCTTGAGGAAGACCTTTCCAGACAAGTCTGGGGGGAAGAGAAATTGATTGGTGTTTTACCACTATTGATCTGCAAAAAAGCAGATTACATATGAAATGTATCATCCTCGGAGGCATACTCAGCTGGTGCAATTTTTGCCTGAGTAATGGGAGAAGAACATTGTCATATGCAGAAGCTACATCCAGAAAAACACCCACAAGGTACTCTCCTTTTAAAAAGGCTATTCGAATATCTGTTGTAATAGTACTGAGACTATCGATGATGCTCAAAAGCCAAATGGAGAGTGTGAGAGAATATTTCTGCTTTCCATTATCCACTCCAGACGATTCTTTAACAGATGTTCAGTTATTTTAGCTAAAGTAGACGATAGTGCAATGGGTCTATAGGAATTAGAATCTGAAGGATTCTTGCCGGGTTTTAAAATAGGAATTATTAACTGATACTTCCAAGAATCTGGAATAACTTCTGTCAAATAAAACTGATTAATTACATTTAGGAAGAATTTCTGAGACTTTTCATTTAAATGTGTGATAAAAGAATAAGGAACACCATCTTCACCAGGAGAAGAATCTGTGAGACCAGACAGAGCACATTGAAGCTCAGAAAATGAAAATGGGGCATCCATTTCGTCTGAAATAGGTGTAGGAAGGGAAGAAAGAAAGTTATCCTGTACGAAGGGGGGGGGGGGCAAGTTTGTCAGCAAAATTATTCAGCCATTCTAATGGATTCTTGGATTGATAGAATTCAAGGAACGTCGATATTTTTTAAAGTTTTAACCAAACTACGTAAGAAGGAGAACGAGGGGAAAGGGATTCACAAATGTCAACCCATCCAAGTTTTTTCTTTTTTGACACTAGTCTCTTTAATTTAGCGTCTAACCGTTGATATCTTTGAAAATTCAGAGGAGTCATAGACAGAGAATATGAATCCTCTGCCTCCGTTCTTTGAGTAGCTAATCGGGAGCATTCCTCATCCCACCAGGGGGCGGAAAGCACCAACTTTTTGCGGAAATGTTTTTTAGGGAAGTTAAGATCTGCACCAGTATAAAGAGCCTTAAAATAAAAAGTGGTATTTTCATCACTTTCACACTCAGGAAGAGACTCCAATATATCATCAACCGAACTAGCATAGTCGAACCAGTTTGCATTTTTCAGGGAATATTTAAGGAGGGGGTTTGGGGTAACAGAGGGAATGGGATTTTGATTGAGGGAAAGGAGAATAGGGAAATGATCACTACCAAAAGTGGATGACAGGACATTCCAGGAAAGTTGAGATGCAAGAGAGGGAGAAGATAAGGATAAATCTACTGCAGTTTTAGGGTTCTGCGAAGGGTAAACTCGACGTGTTGGCGAACCATCATTGAGGATGCACAGATTGACATCATCAATGATATCCACCAACAAGTGAGCAAATCCATCAGTAGAATGACAACCCCATGCAGTATGATGGGCATTGAAGGCGCCCATCACAAGGATAGGATGAGGAAGTGAAGAAAAGATAGGATGAAGTTCACGAATAAGAGAAGAGGATGGGTGGGGAATATACAAAGACAGAAAGGAAATGTTAAGGGATTTAACAGCAACAGCACTAAAATGCTGGCTGGGGGGGAGAGGGATTTGAGAGAAAGGGATAGAATGACGGATAAAAAGAGCACAACCTGCATACCCATCACTTCTGTCATCCCTTAAACAGGAAAAACCAGGAACCCGAAAGCGAGAACTAGGAATTAGCCATGTTTCAGAGATGGCAACAATGGAGGGACTATGCAGATTGATAAGGGCGAGTAATTCGTGTTTTTTGGGACGGATGCTTTTACAGTTCCACCGAAGAAAGCTGGTTGGGGCCATTTTTAAGGACGAGGAGCAATTGGGACAGGTTATCGGCAACGTTGGACGGTAAAGGAACATCGCTACATGCTGTAACAATGTCCTCAACATTGTTACAGCATGTAGCGATCATTTGCGAAAGGAGTTCTAAAAGGTTTGTGGTGTGATTGGAAGGGATAGGTTCCACATTGTTGTTGAGGGCACAACCATTGGGAGTGGAAGAGGGACAGTTGCCCACTATGGCTTGGTGGGCTTGTTTATCAAACCCTTTACCAAGGGGGGCTCTGGGACGGACGGATCTGACTACAGTTTGACGGTAGGATTGAACAGATTTGTTTGGAGAGGGAATAGTTTTAGAGGGACTAGAAGAAACATAAATGGGTGGGGAAAACATCTCCTTAGCAATCTCTGCATAGGATCTGCGGACTGGGGGGAATCTTGCGGATGCTTCCATATATGAGACATTATCGGATGCCATGACTAACTTTATTGAATGCTGTCGCGAATACTCAGGACATTCTTTGTCAGAGGCAAAGAGGCAATACAAACATGTGGCATTGTCCTTGACGACATCACATGACTCACCAGTATGTTGTTGAGAACATTTAAAGCATCTTGGTTTCGATCTGCATTGAGTTTTTACGTGACCATAGCGGCAACAGCTTAAACACATAATGGTCGGAAGATTGTAGGTCTCTACGGGAAGGGAAGTGTGGTATGAGTAGACTTTAGGAGGCAATATTTGTCCCCTAAAAGTTACGACAATGGATTGGATAGGGACCCAGGTGACGACACCCTCATTAGAAACTTTACGGTTCAACCGTCTCGCTTTCATAACATCTCCGCATCCAGAAGGAATTTCTAATGAGTCGACGAATTCCTCCATCGACCATTCCACAGGAACGCCTTTAACTAGACCCATTCTAGTAACATTATAAGTAGGAATAATTGATTTGTACTTGCAAAGGCCTAAAATGGGGTTATTTAAAAATTCATTTGCTGCTTGCCCGGAAGAGAACTCAACGGGTATTTTATTTCTGCCTATATTCTTTACACCGTCATTTATTATTGAGCTGATTTTATGCTTATGCAAAAATTGCCCAAAGGTAATAGCCCGAACAGTAATTCCTGCTGATGGGTCTGCGACTTCCCGTGAGACATGGACGATAAAGGGACCTTTGTCATCACCCGAATACTTTTTGGGACCTTCTGAGAAGGAGGGATGGACGTACATCGACTGGATTGACGGAGTGGCGGTAGATGGGTGAACTATGATTTTCTTCGCTGCCGAATCAATCATAGCACTTTCATTAGGCCGTTTACGGGAATCAGAGGGGGACGGATCAGACATAATAGGTGTGCCTCGAGGATCAGGCGGTTCGGGAGGTCGATCGACATCCATTTTTATTTGCAAACAATAAATATATGAATTAACTACTACTACACAAAAACTACTATTTACACACCACAGCTAAAATTGTTAGTAATACACTATAATTATTAAAAAAAAACTATTTGCACAGTGATACACCACAAAAACCAAAAACAAAACAACAAAATCTCTCTAACACGTGTGTCAACCAAAGCCAACGTAAGCGAAAAAAAACAATATTCTATTTATTTTTTAAAAAATAAATACGAGTGTCAAAAACAGCTGTGTTGTCAGTTTGACGCCTACCCGCGAAGAAAAAAAGAGCTTATACTTATATGTATACATGCCTTTAAGGGAGGACACAGTTTTTAGAACACGCTATATATAAAAGAGAACACCAGTTTCCATTGTAGTATATGTAGTTATACATTTGTCTCGAACGCATACGTCACGCCGCACAGGGCGAGGCTGCCGGTGTAGTGGGGGGGGGGGGGGGGGTTCAGTCGAATGGAGCCGTCACTGTGGGAGGACGTGTCGATGCGTTGGCGAGCCGAATAATATTAATACTCGTAATTAGTAATTAGAATAATAACATTACAACAATCACTACATTTTGGCGACGAGGACTAAAAAAAAGAAAAAAGAAAGGAGAACAAGAAAGGTAAATACATATTATATTTTTTAATTAAACATTTTATTACAATTTAGTACTATTAAATGATACAAGATGTGAATATAAAAAAAAAACAAATTAAGTGCAATTAGTTTGTTTTAAATCCAAACAGTGTTTAAATCCAACTTTATTACTGATACATATTAAAAGATATTACAAAAAGTAGTAGTTAGTTTTGCTGTTGTTTACATTAAGATTTACCACGGGTGTGCGATGAGTCATAGAACCGGAATGCGGTGGCTCATTATTGAATAGGATAAATGCATTTAATATTTTTATTGTTATACATACATCAGTGTTAAAAAATTTTAATGAACAAAAGGTGTTATTTGAGATGTTTAAGCAGGCTTGCCGCCTGGTCATTAGATTGACAAGAAAGTATATATAATATTGTGTAACAGTACAAAGGTAATGATCATTAAATTGATAAGGGCATTATCATAATGCAGAGACAGTATAACTGGTACTTAAAATAACAAATAAACGAAATACTTATATAGTTATTTCGTAGCAGTGTAATGACCAGTATGGTCATTTAATTGACAACATTGTCTATGGAATTTAGGGACGCAGTATATGTTTACCAAAACAATCAAAAAACGGTTGCTTTCAGGTTTGGGTTCACAATTATGTTCCAACTGACGCTTGAGAAGTTCGACTGTGAAGGTGAACCATCGTCGGTTTGTATCAGATGGGAGCGTTGGAAGCGTGCACTTTTTATATACCTCGATGCTTCTGGTATCGATAATAGTGAGAAGAAACGAGCAAGTTTGTTGCACTTTGGTGGCTTAGAGCTACAAGAAATATTTTATAATATACCTGATGCGAATGTATCGGCCACCGATAGCTCAGATATTTTCAAGATTGCGATAGAGAAGCTTGACGCTTACTTCGCACCAAACAAGCAAGGTATATGAGCGTCATTTGTTTCGTCTTATTAAACAACAAGACAATGCCAAGTTTGATAAATTTTTGGTTCGCCTTAGACAACAAGCAGATAAGTGTCAATTTAAAGATAAGGATGACCAAATCATTGATCAGATAACTGAGAAATGTTCTTCAGTAGAATTAAGAAAAAAAATATTACAAACTGGGGATTCTATGACACTAGACAAGATAATCGCGGAGGCAAATGCTCTGGAAGCAGTAAATCGACAAATAGAACATTTTGAAGATGGTCAAAGTAAAAACCAAGAAATTAACAAAGTAGACTTTAAATTACAAAAAGGAGACAACAGGAGTAATAGATATCAAATAGATAAATCAGTATGCAGTAGACGTGGGAATAGAAATCACAATTCTCGAGAGAGCAGATGCCCGGCGAGGGAGAAAAATTGTTTGAAATGTGGATTAAAAGGACACTTTAGACAGTACTGTAGGACCAAGTTACCTATGAAAAGGCAGAATGAGATGAGTATTCATAGCACAGATAAAAAGAAATTTAAAAGAACAACTCCAGATGATACAGATGAATCAAGAAGATTAAAGAAAAATGGAGAAGATTTACACTATGTATTCAAAATAGACGAGGAAAGCGAATTAGAATGTGAGATAGGAGGTGTACAGGTGAATATGTTAGTTGATTCTGGATGCAAATGTAATTTGATCACAACTAAAACATGGCAAACTATGAAAGACAACCGAATAAAAATAACAAATCAAAGAGACAACGCGAGTAAAACTTTTTATGGATACGGAAGTAGAGATCCTCTAAAAGTAATGGGATCTTTTGAGGCAGATGTTTAAATAAGTTTTCTATATTATACAAGATGGGACGAAAAATCTACTAGGCAGGGAAACAGCCATGAAAATAGGAGTACTCAAAATTGGATTAGACATAAATGAAATAGAAACCAAGGCATTTCCAAAATTTAAAAATATACAAGTAAACATAACTATTGATGACAATGTACAGCCAGTTTCACAACCATACCGGAGAATTCCTATACCTCTTGAAGAAAAAGTAAATGATAAAATTAAAGAATTAATTGAAAAAGATATTATCGAAGAAGTTGATAAGTCCTCTAAGTGGGTATCTCCTATTGTACCGGTTTTAAAGGACAATAGGGAAATTAGAATATGTGTAGATATGAGACGAGCCAATAAGGCAATTTTGCGTGAGAATCATCCGCTACCCACGATTACGATGCTAAATTATTTAGTAAGCTGGACATTAAGGACGCATTCCATCAGTGGGAATTGCATCCTGATTCCCGCCATATTACCACTTTTATTTCAAATAAAGGGCTATTTAGATACAAACGTTTAATGTTTGGAATAACGTGTGCTCCTGAAGTGTTTAAAAAAACCTTAGAACGTATACTTTTGAAATGCGAGGGCTGTATAAATTTTATTGATGACATCCTCATATTTGGAAAAGACAAAGAAGAACACGATCGAAGATTAGGAAGAATTTTAAAGACTTTAGAAGAAAATGATGTGGTGTTGAGAAAAGACAAATGTTTAATTGGAAAGACAGAGATATAATTTCTTGGACATGAATTCTCCCAAAAGGTAATCAGGCCTTTACAGAAATATGTGTCTAGTATTCAAGGATTTCGTCCACCTATAAATATAGGTGAGCTTCAGAGCTTCTTGGGTCTTATAAACTTTGTTGGCAAGTGGATCCCCCATTTAGCAACAAAAACTGAACCTTCGAAAGAATTGCTACGGAACAAGCAAGGGAATCATCGGAAATCGGAAAAATGTGGGGACCAAAACAAGACCCTGCATTTCAGGATTTAAAGTCAGCCCTGTCTACCATTCCCACCTTAGGTTACTACTGTCGGTAAATGTATAATTATTTGATAAATAATGTCAAACGAGTATGTAATGAGTAATGAGAAATAAAATCAGTCTGTATCCACCACCCGCCTTTTATTGACGGCTCCGTACACAACATGGCGCAGTCGGTATACTGAACAAAGAAATACGTTAATTTAAAAGTGCAAATTCGAAAGAAGTTATCGTAAATCAAAATTAGCAAGTAACTAATTATAATGGAAACGGTGTTAACTCCTCCTGCACCCTTTTGTTTCGATCAAAATATATTTAACATATCGTCGGGAAGTTTGAGTGACAGTTGGAAAAAATGGAGTAAAGGATTTCAAATTTATTTTAACGTGTGTGAGTTATCGAAAAGGTCACCTGAGACCCAAACGAATATATTACTTCATGTAATTGGTGAACAGTGCCGTGAATTATACGAACAATTTACATTAAAAAGTTTAATCGTTGATGGCATATTGAAACAATTTAACTGCTATTTCGAACAAAGAAAAAATTTGACAGTTGAAAGACATAAGTTTTTTATACGGAATCAAAAGAATGGAGAAACGATTGAATAATATTTATATGATTTAAAAAAATTAGCTGCCACGTGTGAATTTGGATTACTTTGTGAATCATTAATTAGAGATCGATTAATATGTGGAATATCAAATTCGGGTATCAGGGAAAGACTACTGAGAGAACCCGATTTATCTTTGAAGCAGGCTTTGGACATCTGTCAATCTGTAATCGTATCTAAGATGTATTCGGAAAGTATTACGACGGACAATAAAGAAAATTTATTTCATGTGAAAGGAGTGAACGAAAATAATGGTGATAATAATAATTTGTGGAACGTGAGAAAAAACACAGGCGGCGGTGGCGGGTACAGGACATCATCACAGGGGCGCAGGGCGCGCGTGGTGCCGCGTCACGCCTCACCGGAACGACGCGCTGCGCCCGCGCCCTCTAGCAGCCGCGAAGAATGGCGGTCAAGACGAACAGCGCCCTCTGACCAACTACATGAGGCAGTCACAACACGAAAGTATGCAAATATGGCGTCTGTCATTCAGTGTAATAAGTGCGGCTTACAACATCAAAAGTTTAAGTGTCCTGCGTACGGAGTGCGGTGTTTAAAATGTGCGCGTATGAATCATTATTCCAGAATGTGCAGAGTGTACCAAATCGAACTATCAGATGAAAAGGTAAATAGTTTAAATAAAACGGTTGATGAGTGGTCTGTAAGTTTAGTAATAAATAATTGTGAAATTAACTTTAAGATTGATACGGGAGCTGACGTCAATGTATTACCACGGCGATATTTAAAATTAATAAATATAGATAGACAATATTTACTAAAGACTAACACTAAATTATATGGGTATTCCGGTTCATCTATTGAAGTTTTAGGAAAATGTTTTATAAAAGTGAAATATAAATATGTATGGTATGTTTTGGAGTTTAAAATAGCGGATGTGAGCTCAAGTCCAATTTTAGGTCATGATACATGTAAAGAATTAAATTTGATTAAACGAATATATAGTATAGAACGTAGTTTAGATAAGAGTTTAAGTTGTATCAAAGAATTTCGCGACGTATTTGAAGGGATAGGTTGTTTGCCGGGGGAATATGAAATAAGGGTGGATAAACAAATTAAACCTGTAGTACATGCTCCGAGGAAAGTACCGATGCCTATTAAAGACCGCGTTAAGGAAAAGTTGACGGAAATGGAGACACAAGGAATTATAGCGAAAGTTGAAGGACCGACAGATTGGGTTAATAGCATGACGATAGTAAAAAAAGCTAACGGGGATTTAAGAATATGTTTAGATCCAAAAGAGCTTAATTTGGCCAATAAACGAGAATATTTCAGGTTACCTACTTTAGACGAAATTATTTCTAGGTTATCAGGAGCTCAATATTTTACAACCTTAGATGCGAAAAATGGGTTTTCGCAAGTCAAATTAAAAAACACAGATCTTTGTACTTTTAACACGCCTTTTGGCCGTTATAAATTTTTAAGAATGCCGT
>JBBEEQ010000007.1:9460193-9634193 GCA_037950945.1 Hypolimnas misippus
GCGTAGATGGGTTAGTCTTATATAGATTTCTATAAGTTTGTACGGAACCCTCGGTGCGCGAGTTCTCCTCGCACTTGACCAGTTTTTTTTTAACTTTAGTTGCAAAAAACTTCCGGTATCTCTAGACGTTAGAAATTACGCGTGTTAAATTTTTAGTTTCGAATGTGTAAAAACAGTGAATTAATGACAATAATTGTGTTATTAGAAGTACAAAAATGTTTAAACAATGATTACTGTGAAAGATATCGTAATAAATATGTTTAATAGATACTGTGAAAAATAGTTCAGTGTTATAAAAATATCTATTCACCTAAGGATACTTGGTGAGCTATTTTTTTTTAATATTTTGTGTACGTTTTAGATGTATAGTGATCAACTGATCACGTGTGACATTTAATTTTATTAGAAAAGTATTTCATTACTTTTTTATTATTTGAATAGGCTTGTTTAAGGTATAAAAATTATGATTGTTATTTAAGATAGCTTATGAAAGATTAGTTGTGATAGACTATAAATACAATAGTAGAACATTTTTTTAAATCTAATAATTATTAAAAAATAGTATTTTAATACTTAATTAGGTAAAGGATTATGTTGTTACTTGAAATATTTTCTTACTAATATTATAAACGTGAAATGTGTATGTATGTATCGATATTTGTTATTCTTTCACGCAAAAACTACTAAATGAATTTTAATGAATCTTTACAATAATAAAGCTTCTACATCAAAATAACACATACACTACCTATTCTATCTACTTTTATCAACATACCACGCGAGTGTAGCAGGCGGAGGCTATTATAATAATTATTATAAATAGAGATGAGTCCAATTTTTAAACACACCTAATTGTTGTGATAGTTTATTTATTTAAATGCTATGATCAATTTCAAATACCTGTCTTGACGTTATTCAGTTTTGTTATATGTTTTTATGAATTTCATTAAGTTAATTAACATGATGTCACAATTAATTTGCCAATCTCAAGCCTGGTGAAGTTTGACGGAAAATTCGAATCATACTTAGGTAAATTTAAGTAATGTCGTAGTTGTACGTAGTTTGGTAGGTCCATACAGCTGACTTTTGTCAGTGACTTACCTAGATATTTTGTTCGCTTAGCTTTCGCACACAATTTGACTCGTGGTTTGTGTGTACACTCGAAAGTGTTTGTTTTCTATCTTAAATGGTACGTTGAGACTCGAATACTTCGTAATGCCATAGACAGATGATCTGTTTTTATTTAGTTTTGAGTGTCTAGTGATTGTGATCGCGTGTGATATTTATGAACTTGTTTAATCATTATTAGAAGAATGATTAATTTTCTTTTTTTGTTTTTAAGTAGGCTTGTTTAAGGTATTAAAAAATTTTATGTTAGCGAAATGTCGCAACACAGTTTTTAATAATTCTTATTTATACGCTCGTCAGTTTGTTACTGAAATATTAAATGACTTTGGTAAACAGAGATGATTCTAATTTTTAAACACGACAAATTGTTTTGACACATTTTGATTTTAATGTTACGTGATTAATTTTTGAAATCCTTCGCTTACGTAACTGTTGGGATAAATTCAATTAAGTTTATTTACGAGATGTTGTTACAATTACTTTGCCAGTCCGAAGCCTGATCAAGTGTGACGGTAAATTCGAATCATACCTGAGGTAATTAGACGTATTAGGTAGGTACCGTAGGTCAATGACCTAACCACAGCTGACTGAGATCAGTAACCCGCCTAGCTATTTTGTTAAATTATCTTTCGCGCGCGTTTACACTCGTGTGTCCATCAGAAAGTGTTTATGTTTTTAAAGGTTTTGTTAAGTGATACAGTGAGTTTAGTGCGGTTGTTGTGTAAAAGAAAATTAAAGTATTACGATACACTAAATGGATGACTCGAAACATGAGTATCAAACCTTATATGCAACTTACGGATTGCGTATTGGTAGGTGCTATGAACTCGACCACTTTTACTCATTACGAGGTAAGTGTAAAGCGAAGTTGTGCGGCGTGCGCCTTAGATAGTGTAATGCGTGCGCACGAACATTGGAGCTCGAATATTTAAATATTTTAATTGTTTAAAAACTATTTTTGGGATTTTTTTTATGCGGAATGTGATGAGTTACACTTACCGAACCTCCCATTTGAAGGACCGCAGTATAGAGTCGAACTCCTTATATATTCGATTATTATATTAAACGGTATTATCAAAGGGGAAGAAACCATGCAACCTACAGCCCAATTAACGCAACTTGGCTGGATTCTGAGTGGAAGTGCCACCTCATATCATTGTAACATAGTGCAAACCAACATAGACGACTAAAAAAATTTTGGGAAATTGAGGATATAGAGCAAGACTCATCATTATCATCAGAAGAATTGGAATGTGTTCAATTTTATAAAACGACAACGGAACGGCTGACTGATGGCAAATATAAAGTAAGAATTCCATTAAAATCGAATTTTGAAAAGGATCTTGGAATTTCTAAAACTAAGGCCGTCGCTCAATTTGGATATTTAGAAAGAAAATTACTGAAAAGCGAAAATTTATCAAAGGAATATAAATTGTTTATAAATGAATATATTGAGTTGGGACACATGAAACTGTCAAGTAACACGAAACCATCATGTTATTTGCCACACCATTGTGTTGTACGTGACGATTCTACAACAACGTCACTGCGAGTCGTATTTAATGCGTCATCGCTTACATCATCGGGATTGAGTTTAAATGATCTCATGTACAAGGGACCCAATTTACAACAAAATCTTCAACTATTAATATTAAAATGGCGACAATACAAAATCGCGTTTACAGCAGATATTGAAAAAATGTTGCGAAACATATGGATGCACGAGGATGACCAGAATTTACAGAAAATTGTGTGGAGAGATGATCCGAAGGATAAGTTGCAGGAATATCAAGAATCACTGAAAATATTTAGTGAGGAATTTATGAAGGAAATACGTGAAATGCAAATAAAGTGGCATTTTAATGCCCCATCATGGCCTTCAGCAGGAGGTTTGTGGGAATCAACAGTGAAAAGTTTTAAACATCATTTTAGACGTGTAATCGGCGAACAGAAATTAACATATGAAGAAATGTATACATTTTTAACCCAAATAGAAGCGGTATTAAATTCAAGACCATTATGTCCTCTATCGGAAGACCCTGATGATATGAATTATTTAACTCCATCCCACTTCTTAACTAACGGGCCCACACTTACACTTTACGAAACAGAAAGGGATTTGAGAACTAGATGGCAACTAACGCAAAAGATTTTTAATGATTTATGGAAAAGATGGCGAGCTGAATACCTAACACAGTTAACATTCAGAAGCAAATGGACACGTTCTAAGGAAAACATAAAATAAATGACGTAGTCCTTATTTATGAAGATAATATCCCGCCTGGAAAGTGGTCAATGGGCAGAGTTGTTGACTTACATCCCGGGACGGACGGATTCGTGCGCGTCGTCTCGTTAAAAACAAAGAATGGCATTCTCAAACGTCCAATTACAAAAGTATCAATATTGCCCGTAAACAGCACAATTTGGGACAGGTTGATTTATCTAAGGCATTTGACTGCGTGGAGCACGAAACGCTTTTATATAAACTTAAATATTACGGTGTGAAAGGCAAAGCTCTTGATCTCATTGCTTCATACTTGACACAGAGACTTCAACATGTTACTTTAAATGGAATAAAGTCTTCTGGATCTGTCCTAAAGATGGGTGTTCCACAGGGGTCAATTCTGGGTCCTTTTCTATTTTTATTATACATCAATGATATTCCGTTTTATGTTAAAAGTATTTGTGACATTGTATTGTTTGCTGATGATACTTCGCTTATTTTTAAAGTTGACAGAAATAAAACTAATTATGACGATGTAAACAATGCATTGTCACTGATACAATATTGGTTTACATCTAATAATCTGGTCTTAAATGCTAAGAAAACGAAATGTGTAATATTTACCTTGCCTAATGTTAAACAGCAAACTTATAGTTTAATATTAAATAATGAGATCCTTGATGTTACTGATACAACGGTGTTTTTAGGAATAACTTTGGATATGAAACTTCAGTGGAGCTCCCATTTGTTATCTCTTACGGGGAGACTCAGCTCCGCATCGTACACGGTTAGAAAAGTTCGTCAACTAACCGATGTTGATACAGCTCGATTAGTATATTTTGGTTATTTTCATAGTATCATGTCTTATGGATTGATGCTATGGGGTAGTGCTACAGATATTAATACTGTATTTATCTTACAAAAAAGAGCTGTTCGTGGTATTTATAATATAGGAGCTCGAGACTCCCTTCGGGATATTTTTAGTAAAGTAGGTATACTTACTGTTGCGTCACAATACGTTTATAACAATATAGTATACATTCATAAAAATATTCATTATTTTGAAAGAAATAGAGATAAACATAATATTAACACGAGAAAGAAAGATAAACTTATAACACCTTGTTTTCGAATTCACAAAGTAAATGTTTCCTTTCTGGGGCAAGGTATTCGTTTTTATAATAAAATCCCCCAGAAATATTTGCAGTTTTCCATAAATAGATTTAAATCATATGTTAAAAAGTCTCTAATAGCTAAAGCATATTACTCTATACAAGATTACGTTGACGATAAAGATGCGTGGGCTTAGTATATGCTGAATTTCGTACAGGATAAATAATCAATTTGTAATCATAAACTGTGTTGTGATGTATTGACAATATTTTAAAAGAGTAACTATCGAGTTTCTTGCCGGTTCTTCTCGGTAGAATCTACGTTCCGAACCGGTGGTAGCTTCATTATTTGATGTAATTTTTTTTTGTTTTTTCATGTATTGACGATTCAAATGTGCTCGTGAGAGCCTACTTGAATAAAGTATTTTTTTGATTTTGATTTTGATTTTGAACACAGAGAAAATACGATCAGAACAATCCTTTGAACCGACGAAAAAACAAACAAGAATATCAACTCGTCGTGGACTCAGTTCTGTGATCATGACTTTGCTTTTCTTCATGATCACTATATCCAGCACATATTCGACTTCAAATATAACTAAATTTAGAGACAATCAAGGTTTATACTTCGATAAGTTGGGAGATATGAAAATAATACGGGACGATTGGAAACTTATTCTATATTACAATATGGAACCTTATTGGGAAGGAATAACAGCCATTAATACGTATAAAAAATCACTCGAACAAACCTGCAAAACAATAAGAACCCAGACACGATGCGAGTTACTATTATTACAATTACGTCACGGGTATGACGAACTGGAATATTACAATCAGCTGTTACTTGGTCAGCATATTTTGTCCTCGTCGGCAAGGCTGCGGCGAGGTCTTATCGACGGTGTCGGCTATCTTGCAAATAGCCTGTTCGGAGTACTGGAGCCAAGATTCGCAGAACAATATGAAAGAGATATCACATTACTTCGTACTAACCAATTAAACTTAGCATAATACTGGAAAAATCAAACTTCTATAATTGAAGCTGAAAATAACGTTCTTAAGCGCGTGGAGTGCACAATTAGCAAGCAGTACAAAATGATTCATCAGCACATTAACTTATTGGATCAATCGACAAATATATTTCAATCAGAAATTCAAAATATAACAATAATTAATGAAATTCTCGCAGGATTTATCATCGGAAGTAACATGCTTAATAATCTAAAAAATTTACAGAGCACGTTACTAGACACCATTACAGATATATATCATGGTCGATTCAATCCACATTTAATAACACCTAAGCAGTTGGGAGAGCAGCTTAGTATCATAGCTATTCAACTATATAAAGACGTGACCTTGCCAATACCCAATATACATACACAAACAAATAAAATTTATAAATTGATTAAGTCGAGAGCAAGAATATTAGAAAAATATTTAATAATAAAGATAAGAATACCATTAGTAATTAGAGACACATATGAAATATTTCGTATTATTCCAATACCTAATAGAAAGGAAAATAACATGATTAGCATTATACCGTTATCGAATTATGTAGCAATCAACTTAAAAAGGGATACTTATATAACTTTATCTCAGAGCATTATCAATTCATGCAAACATTTTGATAATTATTTATGTCACATAAGTAGCCCAATCTATAACATAAAGAGTGACAAGGAATTTTGCCAAATTGAAACATCAGAATGCACAGTATCTATAACCACATGCAAAGATTATTGGATTGAGTGTTATTCTCCAAACACATATATTTACTTTTGCTGTAACGAATGTCAGCTGCGATCTATATGTGGTGATCAAATTACGACTCATAAGCTTACGCGCGCTGGCATATTTACATTAGACGGAGATTGCACTATTAAGTCAGAATATTTTACGTTATTAGCACATAACACAAAATCAAGTGAAATGCATTTAAACGCACAGATATTTGCACCGGAGATAGCACCAATAAATCATATCATGAATATATCACTACCTACCCTAACATTATCCAACTCTTCTGAAATTCAAACGCAAATTAAGAGCATTGAAAACAAATTGGAAGTCATGAAGAAAACTGAACCTTTACTAGACAGAATAACGTTTCATGACGTACATCATTATACTGCTATATATATTTGCGTCGGCATAATAGTAATTGTTATTCGGCTGGAGGCGTCTTCGTAGGCCAACCCAACCTGGGCCAGCGGTGCAGACGGCGGACGTGGAGCTAGCAGTTTCGGCAGTGCCTTCCGAGGCGCCACCGACAGCTTCGAGCGATAGTGAAAGGTGCAGTGATAAGCGTATAAAGTGCAGTGAATTTCGTAGTGCGCGTTATGTGAACAAGGCAACATCGCCTATGTGTACCAAGTGCAATAAGTCCAATAATGCAAATATAATGATAGAGACTTAAAGACTGTAAACTTTTAATTATTATCAATATTGTCTTATTTTATCTTTTATTTCATTTGTGTTGTTTGCTTTTCTTAAATATTACTTATGTTATCTTATTTTATACTATAATTTGTATACCTTCATAGCATTTATAATTTTATTTTCTGCATTTCTTCCTGTCGAGAGTATGTATGGGTTCACCCATACATTAACATAATTTCATTGTATGTTTCACATTCCTAAGCAAATATAAATGTAAGCATTGTTATAATTGAGTCAGTATCAATAAAGCGTTCAAACAAACAGGTCGTTCTCATTACCTAAACGCGATACTCACAAACTAGCTGGTCTCCATAAACTATCAAATCTATATATGGTGTGTGGATCCAAACCCATACAGTCGGTATTTAAAGGGTTAAGGTAAGCTGGTTATTTATGGGTCAGATGTTTGAAACGTTTTTTCAAATATTGTCGATTTAAAACTTATTTAGCCTATGCACTGTAACTGACCACTGCTTGATATTTTTTAAGTTATACTATTTTTAATAATAAGCTTATACTTATATGTATACATGCCTTTAAGGGAGGACACAGTTTTTAGAACACGCTGTATAGATATATATCAATATTATAGACTAATAAATAATTATAACTAATCTAATAAATAATCAAGATAAAATTTCTTTAGGGAATTTTTGAAAATTGATAATGTTTTAATTTTTTTTTTAATTTAACGGTAAATTATTCCATAAATTAATTGCCTGAATGGTAAAAGAGTCACTGTAGAATTTAGTTTTATGTGTCGGTATTTTAGGTGTAAGACTTCGGGAAGATCTCAAAAGAGAAGGATCGTCTAGAAATTCAAATTTCTCCTTTAAATAAGAAGGAGCCCTTGAATTAAATAACCCACAGTACAGAAGAGACAGAATATGCAAGTTCCGGCGAAAACGAATAGGGAGCCACTTGAGCTTTAAACGAAAAGCAGAAATTTGGTGTGGTATTAAATGACTTTGGTAAACAGAGATGATTCTTATTTTTAAACATGCCAAATTGTGGTGTCACATTTTAATGTTACGTCATTAATTTTTATATTTGAAATCCTTGGCTTTTTTTGTTCACGCAGGGGAAATCTTCGAAAAGATACCCGATTCCTGGGGGGGGAGATCGGGTTATGTGGCGATTTATACCCACTAAAACCCCTGCGATGGTCTTTCTCAATATGGAAATGGAGAGGCCTCGGGATCGCTTGCGCATGCGCATCCGCTGCCCCTCCCGTGCGACGCTCCGCTCGTGGCTGGCGGAGCTCGTCTCGGGAGGGCAAAGTGTGGTCTTGCCCTCCCCGCACCCCTCGCTGGTGACGGCGCAAGGTGCAATAGATGCAATTCGGTATTTCATCGTTCGTGCGTAAACATAAGCCCTGACTCCCGCCTCCCCGCCCGCTGGCTGTGCACAGCTTGCCGTGGACCGGAAAATAAAACTAAGTCCACTCTAGTTACTGAGTCGCCTTCTACAGGGGAAATATTCATAGACGCGAACTCGGTTGATAATAGCGAAAACTCTCCCCCTGTAAGCTTGGCTGAGGAAATGCGGCTTTTCCGGTTAGAAATTGTATCAGTCACACGGGAGATGACATCATTTAGGTTGCAGTTGGAGCGCATAAATGATAACATGGCCGAATTCAATAAAAGAGTCGACAAAGTAGAAGAGCGCATGTTTTATTGGAGGAAAAAATATCAGGTTCCGTTAACGATGCTAAAATAAATGAAATTATTACAGAATTAAAATCTGAAATCAATAACCGGGAGCAGAATTCGTTGTTAAACGATATACAAATAACGGATGTACCAGAATGGAGTGGGGAGAACGTTGTGCATCTGACTCAGACGATCTGCGACAAGCTAGGCGTCGCGCTCGAAGCCCGTGACGTTGTAAGCGCCGAGCGCGTCGGGGCGCCGCGCCCGCCTGCGTCGAGCGGGGACAGTCATCGCTCGCGGCCGGTGGTCGTGCGACTGGTGCGTCGAGCTCTGCGCGACGATATTATAAAGTCAGTGTGGGTGCGCCGCGGCACCGATACCGCGGGCGTCGTTGACGGCAGCCCCTCTCGAGTCTATATCAACGATCATCTGACTCGGTCCAATCGCTAGAGAGGAGGGAAAACGTCACGGCTGGCATTTTATATGGACGCGGTAAGGCAGAATACACATGCGACGCGAGGCGGACACAGCGGTACAACGTATTCGTACAGAAAACGATATATATAAAATTTTTGGTACATATTAGATTGGAAATTGATTAGTAAAATAAACTTAACGTATTTTTATTTAAACTATTGCTTTGCATATTTGTTGAGATTTTTTTGTTGCCTGTATAATTAGTATAAGTAATTTGTTTGCCTTTTTTATTATTATTATTATTTTCATATTATTTAATGTGACAGATTATTCTTATGTTTCACATTATTTTACCGTAAAAATGTATTTTATGGATAGCAATGGCGTGTCTCTCTGGGCCTGGTTATTAAAATATTTTATTTGCCTGGATCTGGCATAGAAACAATACAATATCTGATAAACTATTTCATAAAGACGTGCATTCGATTGATTAATAAGGATTATTATTTATATTGTAATATCTATCATAATTATATGTCCTTTATCTTTATAGCTTTATTTATTTATAACATATTGATATGTTCTTTATGTATATTATATTATTTATTAACAAATAATAAACCATGATTAGAAATAAAAAAATTAAAATTAGGTTTACTCAATCCAGGCTCTCTTAACACACATCACGATGAGTTTATAGTACTTATGGAGCATCACGAAGCGGATGTCATAGCAGTTAACGAGATTGGTTGCGATCGGGAGAGGACGGCAGCGCTCCTAATGTTCCAGGTTATCGCTTGCGACATACATATACCACAGCCGCCAGAAATACGATCACGAGGTGGTGGTGTCGGTTTTTACATCAAGCGAGGCATTTCCGCGCGTACATTTACACATCCAATATCACCCCTTGTTAAACAAATGTGGATAATTATGTTTGGGTCGATAGCTCGGTGGTGTATAATAAAAAGCGTGGACTGTATAAAAATGATGTATTTCGCGCGTGGTTACAAGTTTATTTGTACGGGATTTAAGCCTTAAAATGCATGTGCGCGTTGTTGCGTCTAGCTTTGTCGCAGCTGACTGAAGGTCGGGCGTTGGCCATCGGCATTGACCGCTGCGTCCCTCTCCCGTTCCCCTCGCTTGCCTCATTGACGAGTTACCGACTCAACAATTATTAAAATAAATGGCAAAAGCATAATTTTTTTGCACGGCCTACCGCCCTTCTTGGGGAAATATAACTACGTTTTTTGATGCTTTATCGGAAACAATAGGTAGTTTACCTTATTATGACTACTTGTATTTGTTAGGTGATTTCAATATTAATTATATGAACAAGCGAGAACCTTATAAGCAGGTATTAGACTTAAAAAGAGGGGATGGCAACACTGCCTCGGGTGACATGTCGAATTGAGAAAATTCAAAAAAATATTGTTAATTTATTATAATTGTGTGTAATTCAATGTAAATGAGTATTATAATCCAATATAAAACTGTTAAATTACGTGCAAAAGTGTTTGTGACGAATAAATACTACATAATAACCCGTTAAGGAACTATGTGCAGCAGCTATCAGACCCAACGGTCGAAACTTTGAATTTCTTCTAAAACCTGGGGAGTATTTGTGTTCATATATCTAATATAACTATTTCTTTTTATCAAACACAACACTAAACAAAGCTCACATATATTGAGCAACGTCTCTTCTCACATTTGGCTTCGTTACCGTCACACTTTGCTTGACAAGTTGGAAGTAAAGTTGTAGGCAATAACACTAGCCACATACAAATTTTACAATAATATACTACACTTAATGGCATAAAACACACTCGGACATATTCACCTGCATATAGTACATTTTGTAAAAGTTTTGTATTTTAAATTTATTTAACACTAGGTTATATTAGTTATTTATTATAGTCTTATGTAATCTAAGTAATTTTACTTAACTAACGTTACTTATTTTTCCTTAGTTTATTTCCATTTCTCTCACTTTGCTTTGATTAGTTGAAGTAAAGTTGTAGACTAGGAAATATAAACTATTAAATATTACTACTTATTCACTAATAAATTATTATCATAAAACATAACATGATCATATAATATTATAATTCTGAGACTCTGTCTCTCTTTACTTATTAAATAAAAAGTAAAGTTGTAGACAAAGCATATTTTTAATGGATTAATAGTTTTAAAATTAGCATTTTTTCTAATTTCAAGAAAATTAATTTATGTTTATACTTTAGTAGTTTATTTTTATTTTTGATAAATTATTACATACATATCTATTGTACCTTATAACTTTATAACAATATTATTTACATCTATTTACACTAATCAATCTTTTCAGTTGAACTTTATAATGGAACACACTATCATGACCCGTAAAGCCACAACAAAGGAGATGGAGGCTAGATTAAAACTAACTCTTCAAGAGTTGAAATTATCAAAGGACTTGTGTGAACAACTTCTCAAAGAAAGGGAGGAATGTGAAGAAGAAATAGCAAAGACAGTGAAAAAAAATACGGACTTAAAGGCCGAGCTTGCTGAAAGTCATAGTAAATATTTGGACTTAGAGATCCAGCGTGATGAACTTTATAACATTGTTACTTCATTTAACCAGTGCAGTGATGATCATGTGAGGGCCCTGAATCGCATCTCAGATCTCGAAGTAAGTCTCCATAAGGCCAGGAAATCAATCTCATCATATGAAAAACTAAAAGAAAGCCAAGAGGATACCATGGCTCATACCTTATTCGATGAACTGTTGATGTGTGGTTCGGGTTCAACTTTATCAAATGATAATAATATTAATTTAGACTTACTTAATAATAATGTAGCTCAAAAACCAATTCCTGCTTTTCGTTCCCACAATAAATTAAAAAAATATATAAAAATTAATAAATTTATTAAGAAAACAAATAAAATTATAAAAAACCGACATAGTTCTTTAAAGATTAGTAAATTAAAACAAGATTGTGCATTGTTAAAAAATAATTTAAAATCTTATACAGAGAAATTACAGCAAAGTAGGATGGTATATGATAGTGACACACTCCTACTGCAAACTGAAATAAACCATTTAAAAATATCACTAAAAACAATTAGTGAAATGTATGAGTCCTCTCAATTTAAAAAGCAAAAATATACCACTAACGATATACAAGTCAATCAGTTACAGCAAAGGTGTGACACTATCATAAAACAACAAAATAATAAAACTAGTTCTTTATGTAATTATAAAGTAGTAATGGTATCGGATAAGCTGGGTCAAAATTTTGGTTCCTTGCTTAACTATGAAATAAATAATGTGTATAACACATGTTCACCCGGGGCACCTTATCAGTATCACATAAATAAAATCAATTCTATGAATCTGGATCAAAATTCCATAGTTATTATAATGCACGGAGACAGTTTGTCAATGAATAAATTAGATTTGATAAAAAGTTTAGAAAATTTAATTCATATTCAAAATAAAACTAAATGTAAATTTATTATAAATGCCTTTCCGTATTCAGATAGTTTGACAGATTCACAGAATAAGCATATATATAATTTAAATTTGTGTATGTACAATTTGATTCATTGTTATGACAATCTTATATTATTTGACATTAATAAATTTATTTGTAAGTTTAAGTTGACCAATGATACTTTGTTTTTACCTCTGAAATGTAAAAGACTAATAGTTAATTTATTAGTTCATAATGTAAATAACTGATTTAAGCAGAATGTTTTAGAGTTAAGTTCTAATCTAAATAACGTTAATAATAATAGTGAAATTAAGAAAATTGATTTAAACTAAAAAATAAGACATAGCCTAAGCCCTTTTACATAAATATTGTTCATCAAAATATGCAGGGAATAGGTGGCAAGGAACATGAAATAGAATTATTTTCACATTGCAGTGATATTCATGTATACTGCTTAACAGAACATTGGCTTCAACAGTATGACATATTTAATATTGATAATTTTACTTTGTTAAGTTCGTTCGTAAGAGTGAATGCTATTCGTGGAGGTTCATTAATCTTAGTTCGTAATGATATAGCTTGTAAATCTCGTCAAGATATTGTGGCTCTCTCTATCGAGCGAACTGTAGAACTGTCCTGTGTGGAATTTCAGTTATACATTATAGTTTGCGTATACCGCCCCCCTATTGGAGATTTTGCTTTGTTTGAGGTAACTATGGAAGACATTTTAAAAAATTTATGTAAAGGCAGTAAATATATTATTGTATGCGGCGATTTCAATGTAGATTTGTTAAAAGATTCGACAATTAGTACTCGACTAATTAACTTATTTAAATCATTTAATTTAACGCACAGATATTGTGAACCAACTCGTATAACTAGCCTTTCTTCTACGTGTATTGACAATGTCTTCTGTAATTGTGAAATTTATGAAAAATCAATAATCAATAATTTAACTTCAGACCACTGTGGGCAAAAATTTTCACTACAAGACAAAGTTATTAAAAACGAAAGGAAAATTGTTTGTAGACCGATAACTGTTAATAAAGTAAACCGTTATAAAGATATTGTGGCGTCCAAAATATGTAAATTAGATATGACTTCACATGATCCAGATATACTTTATGGTTCTATTTTTAAATTAATTTTAAATGAATTCAATAATATTTTTAAAACAAAGACTTTTTATGTAAACTCAAATTTGAAATTTAGTGACTGGGCTACTTCTGGTATTTATAAAAGTAGAAATAAATTATATGAATTGTACAGTATGAACCAGTGGAATCATGAGGAATATTTTATAGAACATGTCAAACGGCATTCAAAAACATTTAAAGCGGTGTGCATTCATGCTAAGTCTAATTATATCAAAGATAAAATTTTTAATTCTGAAGATAAAATTAGGGCTACTTGGGACGTTATTAATAGTGTGTGTGGAAAATCTAATAAGCAAATTATACCAATTGAGTTAAACATAGGGAACAAAATTGTAAATTCAGAATTAGAAGTTGCAAATATATTTCAAAAATATTTTGATGAAATACCTTCAGATATAACATCTCAGTTAGAATCATCTTCATCAGCTGCAACTCAATTACTTGTAACTCATGTATCCAAATGTAATATTGAATTCCCTTTCAAGCAAGTTACTTCAATAGATGTTATAAATACGTTTAAAACTCTTAATATGAAAAAAACAAATGATCTTTGGGGTATTTCGGTAAAGTTAATTAATAGTATCATCCATGACATTGCTCCACATATAGCGTTCATTTTTAATAAATGTCTTGATACAGGTTCATTTCCAGATCTATTAAAATGTAGCAAAGTATTACCACTTTTTCCATACCATTTCTATACTACCTTCCTTAAGTAAAATTTTTGAAAAAATTATTTTAAATCAAATCCTAATTTATTGTAATGTAAATGGTATTTTTCATAGGGAACCATACGGTTTTACCAAAGGTCGTTCTACAACGGATGCAGGCATGGCGCTACTTAAACACATATATATCGCTTGGAAGAAATCACAGAATGCTATTGGTGTATTTTGTGATCCTTTATTATTTTTAATATACATCAACGATCTTCCATTCTATGTTAGAGGTGTTTGTGATATTGTATTGTTTGCTGACGATACTTCACTTATTTTCAAAGTTGACAGAAATAGAACTAATTATGAATATGTAAACAATGCATTATCACTGATACATGGTTGGTTTACAACTAATAATCTAGTTTTAAATGCCAAAAAAACGAAATGTGTGGTTGTGGTTTAACCTAAAGTTAAACAAACTAATTATAATTTGATATTGAATAATGGGATCCTTGATGTAAGTGACACAACAGTATTCCTGGGAATAACCTCGGATACGAAGCTTCAGTGGAATTCCCCTTTGTCATCTCTCACGGGAAGACTCAGCTCCGCAGCATACGCGCTTAGGAAAGTTCGTCAACTAACCGACGTTGATACAGCTCGATTAGTATATTTCGGTTATTTTCATAGTATCATCTCCTATGGTTTGATGCTATGGGGTAGCGCTTCAGATGTTAATACAGTTTTTATTTTGCAAAAAAGAGCTATTCGTAGTATTTATAATTTAGGAGCTCGGGAATCCCTTCGAGATGTTTTTAGTAAAGTAGGTATACTAACGGTTGCGTCACAGTATATTTTTAACAATATTATACATATCCATACTAATATTGATTTTTTTGAGAGAAATAGTGACTCGCATTGTATTAACACAAGAAGAAAGGATAAACTCATAACACCAAGTTTTCGACTTCGCAAAGTAAATGTTTCCTTTCTGGGGCAAGGTGTCCGTTTTTATAACAAAATACCAAAGAAATTTTTGCAGTTGTCAATCAATAAGTTTAAATTGTATATTAAAAATTCTTTAATAGCTAAAGCATATTATTCTGTACAAGATTATATAGATGATAATAATGCATGGATTTAGTATAGATGAATTTCATACAGGTTGTTTATATTAAACATTTGTAATTTTTAAAATGTATATACTTAATAACACAATTTTAAAAGAGTACCTATCGAGTTTCTTGCCGGTTCTTCTCGGTAGAATCTACATTCCGAACCGGTGGTAGCTTTTCCTTAATTTAAGTACTTTTTGTTTATTTTGACGATTCAAAAGTGCTTTTAAAAGCCTACTTGAATAAAGTATTTTTTGATTTTGATTTTGATTTTGATTTGATTTTGATTTCTATCAACTCATGGTTTAACACAACACGTCACTGGACCTACTCATTTTACTCCTAATAGTGAGACTTTAATTGACTTAATTTGTTCGAATACCACAACTGGGCAGATTGTAATAGACTATGTTGCTGCGTTTGGCGGCCATGCTTTTATATCCTGCGAGATGACTATTAAAAATATTAAAATTCTACCAAATGCGATTATGTACAGACCGTTAAATGACATCGATCCAGAGCATCTTATTAGCGCGCTTAATTTAGTTAATTGGCAGAGTGTCCTTGATTTCGAGGATATAAATGATATAGTGGCAGAATTTACAAATAACATACTGTGGCTTTTTGACATGCTTGCTCCTAATAAACTAGTTCGCATTAAGGAAAAACATTATCCCTGGATAACATACAATATAAAGTTGTTAATAAGTCGTAGGGATGAGGCTCAAGTTAGAGCAAAGTGTTCCGAATCGGAGTCGTGTATAAATTACTATAAGGACTTAAAATTACAGGTTACCCAAGCGATTCATAGAGAAAATGCATGCTTTTTTCAATTATCACATTAACTCAAATATTAAAAACTCAACTGTACTCTGGAATCAGTTAAAAAAATGTATTAACATAAAACAAAAGAATAATCATATTATACCAGAAGAATTGAATAATCCGACTATGATAAACAATCATTTTCTTAATGTTCCGGGAAGTACTACGTTTCTCTTTCAACAATTTATTGGTATGAACTACACAAATACGGCACAGCTATTTTTACTTTATCACCTACCAATGAATTGGAAATTTAAAAAATGCTGTGCGCTTTAAATTCTAATGCAACGGGTATTGATGGTATTTCATTGCGGAAGGAACAAGACATCGTTTGTCAAGTATGCCAGATCTAGATGCAGTCCCCAGCTCCAATGCCAGCACTTCCGAAGCTTCAGTGATGTCTCCGAATGAAGATGTCACTAAACCTTCTAAGCCAACCATAACGAGAACCAAAAGGACTGTGAAGAAATAGGCTGACTCCTTTATATTGCGCCAGGTCGTTTTAACTATTTTACATATTCATATTACTTTTCTGCGTGTTGTTTTGCTGTAGGTATTGTTCTTTTTTATCGAGTTTTCCATTCATTTTAACGTAATTAACTTTAGTTTCTTTATAATTTTTTATATGGTTTTACCTACTTTTTATTTATTTTTTTTATATTTACATTTTACAATAACAAACTGTTATAATATTATGTAGGTAAGGTAATACTATGTTTTCAACGAACATCTGAATACTGATTATTGAATATTTTTTTTTCATCTTATTTTTTAATTTATCTATTTTTATATTTATTTTTATAGTTGTAATTTGTTATTAGATATTAATTATTAATTATTTATTATGTCGCCTCACAGCAGTATACAAAGTGATCTTTATATGTCTCTGTCGTCGTCTGAAGAAATGTCCAGTGATGAAAGTTTCTACAGTACATCTCCTCCTTCACTTAATGTCGCCCTTAGTTCTCATTTCTCAGATTGTCTGAAAAATTTTAATGTTATTCATATTAATGCTCAAAGTGTTCCAGCTCATTATCCTGATATGCTTGCTTCTTCTGACTGCCGTAATATTTATGCTATCCTTATTTCCGAATCGTGGTTGAAACCATGTCTACCTTCGACATCCTATTAATTACCTGGCTTTCAATTAATTCGCAATGACCGTGTCGGCAGGAGGGGTGGGGGGGTTGCGATCTTCTTACGCTCATATATTCCTTATAATGTAATCAGTTCGTCCGCTCAACCACCCCTACCCGATACGGCTGAACATTTTGCGGATATAGTCACACCGGTGCCCTTCAAATTTGATTTTGATGTCCAAACCTGGTTTCTAAGGGAGAACTCCTTGAACTTAATGAGAATTGCCCGCGATTTGTCCTTTTTCGGATTACCTAGCCTATAGCAGAGAGTAAAGTCACTAGATGTAAGTTGTGTAGGTGCAAGATGTTTATTTAACAATTGAGCAACGCGAGCAGCCGAGTCTTCTTTATGTTCCTCCACAGTAGAAGACTCTTTTACATACAGTAGAAGAATCTTTTTCCGGGTGCGCATCTCCAAATCATCTTGCTGCTTAGACAGGAATTCCACTTGAAGATGTAGATTTTCTAAGGCAGTGAGCACAAATGTACGAAAGGAATGGAATTGTGAGTTTATATTTGAAGTGGGGCTCGCAGCAGGGATACTCCCTTTCAATTCACGCTGGAAGTCATTCATTCTGGCTTTAAAAATTTGAGTGAGCTCGTCCAGTGTATGTTTTATTGACTCCATAGTGCAAAAAAGATGTGATGATGTGTTGATGTTTTCACAGTTCTACACAAATGTAGGTTAAGCAGCTGGTAGGCAAATATAGTTCACAGGTACATTTATTTATAAATATACACAGCAATTGTAATTTTTAAAGAATATTAAAATCAGAGCCAAATTTAACGCATTTACTTATTTCCCGCCTACCCTCAAAAAAAAAAACACATATACATACATAAATCACAGTACATAAATATCACACGCGATCACAATCACTAGACACTCAAAAGTAAATAAAAACAGATCATCTGTCTATGGCACCACGAAGTATTTAAGTCTCAACGTACCATTAAAGATAGAAAACACAAACACTTTCTAGTGTACACACAAGCCACGAGTCAAATTGTGTGCGAAACATAAGCGAACAAGATCACTAGGTAAGTCGCTGACCTCAGTGAGCTGTATAAACCTACCAAACTACGTGCAACTACAACATTGAAATAAAACTATTTTAAACCGATTTAAATCGCGTATATTAATTATTTTTATCATCCCGACGTTTCGAGCACTTTGCAGCGTTCGTGGTCACGGGTAGACTCAGGTGACATTTTTCTATTTGATGTTTTAGAAAATATTATTTACAATTACCGCCAACGGTTTCTTAGATGGTATCTTGAATAACGTTCCGGTTGCACGCAGAAGGCACTAACTGTATTTTTTGGTCTTGCAGTCTGTTGGACTTGGGATTTTAAATTTTTAATAACTGGATCCCAGGTGTTCGAAAGTCTCCAACCATCTTCTCTATTGAAGTTCGGATGTTTTTGAATTTCAATAGCCTCGCGTATCATTCTAGGAATGAATCTGCGTTCTCTAGCGAGGATCTGTGGTTTATCAAATCAAATAAAATGGTTAGGTTTATCCAAAGCATGTTCACAAACTGCAGAATTTGAAGAACGCCTATTTTTGACATCTCCTATGTGTTCCTTGACCCTAGTACCAATGCTTCTCTTTGTTTGGCCTATGTAAGATAAACCACACTCACATTCGAGTTTGTATACTCCCGCAGTCTGTAAAGGAATATTACTCTTGATAGGTCTCAAAAACTGGCTTACTTTTTTGAGGTTTGTAGATGGTTTTAATCGAAGCTCGCTTCAAGATGTTGCCAATTATGTCTGTAACTCCCTTCACATATGGTAGAAATGCAGGTTGTCGTTCAACTGTGGGTGGCTTGATACGGCTTCTACGATGCTGGCGAGGCACGGGCAGCTTGATCTGGTGGAGTGCAAGCTTGACGTGGTGTAGCTCGTCCTCTAGGTGTTCAGCATCGCAGAGATGGTGGGGTCTCTGAAACAAATATTTGCCAACGGTAGCTCTATAAATTTTGCTTTACTAATATTAGTAAAAAAATATATCAAGTAACAACATAATTTTTTACCTAATTAAGTATTAAAATACTATTTTTTAAATAATTATTAGATTAACAAATGTTCTACTATTGTGTTTGTAGTCTATCACAACTTATCTATTACAAGCTATCTTACGTAACAATCATAATTTTTATACCTTAAACAAGCCTATTCAAATAATAAAAAAGTAGATATTTTTATAACACTGAACTATTTTTCACAGTATTTATTAAACATATTTATTAATATTTATTACGATATCTTTCACAGTAATCTAGCGTTTAAAAATGTTTGTAATAATAGTAATAATAATAATAATATACTTTATTGTACACCACAAAGACACAATATAAAAAAAAAGAAATAAATTAGATGTACAATAAGGCGGTCTTATCGCTTAGTAGCGATTTCTACCAGACAACCTTACGGGTTTGGAAACAGAGTTGCGATATGTGAAGGGTGGTGCATATAAAATCAATAAATAAATATATTATACAAATAAACCTACACTATTAAATAATATATACATATATATATATATATATATATATATATATATATATATATATACATACACATACATACACACATATACATACATATATATATATATATACACATAACACATATATTACATAAGGTACACATTTATACAAGAATTACGATAAAAATACATACATATACAATATCAGTTATCAAAAGTATTATTAGAGTAAGCGAGAAAATGTTCTTTAACTATTTTTTTAAAGGAACATAAGCTTGGTGCGTTCCATAATAGTATAGCCTGTACAGTAAATGAATTTTTAAAATAATTGGTACTATGCGCAGGTATACTGAGAGTTAAATTCTCTGAAGATCTGAGAAACTTGCTAAAAGATCCCAAAAATTCAAATTTTTGCTGTAAGTACCCTGGTGAACTTGGCTTAAACAACACACAGTACAGAAGAGAAAGAGTATGTAAATTCCGGCGAAGGCGAATAGGTAACCACTTGAGTTGATGTCGAAATTGAGATACGTGGTCATACTTGCGCAAGCCAAATATGAACCGAATAGCGACGTTTTGGAGTCTCTCAAGCTTATTAAGTTGGTCTTCAGTAAGGTTGACGTAACTTGCATCAGCGTAATCAAGAATGGGAAGAAGTAGGGATTGTGCCAGCATAATTTTGGTAGGAATAGGGAGAAAGTACCGCAGCCGTCGTAACGAGCTCATAGCTATAAAAGTTTTTCTGCTGACCTCTTGCAACTGGTAAGACCAGGACAAAGTTCGATCCAAATGCACTCCCAAATTCTTAACATTATGGCTATAAGGTATTCTGACACCGTTAAATATAATGGAAGGCAAGTCAGACCAGCTAACTCTCGGGATCAAGCTCGCTGAGCCAATGATGATAGTCTGGCATTTATTTGGATTGACTTTTATGCCATAGGAATTGCTCCAGTGTAAAATAGATGACAAGTCTTCGTTAATACGAGTAATTGCAGCTGGTAGATCTCCGAGAGTTGACTGCGTATAAATTTGGACATCGTCTGCATACATGTGATAGAGAGAAGATATATTGTGAGTGATCGTATTAATGAAGATAGAAAATAATAATGGTGACAACACGCCTCCTTGTGGTACTCCTGCAGAGACATTGCGCCAAGTTAAAAAATTATCATCAACTTTTATCCGATGCCGGCGTCCATGCAGGTAATTGCGAAACCAATCAATTACTGGTGGAGATATGTTAATAGAACGTAGCAGCTCCAGTAGTATGTCAAAGTCAACGTTGTTAAAAGCATTGCTAAAATCTAGCAGGGTCATTACTGTGAGTTGCTTACTGTCCATACCTAAACGAATATCATCGGTAATCTTTACTAGTGCAGTAGTCGTACTATGACCATTGCGGAATCCGGATTGGAAAGGATCAAGGAGATTATTTTTATTAAGGAAACTGCTAACTTGTTGGTAAACCAATTTTTCTAAGACTTTGGATAGGAGTGGTAGGATAGAAATGGGGCGGTAATCAGAATATGATGATGGATTTGATTTCTTAGGAAGAGGAATAAGTTCAGCATCTTTCCAAGATGTGGGATAATCACCTGAGGAAATAGAATAATTAAGGATATGAGTAACGATAGGATTAATAATGTCGAGAATAGGAATAAGCATATTACGACTAATACAGTCGCTACCAATGGCATTCGAGGTTACAGACAGTATAGTTTTTTTAACATCACATTCAGTAAATTGATTAAAAGTAAACGGAGGAAAATTAGAAGTTGGAAAAGACGAAATGGAATTTAAAGTACGAGCTTTTTCAACACTGTCCAAATCGTTGCCTGAAGATGAGAAATGAGCGTTTAACCTCTCGATAGCGATGTTATTTAAAGATATTTTTTTGACGTTTTTCCAACTCCCAGTGTTTCAAGAAATTTCCATGTTCGTGCTGTGTCGCCGTTTTCGACAGATTTATGAATATAGCGTCGTTGTGCATCTCTACACAATGTATTACAGCGCTTCCTAATCTTCTTATACTTATCAAAATTCTTTCTGACTTGTCAGATTTATATAATGATTTGGAATAGCATTTTTTAGAAATCAGTTTTTTTAAAGTGTCAGTTAACCACGGTGCAGGTAAATGCTTCATTTTTATAGCTTTAATTGGTGCATGGATGTCATATAACTGTGTTATAAAAGTGTTAAAAACTTTGACTTTAATGTCGATATTTTCTGCAGTTGCAACGACACTCCAGTCAATTTTGCAAGCATCGTCACAGAGCTGGGTAATGTCCATTCCACCAAAATTACGCTGGAGAAGTTTTCGTGGTTTAAATTTAGGAGAGCGTAGTTTATACGAAAGATAAATCAAATCATGATGTGAAAAGGAATCTGCGGGACACTGGCCGTGTTTACAGACGAGTTCAGGTGAAGAAACCATAATAAGGTCTAAAAGAGATGGCGTGCAATTAGGTAAGTTGTGTGTGGCGGAAAGAGGCAAGACGTGTAAGTTACAGGCTTCGACTATAGATAAAAGTTTATTTGAACGACTGTCATCTTTAAGCAGACAGGTGTTAAAGTCACCCATTATTATAGTCTGACTATATAATGATGTTAGATTTTCTAATAAACTTTCGAAGGAGGAATAATAATTTATAAGAGAAGAGGGATTATAAAAAACACCGAGCAAGACTTTGGTTTGGGATAATATGACTTCTAAAAGTAAATGCTCAGCCGCATCGGGAGGAGGAGGCTGAGTCGACGAACTTAAAATCGTAAAAGGAATGTAAGATCGGAGATAAATCGCGACTCCGCCACCTCCCCTACCGGTGCGGTCATTACGGATGAGATGAAACCCAGGCAATGAGTAAGACGTAGAAGGCAAACAAGGTTTAAGCCAAGATTCTGAAATTAAAATAGCATGTATATTTCTTGATTCAAACGATGCAAGTATGTCTGGGTAATGAGCCGGAATACTTTGAGCGTTAATATGAACAACATTAAAATTTTTTTCGAGGGAAGAGAAATAAGAATTAAGTATATCATTAAGTGGAATGAAATTTGTACTGTGGTAACTCGCATTGCTAATAGAATCGTCATCAGATGAGAAGGACAAAAACTGGTCACTCTGTATACTTATATCTGACATAAATAAATAAAATAATAAAAATAATTATATTACTATATTAAATAAATATGTATATAATAAACAATATATAATACACTAATATATAAATAATAATAATATTTGCAAAATTTCTTAAATTAATATATAAAGTTTTTTTTTAACTGTGTTTCACAACCCACCAGCTTTGAAAAACAAATATAAAACTTTTTTTGTTTACAAACAGTATTATAAAATTCCACACAAAAAAAACAAATAATTATAACTAACTAAACAATTTTATAACATAACAACAAAGAACAAAAATTATTATTAAATTCTATGACAGTATTAAATAATGACGTGATGTAAAGAGGAACATGGCAAGAATCATCTGTCAACTGTCACTGTCACACAGTAATTTACAAATCTGAGGGTTAGTTATACAAAATTACACACAGTTATTTAATAATAATAATAATAAACAGCTTTATTGCACACAGAAAATAAACAAAATACAAGAAAAAGCTTAAAATCAAAATCACTACAAAAGTATGCAAAGGGCGGCCTTATCACTAAGTAGTGATCTCTTCCAGGCAACCCTACCGAAAGAGACTTACAAAACATAGTGGGCTAGTGCATTAACAAATTAAAAATATACATACATACAAAATACAATAGGCAATACAACAGATAGGTGCGAGCATACTTAGCTGCTAGTAGTGAAACAGTTAGAGGAGGTTTAATTTATTGTCAGGTAATGCAATTTAACACGGGTTTTGAATAACCAAAGTGTTGGAGACTGACGGACTTGAGTTGGTAGTGCATTCCACAATCTAACCGCCTTTGCCGTGAACGAATTCCTGTAGGAATGGGAGTTACAAGAAGGTATGCTTAATTTATTATCACTCTGAGAGCGAAGATTAAGGTGAAGAGTAGGGTTACCAAGGAAGGAAAAATGTCCTTTCAAATAGGACGGGGAGCAAGGATGAAATAGTGTGGAATAAAGGAGCGAAAGGACGTGTAAGTTGCGGCGATGCTTTACTCGGAGCCATCGGAGTTCAGACCGATACTGGGATACATGATCGTATTTTTTGAGTCCAAAAATAAAACGGATACATAGGTTCTGTAGTCGTTCTAGTTTATAAATCAGGTCCTCCGTTAAATCAGGATAACAGGAGTCCGCGTAGTCCAAAATTGGAAGGAGAAGAGTATTGGCAAGAGTTATTTTGGTTTTAATAGGTAAGAAGTTTTTCCATCTTTTTAACGAGTGTATTGTTGAAAAAATTTTGCGACTTATTTCAGCTACTTGAGGTCGCCACGAAAGAGATCTATCCATAATGACGCCTAGATTTTTAACAGCGTCGCTGTAAGGTAATACCGAGTCGTTGAAAACAACAATCGGTAAGCCAGCGTAGTCAATTTTGGATAGCTGTTTAGTGGTACCTACAATACAAAGTTGCGATTTATTTGCATTGACATACAAACCAAATAACTTACTCCAATTGGTAATAATGTTTAGGTTGGTGTTTAATTTACCTACCGCTTCAGAAATGTTCTCAACTGGGGTAGTCAAATAAATTTGTAAGTCGTCAGCATAAAGATGAAAAGAAAGAGTGAGGAGTTCAGTAAGACTATTGATAAAAATGGAAAACAGGAGTGGAGATAGCACACTACCCTGAGGCACTCCAGCACTGAGACGACAGTACGAAGAAAATCTTTCTCCGCTATGGATACGTTGTTGTCGTCCATACAAATAGGATTGAAACCAGTCTAAAGCGTCCGTAGATACGTTTATAGATTTTAGAACCGCTAGGAGAATGTCATAATCAACGGTATTGAACGCATTACTAAAATCTAATAATGCTAAGATGGTGACATGTTTCTGGTCCATTCCAAAACGGATATCATCAAGAACCTTCGTGAGTGCCGTCACAGTGCTGTGTCCAACTCGAAAGCCAGACTGGAATGAACTCAAGATGTGATTTTGTGATAGAAATAGGGAAAGTTGAGAATGGACAATACGTTCAAGAATTTTAGACAAGAAGGGAAGGATAGAAATAGGGCGATAGTGTGAAAGTGACGTAGGATTAGATATCTTAGGGATGGGAATAATATGAGCAGTGCGCCAAACATTGGGGAAAGTTTTAGATAAAAGAGAAAAGTTAAAAATATGACAGAGTACATGCACAATTTCGTTTAAAACCATTGCTACCATTTTACGGCTTATACCATCACTGCCAACTGCATCAGACGAAATGGAAGACATTAGTTTTTTAACGTCACTGGCAGTAACAGAAGCAAAATAGAACGGAGGGAAATCAGGTCTTAAGCGTGCCCTAAGGGAAGAGATAGTATTAGATTTATTAGGATTACCAGAGGGAAATTTGGAAAAATTATCATTTAGATGCATCCTTATTTTCAACTGACGAGTGAATGTATCTCCTTTGAGCATCTCTGCACATCTTGTTACATTGATTACGGAGTCGCTTGTATCTACTGAGATTATGCTCGGTTGGTGTGGATTTATATTTATTTTTAGCGTTATTTCGCTTTGTCATGACCACTTTAATCTCCTCGGTTAGCCAGGGTGCAGGAAGATGTTTCAGTCTAATTGGTCTAAGAGGAGCGTGTAGATTAAAAAGCTCAATTAGAAGGGAGTTAAAAATGCAGAGCTTCTCATCAATCGTTTAAGCATCAAAGACTGCGCTCCAGTCGATTGAGTTTAAATCCCGCATAAAATTGTCATTGTTGAACTTTTTGAAACTACGTCGCATTACCACAGTTGGCTTAACCTTTGGAGGGCGGATTTTATATGACATGTAAACAAGATCATGATAAGAAAAAGCATCAGCTGGGAACTGACCATGCTCGGCGACAAGTTCTGGTGAGGAAACAATCATTAGGTCAAGGAGAGAAGGAGAGCAATTTGGGAAAAAATGAGTAGGATTTGTTTGCAGCAAAGTAAGGTTGGAGCTAGTGACAATATGTTTCAAAAGCTTAGCACGAGAGTCATTTTTAACTAAACATGTATTGAAGTCACCCATTAGTATAGTATGATCGACATTAGGCACGTAAATTTCCAATAAATTTTCGAAATTTTGGAAGTAATCTATATGAAGTGATGGCGAATAAAAAACACCTAGAAGTACCTTTACGTTACCAAATAACACTTCCAAAAATATATCTTCAGATGACTCCGAATACTCAGGAGGAGATTTATGTAATATAGAAAAAGGAATGTGACTTCGTAAATATATGGCTACCCCACCCCCACCCTTGCCAACTCGGTCATTACGTATTAAGTGAAAACCCGGAAGTGAGAAGGAAGTAGAGGGTAAGGAAGGTTTTAAAAACGTCTCAGACACTAATATAGCATGAATCTTCGTCACGTCAAAAGAGGCCAAAAAATCAGAATAATGCGCGGGGATGCTTTGTGCATCGATGTGGATGACATTAAAATTTTTATGTAAACTACAAAATTTTCTATTAAGTAAAGTATTTAAGGGCAGCGAAGCACTATGAAAGCTATCATCAGACGTTATGGACATAGAATAATAGCTATCACTATCTGACGTACACGCAGCACCATTATCTGTCATACTTTTGTATGTATATAAGAAGGTTAAAATTAAATATAGATGACAATAAAAAAAAATAAACAAAAAAAAAAAAGACAACACTACTACAAAAGGCAAAAAAAAGAAAACAAAAAAACAAATTCCAAAACCATTTACCTACCAGGTCTATGGTAACATTCGTAACTAGAAAATCTAACAATTTATTATTACATACAAACAAAATAAACTCAAGATAAAAAAAAAAAACGAAGCTTGTTTTATTTCAACACGCGGCATATCTACTTATATTTATATATACCGTACGAAACTACCACTTTGCGATCTATATCTATTGATTTTTAAGTTATAAAAACTATAATTAAATAGCACAGAAAATATACTAACAATAATATTATTATGGCTAGTTTATATAAATACGACAGATATTATCTATAACATAGATTGACCGACACTTGACATTGTTGTAGGCTGTACAGTGTAATACCTTAGCATCACAAGCATAACAATTTTAAAAAGACAAATTAACTTCTCAAATGTCAGAAGTGAATTTTTATGGTGTAATTCAAAATCATTTTTATCGAGTATGAAATAGTGTTTACCCACAATATAGTTTAGTTATTACATTATTGAAATTAAAATAAATACGTAAAAGAGACGTCACAATGAAACACAAGCAGATTACCCGCCAACATAAAATATTACAACAAACCAAGGCACAAGCAAATTTCGCCCTTATCAAGATATATTATTATATTATATAAGCACAAACTATATATAAATAAATCAAAGGAGTAAACATCAAAGAATGAAGATAACTTACATTAGAGAACAAATAAGAAGAAAAGTATATACAGTTTAAAATAATCGATTACTTTTTGATGTTTCTCTTGGGTCGGGCTGTTTGAGTTTGGACAATTTTGGTACCTTTTGTATTGGAGAGTGCAGCAGGGTCAGCTAAGGTTGTGGAACCAGTCGTAACAACAGGAGACGAATCTTGGGATGCTGATGAACCAATCAGAGGGCTAAGCTCAGCAGCTGATGTGATATGATGACGGGTTCCATCCGGTCCAATAATAACAATTTTCCCGTCTTTCGTCCAGCATTTGGCGATACCAAAATGTTGCCTGGCAGCCATAAATGCCTCATGACGACCCTTTGTAAGGAACTCAGATAGCGTAATACCTGAGTTTTTTAGTTTAGTTTTGGCATACCATACTTTATTCCGTATTGACAAGTCCTGGAATTTTACTAGAATGGGTCTAGGTTTGTCACCAGTTATATATCCCATACGCTGGCTTCGACTGATAGTGCTAGTGGTAAGTTCGGGCAAATTGAGATGTTCTGAAAGAGCTTTGGTGACAACAGTGCTTACATTCTCTTTCTTAGTTTCAGTGATACCATGCACCAGAAGTATCTTCCGCCTGCTACGCATTTCAATTTGGTCATACTGTTTGGAAAGCATCTTTATTTGGAGTTGCAAGCTTTCCAAAGCAGTCAACACAAAGCTCCGGAAGATGCTAAACTGAGCTGCAATATTAGAAGAGGGACTTGTTGCTGGAATAGCCGCTTGCAAGTTTTGTTGGAACTCAGCCATTTTGTTATTAAAGTGCAGTGCTAAGTCATCCATAGATTGTTTTAGTGATTCCATTGTTTGTGCTTGTGTCGGTTGCAATTAGTAATGGTGAATTAAAGAAATTTGAAGTAAATCAAGTAAGTTTTATTGATGATTTATCTTGAAAGGAAATGTACTGGTAGGTAAGTAGTTACCTAGTTCATTTTCATTGGTAACTGATAGGTCATGTAATTTAAATTTAATATTAAATTGAGAGCTTACAAAATGTGTTACGCCTGTTATGCAGCTACCCGCAAAAAAAAATAAATTTAAAGAGCTTATTTAAAGAGCTAACAACCCATCAAGTATAGTGTACTATTGTTATTTATTGTTATAAAACATTTTAAGGACAAATTTACATTACAAAACTAAATAGAAAACAGAGGAAAACAAAAAACTACTTATATATAATAATAAATAAAGGAAGGTAAATTTGAAATACAATATAAAGGTAAAAGTTGGTTACGAAAGTTATAAAGCCTTACTTCCTTACGATTCTTCTAGGTCTTATCGTATTTGAAGACACCTTACTTTCTTTTGGAATAGTACCCGCACTTAAAGACACTGTGGATGGCTCAGTTATATCTTCAGTTGGATGCTGGATTGCATTAACTTCAGACACCGTGATCACACGATGACGTGAACCATCAGCATCTAACACCATGGTACAGCCATCTTTGGTCCAGCACTTATTAATTCCAAAACGTCTTCGTGCCAGTATAAATGCCTCATGTCGGGTACAATTGTCAATTTGTACTTATAATAACACAATTATTGTCACTAATTCACTGTTTTTACACAGCTAAAAATTTAATACACGTAAATAACGTCCGGAGGTATCAGAAGTTTTTGCAACTAAACTAAAAAAAACAAGGAGCAGTGTTGCCACTACACTTGCAAATAAATAAAGCGCTTATATTGCTTACGCAAAGCGCAAGATAATAGAATTTTTGGTCAATTTAAAATTTTCCTTCGAAATCACTCAAATCTGGAATGTAAAAAATGTTCATGGAATTTAAATTTATTTTCAAAAATTAGAATTTACTAAAACTGATCACTGAAAACTTCATCTGGTATTTCTTTTTCATCTTTGTTAGCTAATATAAAAAAAAATTTACTTCCTTTAGAAGTGGATGGTTGAGATAAATTATAATTTAGCGGCAATCACACGTAGCATTTTATAAATTATAATTTTTAAATAACTTCTAATGAAAAAGAGAATATTTACTGCCATCTTATTTCGTAAATTATTTTAAACAATATTCATTGCACTGAAAGCCACCTTTTTTAAGCGCCACATCCATAATAAAAAAACCACCTAGTCAAGTTTTCGTTGCGTCGGAAAGCTTTTTTAAAAAAGACTAAAATTTAATTTTATTAATAATTTTAATTAATTGTCTTTTAATACAACTATCACTTATGGCTACGTTCTTAAGACTAGCTTAATATTAATTATGAAATTTAAATCGAAGTAAATGCCACCCGCGAGTCGCATTTCGCATTAATGCCACCCGTGAATTTGCATTATTTGCTTTCATAGAAAATCGACTGAGACCGTACGTTAGCTGCTGAATCAGCCGATTGGGATGACGTAACTCCTCCCTCCTTAAGATCAGTTTTCCGGAGAAGCTGGAGAACTTCGAAAATATTTTTCTATGAATTTATAATTTGTAAAAACCAAAACACATATAATTATTAAAACAAGGATATACAGTCCAATTGTCCATAATACACTTCAGTTTAAAGATATTTATTTCCATAAAAGACAAAAAGTCACTTACATGAAAACAATAAATGATTAAAAAAAAATAGAACAAACGTCGTTCGTGAGCTACATTAATTTGTTTACTCGCCTCATATAATGCATTGTATCTTAAAGTGGGTAGTTTTGGATAACATGTTCAGATAGTTTAGTTTTAAATGCATTAAATGAGGTTTCGTGTTTTACTGTAGATGGCAATTTATTATAAAGCTGTGCACCCTCATACGTAAACATTTTTTTTCCGAGCTGTGTTCTCGTTTTAGGTAAGACTAGGAAGCTAGCGCGGCGCGCGCGCATAGTACGTTTAGTTGTTTGTTTCAGCATTACAAATGATAAACTAGTATGGAGAGAGCTATTTAGAATTTTTCTGACAAGAATGCATGTATTGAAAATATATAATTGTTTTATAGTCATTAATTTAGTTTCTTTAAATATTTTTGAAGTTGGGGTTAAAAAGTTATAATGGAAAAGTATTTTGATAATTTTATTTTGTAGTATTTGAAGTTCAGCGAGTTTAGTTTTAGCAGCGCTGCCCCATATTTGTATGAGATACAGTAAGTGCGGTTTGACTAAAGAATTTTAAATATTATATCGAATCTGGCGTGGGATACATCGAACGATTCGTCGAAGTGAGGCAGTGAGAGATGACAGTTTTGCTCGTATATGTTCAATCTGTGCATTCCACGTCAAACGACTATCCATTCTAAGACCCAGGTATTTTTCACAACTTTTCTCTTGTATAATTATATTATTGATTTTTAATGGGTCATGAGCCGGGATGATTCTATTTTTAGATTTAAAAATTACGTAGCATGTTTTAGATATATTTATTGTTAGAAGGTTATATTGAAACCAAGAGGATAATTTACTAAGATCTTCTTGAGCATTAGTTATTATTTGTTTAATAGAGGAACCAAAGTAAAACAGAGATGTATCATCCGCGTATAAAGATAAATGACCGTGTAATCCTATATCATACATGTTATTTACGTACGTCAGAAAAAGCAAGGGCCCCAGTATTGAGCCCTACGGAATTCCACATGTGATTGGGCTCTTCGAACTGTAGGTATTATCGATTTTGACCATTTGAAATCTATTAGCGAGGTAAGATTGAAATATTTGAAGCGCAGTTCCACCGATACCGATATGCATTAATTTTTTTATGAGCAGGCTATGGCTAACGGTATCGAAGGCTTTTGTCAAATCGATGAATACGCCAAGAACTACGTTTTTTTTGTCAATGTTACATTTGATTTTGGTTACAAGGTCAATGGTAGCTGTCAAAGTGTTACTTTTAGGTCTAAAACCATATTGGCGTTCAAAAATAAAATTTATACTATTTAAATATTGTTCTAAGCGGGTATATAAAATTTTCTCAAAGATTTTGGACATAATTGGTAAAACAGAAATCGGTCTGTAATTTCCAGGGTCCGATTTTGCACCAGATTTGAAAACAGGGGTAACTCTAGCAATTTTTAGTGAATCTGGAAATTTGCCTTGTTTTAATAATTCATTGAAACAGTTTTTAAGTCTAGAGATAATAAAGTTTTTTATACATTTAATTGATTTAGTAGTTATACCGTCAAGGCCAGCGCTAGAATTCGAATCGACTTTATTTATGATTTTTAGGATTTCATCGGAAGTGCACGGCTGCAAAGTTAATAATTTTGAGTCAGTAACCGTATGGGGTAAAGCTTGTTCGTAATTCTCGTGATAATGTTTTGGTATTTTATTGGCTAAAAGAGGTCCTATTGCTGCAAAATATTTATTAAATTCTTCGCAAATTTCCTTAGTATTAGTTACAGATTTAGATTGTATTATAAGTTTGGAGGGAACACAGCTTACTTTAATTTTATTACAAGCCAAATTCTTAACTAGTTCCCACATTTTTTTAGGTTTTCTTATTAGTTGCGTAAACTTATTAAGATAGTACGTATCTTTGGTATTCTGAATAAGATTAGATAAATCAGTTTTATATTTTTCAAATTTATCTTCCAGGGTTGTATTATCCGGGTTATTCTTCAATTGATTCCATAGCAAATTCCTTTGATTTATTCCATCTATTATATTCTTACATATCCAGTCTTTTTGAGGTGGGTTTAGTATTTTGGTTTTTATAATTTTGCTTCTACTTATATGATGTTTAATACTATTTTCGAGTAACATATAGTCATCATTCTCATTCTCTACTCTTTCTTCCTCTTTTTTTCCTTGGCCATGGTGTATAATTTCTCATAGTCAATAGCCTCGTATCGGCTTTTGATTTTTAGTGGCTGTCTAATTTTTTTTAATTCAATACAAATTAGCTTATGGTCCGACAGAGTCGATTCTATAATTGCCATGTGAAAATTATCATTTTTTAAATTCGTGCTTACGTGATCCAAAATCGATTTTCGTGATGAGGAGTCTCTTGTGCAATATTTCTTAGTAATTTTATTTAATATTGTAAATCCGGCTTCATTTAATAGAGATTTGTATTGTCTAGTCTTTTTATCGTTTGTTAATAAATCTATGTTAAAATCTCCGAAAATAATCGCCCTGTTTCTTTTTTGTAGTTGATTATTAAAAGTTTCAAGAAAGTTTTGATAGTTTGTGTGACCAGGGTTGTATATGATGCCAATTTCTACTGAATAATTTTCAAGCCGTATCCATAGGTAATTATTTTCGTCTACATATTCTGATTCAGATATGGAGTGTCTTAGGTTGTTGTGTACGAATGCAGACACGCCTCCTCCCTTCATATCTGTTCTATAGTTATAGTAATGAGTATAGTTAGGTAGTTGCAACTGCATTGCTTGTGTGTCATTACTGATCCAGGTTTCGGTAAGTAGGATTACATGTATTTTTGTTGGTAAAGCCTTGATTATGCATTGTAGTTCGTCAAACTTTCCTTTTTTGCATATGCTTCGAGCGTTTAGATAGAAAAATGTTAGACGGCATTTAGAACATTGTAAATCTTTGTAATCGGTGAGTAATTGGTATGTGTTTTTATCGCCTGTAATTATGTTCGGGGCCGTATTTACTGTTTGGAGTTTTTTGAGTTCACTTTTATGATATTGGGTATTCCATGAATATATTTAATAGTTAGGTTTTCTTCCCCATCATTTTCACGACGGTTCATTTCTTCTTTTAAATTCTGTAAGTACTTTTGTTGGGCCGGAGTTTGGTCTGAGAAAATTTTGATGGATTCAGGTAGTTTGTCTTTATTACGCAAGAGCTGTTTAGCATGACTTAGCACTTATACTTATCACTATGTTTAATTGCACATATATGTATGTGTATGTATATATTTGTACATATGTATTTTATTTTATGGATATGATGTGTAATATGTTATTATAATTTTTCTTTTAGTTATCTGTCTTGAAGTAGAGTATTCTTTATTATTTACTGTTTATACCTGCTACATAATACTATTTCTGACTGCTGTGGGTTGGCTGGAAGAGATTTCTTAAAGAAATAAGCCCGCCTTTGTAAACAAATGTATGTAAAAATTACTTATGCCCTGTCCCTGCCCTGTGCCCGCGACTTCGTTCGCGTGGATTACATAATGCTTGGCATGTCTCCTGCAAAGCAAGACTGTAGTCTGCGGTGCCTCTCAGGAAAGGAGATTTTTACTTTGAATTTGGGAACTTTCTGGTTGTATTTATAAGCAGACACTAACTCAGATACGGTATTCCTCCACGCTTTTCACTATAAATATTGAAGAAAAGTGTTTTGTTCTAGTCTTTAAAATTTCGACTGTAAAACAATATGTTCTCGCTAAGGTTTTCCTTGTATTATATATGGGTGACTTTTTTAACTGGGCTTGATAGAGCTAAATCCGGAACTATAAGAAATCGCGAAAAATAAATACTTAAAGGAATCTCGTGTCCGATTTTGATAAATCTAAAACTACATCATAAGTTTTTTTGATTTAATCATTCTTCTAGCTAGGAATAGAACCCACTAATTTTGGAAAAAAAAACACATATGTATTATTGCACCACCTTTAAGTGTATGTATATGTATTATTGCACCAACTTTAAGTGTGTTAATAGTGTTACTTTTAAGGATTAACTTTTGGGAAGTAATAGTAAGGGACAAATTGAAGGAATAGATTTATTTTTTTACAAAATAACATTAAATCTATACATTAATTAGAAGTTAATTAATCGATTCTACACAAACAGGATCAAATATGTGGGTTAAATCATGAGTCCCGGTAAGTTCAGAAAAAAGTCTGCATTACTTCAAACGATTTGTTTATAGGTTGCATCAAAATGCTAGTCACCAACTAAAGTAAGGAAGAGTGTAAACAATACAATCGAAAATATATAAAATGAATAACTCATAGTAACTTCTTTTATGTTTGTCTATATTTTCTATGTGAGCTATACAAAGTTGATATAATGTGACGTTTGTTTTGGTTGGTTTAGATAATTCAATGAATCAATTTACTGAAAATCTACATTTCACTGGACTCGGCTATTGTACTCACCCGCTATTAGCGTTAAAACATCCCGTTTTAATTTTAAAATTTCACTTTTAGGTATGAACGTTTTTTTTTTTTTTGAAAAATTAATTAATGTAGAAATTTGATAGAATTGTGTAAAAAAATTAATCTTTTCTTTTTGTTGCGGTTAACCGTATACTATTACTTCTCCGAAGTTGATCCTTATAATATGTGACAGAATCAGATGGTGCAATAATACAGAATGTTTATTTTTTTTTCAAAATCAATTAATTCATTTCTGTAAAGGAAAAATTATTTAAAAAAAAACTAATGATGCAGTTTTAGTTTTTATCAAAATCGGCTCTGAGACTCCTTTAGTTATTTTTCGCTATTCCTTATAGTTTCGGATTTGGTCTATCACACCCAGTAAATGGGTACATATATATTTTAAATTATTATACATATTTATATAATATATACATTCCCTGTTTGAATCAGATATTCTTCACTATTTCATTAGTTTCAATTTTGTTTACACGTAACGCTTTTTTAATTTATTAATTTAAAATGATCTCAAATAAAAGTAGCCTAAGTTACTCTTTATAACATTGGCTTTCTGCTAGTGAAGGTTTCGTCAAAATCGGTCCAGACGTTTCAGATATTAGCCGAAACAAACTGACGGACAGATAGACAGACAAACATTTTAAAAATGGTATTTTTGATGTAAGTACCTCCTCTTCTTGAATCGGAAATTGTTCACTATTTTATTGGTTTCTACAATATTTTGTTTTCGCGTAATTCCCCTTTTCACTTATTCATTAAAATAAATATTTTTTTTTAGTAAAAGTAGCCTAAATTAATCCTTATAATATTAACTATAGGGGCTGTCCATTAATCACGTAATGTTTTAAAGACCTTTTTAGACTTTTTCATATTTTGTGATTTTTTTCTTTGATCCCCTCTCCCTCCTCTACAGCCCCAGCCCCTAATTGCGAGTGAAAGTCCCATCAAATTCGATTTAGCCGTTTCAGAGATTAGTCGTAAGAAACAGACTGACAGATAAAAAATTAAAAAATGGTTTTTTGATGTAAGTACTGTATATATGTACTTTCAAGCATTTAGTGAAAAGCACAAAATAATGTTCGACGTGACCCCTTAAATTGACATATATTTTTTAAGGGGCACAAACGCAGATACAAACAGATAAACAGATAAGAATTCTAAAAATCATTGTTTTGGGTTCTATTGCGTTGGTAAAGGCCCCCAATAATATTTTTTTTCATATTTCTTCCATGTACAGACAGCGACCCGTTAGAATTTTATTATATGTATAGATAAACAAATATCTAAAATAGAAGTAAGCCTAACTGCCTAAGTCACTCCTTATAACATTTGATAACTGCTCACAGTTAAAGTAAAAGTACCATCAAAATCGGTTCAGCCGTTTCAGAGATTGGTCGGAACAAACAGATAGGCGGACAGACTGACGGACAAAAAATTAAAAAATGTATTTTCATGCATTTAGAGAAAAGCGCAAAAAAATGTTCGACGTGATTCCTTAAATTGACATAACTTTTTTATTTATGAACCGATTGACATGAAACAAACACTAAATGTTAAGTGAAGCTAACTACAATATATTAGTGAAAACCGCATCTAAATCGGATAAGCCGTTTCTGAGATTAGCGTGCACAAACGCACAGATAAACAGACAAACAGATAAGAATTCTAAAAATCATTGTTTTGGGTTCTATTGCGTTGGTAAAGGCCCCCAGTAATATTTTTTTTCATATATCTTCCATGTACAGATATCGACCCGCTAGAATTTTATTATTAGTATATATAAGGAGTTCGACTCTATACTGCGGTCATTCAAATGGGAGGTTCGGTAAGTGTAACTCATCACATTCCGCATAAAAAATAAATTCCCAAAAATAGTTTTTAAACATTTAAAATATTTAAATATTCGAGCTCCACTGTTCGTGCGCACGCATTACACTATCTAAGGCGCGCGCCGTACAACTTTGGTTTACACTTACCTGTCGAGTCCATAGCACATAGTCAATACGCAATCCGTAAGTTGCATATAAGGTTTGATACTCATGTTTCGAGTCATCCATTTAGTGTATCGTAATACATTAATTTTCTTTTACACAACAACCGCATTTAACTCACTGTATCACTTAACAAAACCTTTAAAAACATAAACACTTTCTGGTGGACACACGAGTGTAAACGCGCGCGTAAGATAATTTAACAAAATAGCTAGGCGGGTCACTGATCTCAGTCAGCTGTGGTTAGGTCATTGACCTACGGTACCTAACTAATACGTCTAATTACCTCAGGTATGATTCGAATTTACCGTCACACTTGATCAGGCTTCCGACTGGCAAAGTAATTCTTCATCATCTCGTAAATAAACTTAATTGAATTTATTATATTACATGCGAAGGATTTCAAAAATTAATCACGTAACATTAAAATCAAAACGTGTCAAAACAATTTGGCGTGTTTAAAAATTAGAATCATCTCTGTTTACCAAAGTCATTTAATATTTCAGAAACAAACTGACGAGCGTATAAATAAGAATTATTAATAACTGTGTTGCGACATTTCGCTAACATAACATTTTTTTAATACCTTAAACAAGCCTACTTAAAAACAAAAAAAGAAAATTAATCATTCTTCTAATAATTATTAAACAAGTACATAAATATCACACGCGATCACAATCACTAGACACTCAAAACTAAATAAAAACAGATCATCTGTCTATGGCATTACGAAGTATTCGAGTCTCAACGTACCATTTAAGAAAACAAACACTTTCGAGTGTACACACAAACCACGAGTCAAATTGTGTGCGAAAGATAAGCGAACAAAATCACTAGGTAAGTCACTGACAAAAGTCAGCTGTATGGACCTACCAAACTACGTACAACTACGACATTACTTAACTTTACCTAAGTATGATTCGAATTTTCCGTCAAACTTCACCAGGCTTGAGATTGGCAAATTAATTGTGACATCATGTTAATTAACTTAATGAAATTCATAAAAACATATAACAAAACTGAATAACGTCAAGGCAGGTATTAGAAATTGATCATAGCATTTAAATAAATAAACTATGTATCACAACAATCAGGTGTGTTTAAACATTGGACTCATCTCTATTTATAATAATTATTATACTAGCCTCCGCCTGCTACACTCGCGTGGTATGTTGATAAAAGTAGATAGAATAGGTAGTCTATGTGTTATTTTGATGTAGAAGCTTTATTATTGTAAAGATTCATTAAAATCCATTTAGTACTTTTTGCGTGATAGAATAACAAACATCGATACATGCATACACATTTCACTTTTATAATATTAGTAAGAAAATATTTCAAGTAACAACATAATCCTTTACCTAATTAAGTAATAAAATACTATTTTTTAATAATTATTAGATTTAAAAATGTTCTACTATTGTATTTATAGTCTATCACAACTAATTTTTCATAAGCTATCTTAAATAACAATCATAATTTTTATACCTTAAACAAGCCTATTCAAATAATAAAAAAAGTAATGAAATACTTTTCTAATAAAATTAAATGGTGTCACACGTATGTCATCACTATACATCTGAAACGTACACAAAATATGCAAAAAAAATAGCTCACCAAGTATCCTTAGGTGAATAAATATTTTTATAACACTGAACTATTTTTCACAGTATCTATTAAACATATTTATTACGATATCTTTCACAGTAATCATTGTTTAAACATTTTTGTACTTCTAATAACACAATTATTGTCATTAATTCACTGTTTTTACACATTCGAAACTAAAAATGTAACACGCGTAATTTCTAACGTCTGGAGATACCGGAAGTTTTTTGCAACTAAAGTTAAAAAAACAAGGAGAAATGCAAGTGGGAGTGAGACGAAGATACTCAACGAAGACTCGAAGGACAAGGCCGCGCTAGCGGCGAAACTGATAACTTAAAACGAATTATCATTATTTAAAAATATTTAATACATAATTATAAAATACAGAATTACGTATTACGTAAAAATAAATAAAATATTACTCAACAGTAGTACGGCGGAGTGTTAAACATGTAATTCGTTTTTTCAAAAGTATTATTTAAAAATACCTTAGTACATTAATATTATTGAACTTCGCTAGTTTACACAATATTATGAAGTCTCATTTTTCGCATGACCTCTGCAACTTACGTATTATTTTAGTTATTGAATTCTAAATTGTTTGTTTTTGTTACTAAACCATTATCATCAACCACATATTAGCTTTCTTTATAAAAAATGATGAAACCGTACTTCAGCGAAAACTGAATGAACTATGGGTTAGGTTTGTTAAAAAAAAAATTACCTACTTCATTTACTAGTTACTGAACGTGGAAAGAGATAGGTACTATAAAGTCTCGAATTGAATTAATTTACAATTTCAAAATAATTCGATTTAAAGTAAGTTCAAATCTACCAAGGAGAAATTTTGTTCTTTGTATCTTACATTCTCTTATTCTCTTTAAAGGTCATGTCACGGAAAGTGTCCTTTAATGTCGCTTAATGTGAGGTCAAAGCATCAAGTTTCAAGGTCACTACTATTAGCCGTGATTTTCGCAATTAAAAAAATAAGTCGATATTTGACTTATTATTATCTACTAATAATGTAATAACATATTATTAACAATACAACTTCAAAGAAAGATAATAGGATTGAATACACTTAATTTACGTAACAATTTTTTATGAACTAAAATTATTTTGTTTTTAATTATTATTATTTACAACTTTTTAATAATAACAAGAATCTATTATAAGACAAATAATTTTTCTACTTAAGCACTTACGTATTTTATCCTTTTTATAAAATTTTAAGAGTTCATTCATCAGAATGTTTTATTGTGTTTTAGTAAATTAAAGTTATTCCATAAGTAAAATTGAATTTGAAATTGAATTTGATTAATACACGACCATAATAAATATTAGTGTTGATGTTGTTGTATGTACCTAATATGAGTATTATGAAAACAATGTTATAAAAGTCCGATGGCGCTATTTCACGGTTCAATAATACGGTTAAATAATAAAACGATAAAACATCGTCATTTTATTATTTATAAATAAATGTATTACTGTTGAAATATTATAAAAGTACGAAAATAAAACAGTTTAGTAAGAAAATTAATCATATTTTAAACGGCAGTGTGGAATGCAGATTAAAAAAAAATCTGTTTTAGGTAGCTAGTAATATTATTCTAATTTGCTAAACAAAAATAATTTTATTGTTCTGTTTTTGGCACGTATAAAAAAATAACAGAGATATGGGAAGTGGGGCGCCGGGGTACGGGCGGTACGGCCATCGCCGCTGCGCAAGAGTCTTTCCCCTTCATCGTTAGGCCGGGTGCAGGGGGTGGGACAGAGAGGTCCCGGGATCGCACGTCGCGCGTCGGCGTGGTTATTAGAATTATTAGTATTTCGTTAGCCCTTAGAAATTGCGATACAATGAATTGCTCGCGCAACTACAAGTTGATATTGCTTTGTTTTTTTTTCATTTGTTAAGTGTGTAGGTTAGGTTAGAACTTAACACTTATTTAAAATTATACGCGTTGTCATCATATTGTCTAATTTCTATTAATTCAATTTTATAAACTCAAATAATCATAATAGTTTTTTAAAAAGAGATATTACTGTCAATAGGGATTATTTAAATTTTTAAACATGCCGAATTGTTGTGACAAAGTCGTTGATTTGTAATGTTTTAATTGACTTTAAATTCGTGAAAATAGTGAAAATATGTTATTATAAATTACGATTTTTATAAACACGTATAGGCTATGACAAATATCGTGCAAAATATTAATATAGTGGGTATAACAAATGACATCAAATTATGCTTTGATAAAAATTGTAAATAAAATATTTAATTGGTGTTACCTAATGTGATTTATTTTGTTTATTTGTTTCGGAGGATACTTCGTGATGCCATAGAAAGATGATCTGTTTTTATTTAGTTTTGAGTGTCTAGTGATTGTGATCGCGTGTGATATTTATGTACTTGTTTAATAATTATTAGAAGAATGATTAATTTTCTTTTTTTGTTTTCAAGTAGGCTTGTTTAAGGTATTAAAAAAATGTTATGTTAGCGAAATGTCGCAACACAGTTATTAATAATTCTTATTTATACGCTCGTCAGTTTGTTTCTGAAATATTAAATGACTTTGGTAAACAGAGATGATTCTAATTTTTAAACACGCGAAATTGTTTTGACACATTTTGATTTTAATGTTACGTGATTAATTTTTGAAGTTACGTAACTATACGTACGCTTACGTAACTATTGGGATAAATTCAATTAAATTTATTTACGAGATGTTGTTACAATTACTTTGCCAGTCCGATGCCTGATCAAGTGTGACGGTAAATTCGAATCATACCTGAGGTAATTAGACGTATTAGGTAGGTACCGTAGGTCAATGATCTAACCACAGCTGACTGAGATCAGTGACCCGCCTAGCTATTTTGTTAAATTATCTTTCGCGCGCGTTTACACTCGTGTGTCCACCAAAAAGTGTTTATGTTTTTAAAGGTTTTGTTAAGTGATACAGTTAGTTAAGTGCGGTTGTTGTGTAAAAGAAAATTAAAGTACGATACACTAAATGGATGACTCGAAACATGAGTATCAAACCTTATATGCAACTTACGGATTGCGTATTGGTAGGTGCTATGGACTCGACCACTTTTACTCATTACGAGGTAAGTGTAAACCGAAGTTGTGCTGCGCGCGCCTTAGATAGTGTAATGCGTGCGCACGAACAGTGGAGCTCGAATATTTAAATATTTTAAATGTTTAAAAACTATTTTTGGGAATTTTTTTTGTATGCGGAATGTGATGAGTTACACTTACCGAGCCTCCCATTTGAATTACCGCAGTATAGAGTCGAACTCCTTATATATATATATATATATATATATATATATATATATATATATATATATATATATATATATATATATATATATATATACACGGCCTAAATTTTTTACATTAAACTTTGCCTTCAATTCACATATTAATTTATCACATATTTCTTTACTGTTATAAAATACAAAAAAATCATCCACAAATAATGCTATAAATACTCTGACATTTTTATTACAAATTATAAACAAGCAAGGTTCATACTGAGACTTAGTGTAACCTAGTTCTAACAAACAAACTTCCACTCTCTGGTACCAAGCTCTGGTCGACTGCTTTAATCCATATATAGCTCTTTTAAGTTTTAGTACTTTATTTTCACAGTTAGGCATATTTGAACAGGCTGGTATTTCCATGTAAATACATTCATCTAAAGAACCATTTAAAAATGCAGTAGGTACATCAAGGTGTAAACATTCTAAATTCTTATCTACACTTAAAGCTAGTAAAAGTCTCAACGTAGAGTACCTGAGCACTGGTGAGAAGGTTTCTTTATAATCCATACCTTTCTTTTGTGTGAAACCCTTTGCCACAAGTCTCGCTCTATATCTAATTTTGTTTTCACCGTTATACAATACAAATACAATACAAATATGCTTTATTGTACACCAAACAACAAATATATACAAAAACAAACAGAGAAGAAGGGAAAAAAAAAAATGTACAAAAGGCGGTCTTATCTTTAAAACAGCTATCTCTTCCAGACAACCTTTGGGCAAAGGACATGAAATTGAATTAAACGGTTAGGAAGTGTACAGAATAACATAAATAAATAAAATAGACTACATATACTACGTACGAACTTATATATATACATATGCATATAAAATAGATATACATATATTATATAAAATAATAAATAATAAAAATTGTAAACGACAAAACGTAAATATTTTCATAAAGATGCCTAAGAGCAAATAAAAATGATAATAACATATAACAAGAGTTTATAAAGATAAATAATGCGCTTTTATACGGCTTTTAAAAATATTTATAGACTGTGCGCGTCTTATGGTTACCGGTAACGAATTCCAAAGACGTACAGCTTGTACAGAAAAGGATTTGCTATAGAAGGAAGAAGAATGAGAAGGAGTTTCAAGGATTAGACTTTCTTCAGAGCGAAGAATCCGGTTATGCGTATTAGAAAGTAATTTGAAACGTTCTTTCAAGTAGGAAGGCGTATTTGAATTGAACAGTATACAGTAGAGAAGTGAGAGAATATGAGTATTCCTGCGAAGGCGAATTGGAAGCCACCCGAGCCTTTTACGGAAGGCAGAAATATGGTCATACTTTTTAAGTCCAAATATGAACCGAATACAAAGGTTTTGAATACGCTCGAGTTTATTTAATTGGTCTTCCCTGAGATCAAGATAACAAGTGTCAGCATAATCAAGAATTGGTAATAGGATAGTTTGTGCTAACGCAATTTTAGTGGGAATCGGTAAAAGATTACGCAATCTACGAATAGAGCCAATCGTAAAAAACATTTTACGACTAACTTCACTAATCTGTGATGTCCATGATAAATTTTGATCAAACATAATGCCTAAATTTTTTACCTTGCTGCTATACGGAATAATACTGTTATTGAAAATAAGAGGCGGCAAAAGTGAAATATCTAATTTACAAATTAATTTATAACTGCCAATAATAATAGCCTGGCTTTTAACGGGATTAACTGTTAAGCCAAAGGAATTACTCCAATCGACAATTTTATTTAGTTCTAAATTGACAAAGTGGACAGTTTGCGAGAGATCAGCTAGTTTGGAATGAGCATAAATCTGGAGATCGTCAGCATACAAGTGGTAGAGAGAAGAGATATGTTGAGTGATTGTATTAATAAAGATCGAAAAAAGTAGAGGCGATAGCACTCCTCCTTGAGGTACACCGGCACTCACAGTCAACCAATCAGAGTAACAGTCACGAACTAGTATACGCTGTCGGCGACCATGTAAGTAGCTATGAAACCAGTTAATTACCGATGGAGATATATTAAGAGAATTTAGAATCGCCAGTAATATATCAAAATCCACAGCGTTGAAAGCGTTACTAAAGTCTAGCAACGTCAACACTGTAATTTCCTGCTTATCCATAGCTAATCTGATATCATCAGTAATCTTAACTAAAGCAGTAGCCGTACTATGACCAGGTCTAAAACCAGACTGAAACGGATTTAAAAGATTATAAGAAGAAAGGAAAAACTCGAGTTGTTGATATAAAAGACGCTCCAAGACTTTAGATAGAAAAGGTAGGATAGAAAAAGGACGATAATCGCCAAAGGATGAAGGATTGTTTCTTTTCGGTAATGGGATAATTTGTGCGTCTTTCCAGGAAGAAGGAAAGGTACTAGATGTAATAGAGTTATTAAATATGCATTTAATAACTGGTGTCAAGTAATCAATTATAGGAAAAATCATTTTACGGCTAATACTGTCAGAACCGACGGCATCAGAATTAATAGCTAAAATATTCTTCTTAATATCACATTCGGAAAATTCACGAAAAGAAAAAGAGGGACAAGTTGGAGTCGATGAAGCAGAAAGTAGATTAATTGTATTACGTTTAGTTGCACTATCAAAGGCACCTGAATGGGTAAAATGACTATTAAGTTGATTGAGGTTAAGGTTGTTTGAATTAGAATCCATATTAAGTATTTTGCCGACTCCAAGAGATTTAAGAAATTTCCAAACTCTAGAGGAGTTGTCATCCTCTACAACAGAACTATAAATGTGCCGTTGATGTGTATCTCTACAAAGCTTGTTGCAACGATTCCGATATTTTTTATAAGCCAATTTGTTGTCATCAGACGGATCTAATTTGTATTTCGCCTTTGCCAAGTTTTTCTTTTCTTGCAGAGATTTAATTTCGGGAGTAATCCAAGGTGCAGGCAAATGTTTGATACGGACACGTTTAACTGGAGCGTGGATGTCGTACAGTTGAGCCAATAACGAATTGAAAATATTGACTTGCTCATCAACTGTCTTACCATCCACGGCTTCCATCCAATTTATTTTTCCTGCATCCTCCCGCAATCGTTCTAGACTCATTCCACCAAAACTGCGTTGCAGAAGAATTCTTGGTTTTGCCTTAAGGGGTTTGATTTTATAAGAAAGAAAAAGAAGATCATGGTATGAGAAAGCTAGTGCATCACATTGACCATGTTTTTCAACATGATCTATGGAAGAAACTATAATTAAATCTAACAAAGAAGGGACGCAATTAGGAAAGGAGTGGGTTGCAGAGAGAGGAAGGATATTCATGTTTGCTCCATTTATAATAGAATGTAAACGCAATGATCGTACATCGTTTTTTAATAGGCAAGTATTGAAGTCACCCATTATCACTGTATGATTGTACAAAGGTGTAAATAAATCTAAAAGGTTTTCGAAAGAGGAGAAGAAGTCAACGTTTTGTGAAGGACTGTAGTACACACCCATAAGTAATTTTGTGTGAGAAAGGGCAACTTCAATAAAAAGATGTTCTGGCTCTCCACCATTATGACTCTCAGAGGAACTCACAACAGAAAAGGGGATATGAGATCTTAGGTAGATAGCGACACCACCACCTGTTCGCCCAGTACGATCATTGCGGATCAAGTGAAACCCAGGGAGAGAATAAGAGATCGAAGGCAAACATGGCTTTAGCCAAGATTCAGATACTAAAATTGCATGTAAATGATTACATTGAAAAGAGGATAACATATCTGGAAAATGTGCTGGAATACTCTGTGCATTAATATGAATAACGTTAAAATTGTTCACGACGTTAGAGAAATGAAAATCAAGAGATTCACTGAGAGAAGGAGGTATACTGTAAAAACTACTGTCACTGTTCAAGTCATCAGATGAAAAAGAATGGAAAGAACTACTAATACTGTCGTTTAAAGCCATAATAATAATAATAATATATACTTAATAATAAAATAAATATATATCAATAATATACTAAAATAATAATAATAATAATAAATAACAAAATAAAATATATAAGTAGAAAAAAATAATAATAATAAGTATATGAAATAACATATCCAGTTTACCCGCCAGCTGGTAAGTAAGAGAGATAAAAATCAAGCAATTTCACCAACGTTTAAAAAAAAAAAGATAAAATTAAAATATTTTTAAATGAAGCTTTATACTACAAAATACAATCATGTCCTAAAAAGATTCGTTAACAACAAAACAAATAAAATATATGAAACTACCATCCAAACACACAAAACAAAAAAAAAAAACAATTGTCTATGACTTTGACATCTGACATTGACAAAAATAAATTATGTATAAAGTGACATATGATAAATTGATAAAAAGAAAAAGAAATAGAGGGTATTAAGTTACTTAAACGTACGGAATATAAACAATAAAACTACTTCTTAATAACTCTTTTTGTACGTGAAACAGTCACCTTGTCAGCAGCCTTGGCATCAACGGTTTTGCTTTGCACGGGAGACTTCAAGTTCGCGACACCAGATATGTTGTTGAGATCCGACATACAGTCAACTTTATGTCGAGAACCATCCGGAGCAATAATGTGGATCCAGCCATCCCGCGTCCAGCACTTATCGACGCCAAACCGAGCTCGTGCCTCAAGGAAAAGGTCGTGCCTACACTTGGTCAAAAACTCGGATTGCGTGACTCCAATTCCTTTAAACTTTGTTTTGGCAAACCAAACTTTGTCTCGAGTAATGACGTCACAGAATTTTATAACAATAGGCCTTGGCTTCGTTCCTAAAGCACGACCCAGTCGATAGGAGTTCTTGATGCTGGAGCTGGAAAAGTTCGAAAGTAGCAGATGTTCAGCTATTAGTCCAGTGACACGAGTTGTTGTGTCCTCAGTTTTCTCCTCTGACACGCCGTGAAGAAGGAGCATCCGCCGTCTTCTACGCAACTCCTGATTATCAATCTCTCTGGCAAGTAATTCAACCTGTCTCTGCAAGGTGTTCAAAGCAGATATAATGAACGACTTAAAAGTCGAGAATTCAACTGCCAGAGAATTGGTTGACACTGGAGACGAAGTTTTATGAAGATCTTGCTGGAATTCATTCATCTTAGTGTTGAATAACTCTGTCATCGCAGACAAAGATTCTTTAATGGTGTCCATAGTGACGTGATGTGGCAATAATGTTGGTTATAAAGTTATAAGTGAAAGAAGTGAAATTTTAATAGGAAAATAATAGCTGATGGGTAATTTTAACTACATATGCTGATTATAACAAAAATTGTCAAAAATATACAAATAATATATTTAATTTTTATATTAAACTTGAGAGCAAACAAAAGGTGTGTACATTTATTCACTCCTACCCGCCGAAAAAACTATTTTATTTTAAATACCCACTTGCACTTCACTATTGTTTTGTTCACTGGCCTATCTACAAGTTCCCATGCTTCTCTATCACTAAATGATTGCAACTCTTCTTTGATTGCTTGCTGCCAGTGTACACTGTCTGGACCATTGATTGCATCACTCAAGGAAATTTCATCACATGATACCTCATCATCAATACATAGATTAGCTATACCGTAGTACTCAGGCTTTTTCCTTACACGCTTTTCTGCATTTTTAATACCACTGCAAGGAAAATTAGCAATCTCTGTAACTTCTGGCATCAATGAACTTGACTCCTGGAAACTGTCCTCCGATTCTGAACTGGAGTTTTCTGGTATATAAGTCTCATCATGTTTGTTTGTCTGCTCATCTTCTGTATCATAACTTGACTTGTCAGACTGTCTATCCCCCACTGAATCCTGCTTTTCTTCACTGCTCTCCTGCAATATCATCTGTGTTGTCATACTGTCATTCTCTGGTTCCATGACCACAACATCTCTTGCTACTGTAACAGATTTTGATTCGGGATCATACAGTCTATACCACTTCACATTCTCAGAGTATCCAACCAAAAAAAGTTTTTTCGCTTTTCTATCCCACTTCAGCCGCCTTTCTTTAGGTATATGAGTCATGACTAAGCTGCCATAGACACGTATATGGCTGACGTCTGGTTTCTTACCAGTCCACAGTTCAAATGGGGTGCAATGCTAAAGACCCACAGCTGGGGATCTATTCTTCAGATATACTGCAGTTTGAACTGCCTCTGCCCACAATGTTTTATCAAACTTGGCATCAAATAAGAGACACTTAGCTTTTTCAACTACTGACCTATTATATCTCTCACAAAGCCCATTCTGTTGGGGTGTATATGGGTTGGTCTTCTGATGTATAATTCCAGTCTGCTTCAAGTAATTTTCCATTTGTGCTGAACAGAATTCTCCACCATTGTCTGTTCTTAAAATCTTTATTTTAGTAGATTTCTGGTTTTCCACTAAATTCTTAAATTGCTTGAAATAAGAGAAAGTCTCATCTTTAGATTTCAGAAAATACACAAAGCCCATTCGACTGTAATCATCGACCAATAGAAGAAAATATCTAGCCTGTCCAAGCGACTTGTTCTCCATAGGTCCGCAGAGGTCAGCATGTACTTGAAGGAGGCGTGGTAGTTATGGTAAAATAAACTCAAATAATAGAAATAAAGTATATAATTACTATTACCACTCACACTTCTTTTATTTCTGAATTTCCTTTTTGGCTAATTATCTAATTCTAATAAAAATTATTAAAACAAAAATGGGGTGTACGCGCTACGGATCAGTTGAGGACCGAGTAATCATTCCTTTGTCTCGAAAGTTGCTGGTCACCATCGCGCGATTCGTCCCACGGAGACGTTATACCAAATAAGTTAAAATTTTGTTGAGTGTAAATAATAATTGTAAATACTACTTCATACGTATATAAATAATTTGTGTATATTAAATATAATACAATGAATAATTAAATTTAGATCTTAAAAAATGTGTTTAATAAAGTACATAAACCATAATGTTTGTGAATGTAATTCTAGAAATACTTGTCTGTGGCTAACGCGTCGTGTGTAATGACAGATGACATGTGAAGTGTTTGTAATTTTAAGAAGTTAAATTATTGAGTTTAATTATTAAGATTTAATTTTACTTTTAAACTGAACAATGAAAAAGTTTGAAATTTGGGAGTACAATATAATAATTGACAATTTTGATGGTGACCGCTACACTACTCCCCCCTTGAGACCGTAGCTGAAGGCTACGGACGATAGTAATTCGGAAAGCGAACTATCCGACCGGATCGCGTTGTTTTGTTGCTGGTGTTGCCGGTGGGAGGTGGTGGTGGTGTCATCGACACTGTCCGCATTGAACTCGGTGGTACACTGGTCGCCGGTGGGTCGTCACTTGCGAGGTAAGCTGGCTTCAATCTGTCGATGGCAACAGTAGTGTCTCTGCCCTTTACCGTGATGACGTAATTTTTTTCGCCCCTTTTTAGTACCTTGTACGGACCAGTGTACGGAGGGTCGAGAGGTCGGCGGACGGCGTCATGACGCAAGAAGACGTGCGATGCTGAGGCCAGGCTGCTGGGCACGAAGAATGTCTTCTCGCCATGTCGACTTGCTGGAACTGGCGACAGTTTCGCCATGTGATGACGAAGTCTTGCCGCGAAGTCTGTGTAGTCGACTGTGGTGGTAAGTAAGGGCTTAATGAACTGCCCGGGGAGGGTTAAAGGTTCCCCGTAGACCAGCTCCGCTGATGAAGCTTTCAAATCTTCTTTCCAGGCGCTGCGGATGCCGAGCAGCACCAGGGGAAGAACCTCGGTCCAGTTCGTGTCGGTGTGACACCGGATGGCCGCCTTCAGCTGGCGGTGTAGGCGCTCGACCATACCATTGCAGGCAGGGTGGTACGCAGTGGTTGGCCGGTGCTGACTACCGAGGATCGCAGCAATGGAGTGGAACAAGCGACTCTCAAATTGCTTGCCCCGGTCGGTAGTGATGCGGTGAGGGCAACCGAAGCGAGACACCCAGCCTGCGATGAAGGTGCGGGCGCATGTCTCAGCAGAGATGTCAGCGATGGGATACGCCTCAGGCCAACGAGTAAAGCGATCGATGACAGTAAGGCAGTATCTGTAATTTGATGAAAGCGGTAAAGGCCCTACAACGTCCATGTGGACATGGGAAAAACGATGAGAAGGAATCTGGAAGGGAGAGGTGGGAGAGACTGTGTGCCGCGAGATTTTATTCTTCTGACACTCAACACATTCTCTGGTCCAGATCCTGCAGTCTTTCTTCAGGCCAGGCCAAACGAAATTTCTGGAGATCAGCTTGATCGTGGCCTGCCTGCCAGGGTGGCTCAGCTGGTGAAGCATGTTGAAAGCTTGTTTCCGGAAGGGCTCTGTAACATACGGGCGGATATTAGGTGTGGAGACATCACAGAACAATTCGACATCTGAGTCTGGTAAGCGAATCCGTCTTAGCTGAAGAGATGAAGTGTTGTTTGCCAGGAGTTCTTGAAGTTCCGAGTCTGTTTCTTGTGAATGTGCAAGTGCTGGATACTCCAAAGATGGTAACTTCATTGCTTCCACACGTGACAGAGCATCTGCAACCACATTGTCCTTGCCTGCTACATACTGGATATCCGTGGTAAACTGCGCTATGAAATCTAGGTAGCGGAACTGCCTAGGAGAACACTTGTCTCGACTGCGTGCATATACGTATGACAGAGGCTTATGATCCGTGTAGACAGTAAAATGTTTACCCTCAACCATGTACCGGAAGTATTTGACGGCATCATAAATGGCTAAGAGCTCTCTGTCATACGGACTGTACTTTTTCTGTGCCTCAGATAAGCGCCTTGAGAAAAATGCTAGTGGTCTCCATGCATTGTCGATCTTCTGCTGCAGAACAGCACCTATAGAGGTATCAGAAGCATCTGTAAATAAAGCTAGCTGAGCATTAGGTACAGGGTGAGATAGCAACACTGCATTAGATAGTGCTAACTTACAAGCAGTAAAAGCATTAAGCATATCTAGCGTTAATGAGATCATCTGTGAACCTTTGGTTTTAGATCCTGTGAGGACGACGTTGAGAGGCGCCTGTAATCGAGCTGCACCTGGGACAAAGCGGCGATAGAAATTGAACATCCCCAAAAAGCGACGCATCTCTTTGACGGTCTTGGGAGCTGGGTAGTCCTGGATCGCCTGCACTTTCTCCGTAAGAGGACGTATGCCTTCTGCAGTTACTTCATGCCCTAGGAAGGTAATGGAAGTAAGACCGAGTTCACATTTTGCAGAGTTAATTACAATCCCGTATTCAGATAAACGTTTGAAAAGAAGATGCAGATGTTCAGAGTGCTCTGCTGCTGTCTTTGAGAACACGAGAATATCGTCAAGATAACAGTAGCAGAACGACATTCCACGTAGCACTTCATCCATAAAACGCTGGAACGTTGCGCAGCATTTCTCAGCCCAAATGTCATGCACGGGAATTCAAATAGCCCAAATGGTGTAGTGATTGCAGTTTTCTGAATATCATCGGGATGGACTGGAATCTGAGTAAAAGCTTTAACCAAGTCAATTTTACTGTACAGCCTGCTACCAGCTAACTGATGCGCGAAGTCCTGGATGTGTGGGATCGGATATCTATCCGGGATCGTCCGTGCGTTGAGTGCCCTATAGTCACCACAGGGGCGCCACCCGTTGTCCTTCTTCGGAGCGAGGTGCAGGGGGGAAGACCATGGACTCTCTGATGGACGAGCCGTGCCGTTCGCTAACATTGTCTCAAACTCCTTCTGTGCGATCTTGAGCTTCTCCGGGTGCAAACGACGTGGTCGATTAGATATGGGTGGACCAGGCGTGGTGCGAATGTGATGCACAGTGTTGTGGCTGACCTGACGTTGCGTCCCCGAAGGACGAACGATTGCCGGGTACAGCCGGAGAAGTTCGTGGTACTCCGTACTGCCTCCCACTGACTTGACAGAGGCGATGACTGACGTGGTACTGGCTGCAGACGACGCCGAGGATGACAGCTGAGTAAGTCCGTCAATGAGGCGGTAATTTTTTAAATCAACTAAAATATTATAGTGACTGAGGAAGTCTGCTCCGATGATAGCTTTCGAGACATCAGCCACTATGAACTTCCAGGAAAAAACACGGCGGAGGCCTAGGTTTAAGTGAAGTTCAATACATCCATACGTATCGATAGCTGTCCCGTTCGCTGCGAATAGCTGGTACTCAGACTTGCTGCGCCGTTGCTGGAGTGCTGTGCGAGGATATACACAGATATCGGACCCTGTGTCCACCAGAAATGTGGTTTTAGTGGCCCGATCGATCACAAACAAGCGGCGTGGTTTGGTGGGGCAGACGTTAACCGCTACTTCCGGCTGCCGTTGGCATTTCCCGCATATGAGCAGGGCGTGGTACACCGCGTGGCCTTATCACCGAAACGGTTATGATACCAGCAGATCGAAACATTCCAGCGCCGTCTAGAACGCGAGCGATTACGCTGGGCTCGGGCCGAGGACGGATCTCTACCACTACGCTGAAATCTCTCTGTAGAGCGAGAGCGATAGTGTGCCTGACCTGCTTTCTGTAGAGCCGCCACTTGCAGAGTTAATTGTGCGATGCTCTCTTTCAGTTCGGCGTACTCGCTGCTGGTGCTCGTGCTCGCCACTGCGTGGGGTACCGGGAGTGCTGGAGCTGGCGTCGGTGCGATCTCGTGCACGCGGTCTGCTAATTCTGCAACAGACTCAAGAGGGAGATTAGGCTGGGATGCTATGATCGTCTGTATGTTGGTGGGCAGCCTACTGGCCCACAACGTGGCCATAAAAGACTCAGGTACGTTGTGCCCGGCCAAGGTCTGCAGATGACGCAAAAATTGCGATGGCTTGCGGTCACCAAGCTCCTCGTGGGTAAGAATCTGTTGGATTCGTTTCGTATGCGAGTCAGACAGCCTACGGATTAGCTCAGATTTAAGCTTAGTATACTTTTCCTGAGCTGGCGGGTTCTCAATAATATCCCGTGCTTCCATCATGCAACGGTGGTCCAATTGGCCTATAACTGTATAAAACTTTGTGCTATCAGACGTTATACCTGCCATGACGAACTGTCCCTCTATCTGCGCGAACCATAGCGCCGGCTCTTCCGGCCAAAACGGCGGCAGCTTCACACTGACCCTGCAGATGTCAGCCCCTCCTGACGTCTCGAGGTCTGCTCCAGTGGACATCGTGCACTTTTCCAGTGAAGTGTTCTTCGTCGGGGTCACCAGTGAAGGAGGCGTGGTAGTTATGGTAAAATAAACTCAAATAATAGAAATAAAGTATATAATTACTATTACCACTCACACTTCTTTTATTTCTGAATTTCCTTTTTGGCTAATTATCTAATTCTAATAAAAATTATTAAAACAAAAATGGGGTGTACGCGCTACGGATCAGTTGAGGACCGAGTAATCATTCCTTTGTCTCGAAAGTTGCTGGTCACCATCGCGCGATTCGTCCCACGGAGACGTTATACCAAATAAGTTAAAATTTTGTTGAGTGTAAATAATAATTGTAAATACTACTTCATACGTATATAAATAATTTGTGTATATTAAATATAATACAATGAATAATTAAATTTAGATCTTAAAAAATGTGTTTAATAAAGTACATAAACCATAATGTTTGTGAATGTAATTCTAGAAATACTTGTCTGTGGCTAACGCGTCGTGTGTAATGACAGATGACATGTGAAGTGTTTGTAATTTTAAGAAGTTAAATTATTGAGTTTAATTATTAAGATTTAATTTTACTTTTAAACTGAACAATGAAAAAGTTTGAAATTTGGGAGTACAATATAATAATTGACAATTTTGATGGTGACCGCTACATACTATATTCAAAATATTATCACTGCGTGATGAACTAATGGGGAAGGGTAGTTTGGTTTGCTTTCCCTCGCGGCACACTGTACAATTTGCTCTGCTTATTCCTGTCTTATCTTGGAATAATAAGCCTTGAACTGCTCTATCTCTCATAATCTTTAGGTCGTTACTGTTTATGTGGCCGAGCCGTCTGTGCCATGTCCAACTAGAAGTCACTGCGGATGCTGCTAACAGTTGTTCTGACTTCACAATGTTTAACTTATACACACCATTGGTTAGGTTAGCTTCTCCAATGCATTCGTTCTGTTTATTATAAATGTAGCATACATTTTCTTTGAAAATCACTCTGTTGCCACTATTTATTATCTTATTCACGGATAGAAGGTTTGTGGTAAGGTTATGTATGCATAAAACATTGTTGACATTTACCTTGTGTTCCTTATTTCGAACTTTTGTGGTAATTTCTATGTCACCGGAACATATAACTGGCACGGTTTCCTTGTTAGCCACCACTATATCACGAGTCTCAAGGTTATATGAAACATTCTTCAGCAAACTTTTGCTCGACTGCGAAATCATATGAGTACTAGCACCCGAGTCGACATACCAATCTTTGTCACTGAATTCACCCGTCACGAACATTGCACTAAATGCATTTACTTGTTTATCTTTTTCCATTTCTGGGGAACGACACTGATTTTTGAAATGTCCGAGTTGCTTGCATTTGTAACACCGAATATTTTTCACCGGTTTTCCGTCACTTGAATGGCTGACGTTTTTGTTTGACGTTGACGTTTGTGTGCGTTTCCCGCCATTCCGTTGATGTTTGGATAAACCTTTTGAAAAAAATGCTCCTTCGGTTTTATTTTCAATATCTGCACTCATATCTAACAGCTTGGTCTTTATTGCATCTGCACTTATTTTCATGCCAGAGTGCTCGATGGCCATTATCATGGGCGCGAACTTGTCGGGTAATCCGGCTAATAAAAGTGAACCGACCCACTCGTCATTAATCTCGAAACCTGTACCTTTTAACTTTTAAGCCGTATCAACAATCTGGGTCACGTACGCAGTCATTGATTCCGAGCTGTCTAGGCGAATGGAAATCAAAGTTCTGAGTAGGCTGATGCGACGCGTGAATACGGAATCGTCAAATAACGACTTTAACTTTGCCCACAAGTTATGCACGGTGGTTTCATTCTTGATGTGAACGTAGAGTGATGGGTCGATAGTCATCACCATCTTTGCTTTAGCCTTCCGATCATCTTGCTCACTGAGAGTAGCACTATTCGCGAGGTCGATACCTTCGAGAATCAAAAAATTTTCGACGGCAAATGCCCAATCGTCGTAATTATCTCTTCCCTTTAGCTTCGGGACGTTCAACGAATAATTTCCTGCCATTGTAAATGCACTATTATAAAGACTTTTTAATTAATTTGGACTGGGCCCATAACCTAATAAAACTCGAGTGTGATTTGTAACGTACTAACGCCTTTTTTTTTATTGAGAGAAGAGATTACACTTAAGCTGCGCTAGAGGTGACACTAGTTGTTCATAGACAATATTTTGATACCATAGATAAAATATACAATATTTTTTTTTACAGTTTTATATTTCTTAATGGAATGTTTGTATTACGGTTATTAGGCATAACAACTGGAACAGTATTTCTTAGTATATTTAATTTTAATTTATTTAATATGGAACTCCAACACAGGTACATATGTAATGCAAAGAAATACAAGTTTAGACAATAAAATTTTAAATGTACCTCCAATTATAGGAAAACACAACATGCACTTATACACTATTGAACTCTAAAACAAAAGTTAAGAAACAAAAATAAAGAGAAAAAAACTGAAACTAATAATTACAAAACAATGAAAACGAAAACTATTTAACAAATCTAAACTAAGCAAAATGAAAATAAATTCAGAAACAAATTATAGAAACAAATTTACTTTGATTAACGATTTGCATAAAAGGCATAACATTTCTTTTTGAAAGTGCTAAAAGTGTCGAAACCCATGTCGACAGTTGGTATTGCGTTATATAAGCGTGTCATTCGGGCTAATGGTGAATTTTTCCCAAGATTGGTTCTATTCTTACTAATTTTGAACAATGGACATGGGTTCCGAGGTGGTCTCCGTGGCACGTTTATATTAAGCTTTTCAAGCAAATATTTACTGTCCACTTTATTATGAAAAAGCTTATACAAAAAGGCTAAATCCAATAAGGATCTTCGCACACGAAGAGGTTGCATTTCGAAGTACTTAAGTCTATTGCTATAGCTTTTTACGTGTACCCTCATTCTGTAACACAAGTGTCTCAAAAATCGTTTTTGCACCTTTTCAATACGATCATCATATACCTTATATAACGATGACCATACTTGACAACAATACTCAAGTTTACTCCTAACATAACAATTATAAAGTGGAATCATGGTGGATGTACTCCTGAAGTCTTTAGATTATCTTATAATAAAACCCAGTGATTTCAACGCAGAAGTGACAATGATATCAACGTGAGCATCGAAGCGGAGATTACTGTCAAATATAACGCCTAAATCACGTACCGTTTTTGACTCCTGTAGATGTTTTTCGGAGATTGTATATGAACTAATTATTGGATTTCTTTTTCTTGTGAATCTAATGAAACAGCACTTCAGGGGATTCAAATACATTTTATTGTTCTGACACCAAATTACCAGATGATTTAGGTCCTCTTGAAGCTCCAAGACATCAGACTGTTGCTTAATAATCTTAGTGATTTTGAGATCGTCTGCAAACATGTATACATGTGAGTGCTTTATTACCGTTACGAGATCATTTACAAACAATATAAAAAAGAGTGGACCCAAATTTGAGCCTTGAGGGACCCCGGAGGTGGCAATGTAGGGATATGATTCATAGCCATCGATGACGACTTTCGCTGGCCTATTACAAAGATAAGATTTACACCATGTCAATAAAGGATTGGAAATTCCGTGATGCTTAAGAAGCAACAGGTCATGGTCAACTTTGTCGAATGCCTTTGAAAAATCTGTATAGATAGAATCAATTTGCAAGTTACTGTCCACTGCGTCTATAAGATCTGAAAGGTAGTTTAATAAATTTGTATTTGTGGACCTTATAGCAATGAATCCATGTTGATCGGATGATAGAAGAGGCTTGACATGATGAAAAATAAACGGGTAAATAAGGGATTCAAAAGCCTTCGACATTGCTGATAGAATCGATATTGGCCTATAATTGCGTACACACTCCTTATTACCGTCCTTAAATATTGGTACTATTCTGGCCTCTTTCCACTTGTCCGGGAATATACCACTGTAAATAGAGGTATTATAGATAATTGCTAGTAGTAAGGATATAGAATCAGAACAGTTTTTCAAAAATATAGGTGGTATATTATCCGGTCCCGCAGTTTGCTGCACATCAAGTCTTTTTAATTTAATTGCAACGCTTTTTTGAGAAATAAATATATTTTCCATTTCGTTACAAGATGTCGAATTACTTAAGCTATAGCTCGAATAGCCAAGATTTGCCTCAAATACGCTTGAAAAGTTTAGAGCAAAAAGATCGCATATGCCCTTTTTGTCTGTTGCTTTACTTTCATTAAATGACATAATAGGTGGATAGTTGGAACTATTTTTATGTTTATTCTTTATGTGTGTCCAGAAGTACTTTGGATTATTACTAATAGCGGACTCAATTGACATAATGTAGTTATCATAACAATGATGTACAAGTTTTTCACAATCATCGCGAAGATATTGGAATTCAAGTAAATCTAGAGGATTTTTGTATTTTTTATAACGAGTGTGATATTTATGTTTTTGTCTAATCAGATAAATTAAATTAGAATTAAACCAAGTTGGATACTTATTATTATATTTTTTACTTTTAGGAACATGCTGCTAGATTATTTCTCTTAATATACTATAGAATTTATCTATCATAAGATTGACATCGTCATAAATGAGGACCTCCTCTAACCAAGATATTTTGTCCAAGGCTGCTATAATTTTATCGTAATCTGCTTTACGAAAATTAAACCGTATATTCGTAGGATTCGCATTCGCATTTTCTTTACCCAATGGAAACGAAACAAATATCTCTAAAGGAAGGTGATGTGAGTCGACTTTACGTAGTGGTGAATTGCATTTTTTTATCTTAAGAAAATCCGAATCAAATAAAACTAAATCTAAAACTCGGTCATTCTCGTTAGTAATGCAGTTAAATTGACGGATGTCGTTCAATTCCATAAAATCCGATAGGGCATTATGTATGCCGCAACCAAGATTAAATTCAGGGACTAAGTTAGAACCAGATTCGCTTGAATTCCATGTAATATTATTGATATTAAAGTCACCTAGTTTTAAGGTATATTTAGAAGAATTCCGTTCAAATAATTTGTTGGCCTCATCAAAAAAAATATTAAATGTTCTTAGGTTCATCGGAGGAGGAAGATATACGCCGCAGATTTTTAAAAATTCTTTACTTTTGCCTGAATTTATTTCTACCATAATCCATAGACCCTCATAATCGCTACTATGTCCTAAAATATTATATGACGGAAATTTTGTCGAAACCGCTATTAATACATTTCCTCCGAGCCTAGCCCCAGCTCGGTCAGTCCTATAAACATTATATCTACTGTCGAATATTTCATTGTCAAATATGGTACCGTTTAAACAAGTTTCCGTAAATACAATTATATCGTAGTTGGTATTTAAAATTTTTAAGGATACATCGATAGTGTTAGACCTAAGACCCCTAACATTTTGATAATAAATATTTAAAGTACTGAATTTAATTGTTTTAAAAAACTATAACAAATAACCAACTTTTAAACAAATTTGAGATCAATTGAATAATAATAAAAACATTAAGTTGTAACTATTCTAACTTATCAACACAGTCTTGATTTTTTATAAGTTTGTGTTCGGATGACTCATTCTTTCGCACGTAGATACGACCTGACTTAATCCAGACATATCTGTAATTTTTTGCCTTAGCTTTGATCCTGGTAGCAGCATGAAGAGCTTTCATAGCCGGAGATAAATTTTCCATCACATAAATCGGTGTTTTATCACCCGATATGCCAATATGGCTTGTATTTAATTTATACAGTTTATTTTTATTCTTCTTGTTAAAAGATAAATTGGCGGCCAAAAACCCATCTCGTACTATTGGGGAACTAAATTTCACTAGTACAGACCTAGGGCGGGGATTTGACTTATACAATTTCGAGACGCGTGTACAGATATGCATGTCAGATTCATTTAGTTTATAATTCATATTTAATATAACGGGTCTTATCACGATAACTAATAGTAGTAATACCTTTTTATTGCCCGACGTTTCCACGAAGTTACATTCGCCGTGGTCACGAGCTGACTGGTGTACCGCGCGCCCTCCGGCGACGAGTGCGCGAGTTTTCTTCGCCTACCCTCACAATATTAATATTGTCTTTACCGTTATTATAATGCTGGGAGCACACTACACTAACACAATCGGTTCGCGCGAACATTGTTCGAGGTACTTCACTTTTGTTAAATTTATTTATCATCGGGTTCCAAGCGGCCGACAATTTAAATCCGTCATCGCGATTGAAGGTTTTATGTTTTTTAATTTTAATTGCTTCCCGTACTAAGCGGCAATAATAATTTTTGTCAACAAAAGTGAAGTACCTCGAACAATGTTCGCGCGAACCGAAATGTTGAGACATTACTGGCCCTAGAATGTTGTTCCATTTGAGTTAATCTGGCACTAAGATCTGAGACAGTACATTTTAATTCATTATTTTTCGACTCCAAGTCTTTTATACGCACCGATTTAATCTTAATATCTTGTCTAATTTCTTCATATTTTTGCTCAAAGAAATTTAATGAATTAGTTAATTGTTCAACCTGCTGTAACAAGTCCTTGTTTCTGTATTCAAGTATTTCGAATATTTTTGTTTCAAAGTTTGAGAGAAAAGAAGATAATTCGTTTCTTACCACATACCGTATTTCATTCTTAATAACATCAGATATGGGAGATTTCGTGCATTCTAATTCCTGAGAGTCCGACGTATTTATATATTCATCTCTGACGGATCTGTCTTCACGTTCAATATTTAGAAATTTCTGGGCATGATGGGTTACTTTCAGTTTGGTTTTGAGTACCATAACGACTGCTAATTGGTGTGTTCGTATTATCACACTTAAGTATTTTGTTACGACACGCTTGACAAGTTCAGTTATTTTTATTTTCTTGAGACATAGAATTAAATTTTTTAGGTGTCAAGTTCGCACAGAGGAGATCATAGTTATCTTTACATTTTATGCAAGTTAAAAAGTCTTTTCGCGTTATTGATGAACGACAACCTGCGCATTGCTTTGACATCTTGCATAAAACTATAAATTTATAACAAATTGTTGAACTGGTAAACAGCGCTGACACTTGTTGCTAAATTAAGTAATTTCAATAAGCGAACGTAATTCCAGTAGATAAGGACTTCTTCACGATGTACAGGTGCGAGCCGTATGAATCACACGCACGGCTCGGCTACAGGTCAATGCCCTGTGGTCACAGCGACAACCGTGTATTAGTTTATACTAACACTGCTTATATAATAATTTGTAATTTTAATTTCTTAACACACACAAATCTTTGATTTGCACCACATTTTACTTTAGTCACTTTTAAGTACTGGCACTATAGTATACAATTGTTCAATTATAACGTACAAAATAACTATAAATACTAGTTAAATAAAATAAATTTCGAGAGAACACACATTTAGAAATTACAAATATGTGTATTAAACCTGTATGTATATATCATTAGATGCTTCTGCTCAAACATAACGAGGTATGTCTTTACTCTTTCTTTTATTTGTGCATTTCGCAAATATATCATTCGTCGTCGTCGTCAGTCAATCGCAGTCCACTGCTGGACATAGGCCTCCCCAAGTTTGCGCCAAACATCCCGATCCTCAGCAACCCTCATCCAGCCTGCTTCGGCAACCTTGCGTATGTCGTCAGTCCAGCGGGCCGAAGGGCGTCCTACACTACGTTTGCCAAGACGCGGTCTCCACTCCAGGACTCGTCTGCTCCAACGGCCATCGGTCCTGCGGCAGACGTGGCCGGCCCATTGCCACTTCAGCTTGCTAATTTTGCGAGCTATGTCGGTTACTTTCGTTCTCTCACGGATAACCTCATTCCTGATTTTATCCTTGAGAGAGACCCCGAGCATAGCTCGCTCCATAGCACGCTGAGCGACTTTGAATCTGTGGACCAGCCCCATTGACACTGTCCGCGTCTCGGCAGCGTATGTCATCACCGGTTTTTTTTTTGTTTAATACTAATCCCACTGTCGCTATTTATTGTGCGACATCTTTTGTGCTGTTTTATTTTGACTGTATATAATGATGCCTTTGCTGAAAGAGGAGTGTAAGCATGCATGTATGTATGAGAAGTAGTAGAATAGTGCAACAGTGGGTTACATGATAATTAATTCTAACATTTCATTACAGATGTGCTGCCCGTGAAATTCCAAAATTATTACTTCATCACATATGTACTATCCGTGGCAGATAGTACATTTATTTTAATTAATTAAATATAATTATGGTACATTGTTTGTCACTATATTACATTATTTAATACTATTGCATGTTATTTAACACATTTCTATTGGTTTATTCATTATCATTATCATTTATTAGTTATTACGTAATGTATTATACAATTATTTATTATACAATTCCATTTTGAATATTTCTATTGATTATAATATTTATATTTGTTTTATTTCAGCGTATTGTTTATCTATATATTTCTCTATTGAGTCAATTTTAATTAAACTAATTGTGACTATCTTAGGTCTAGTCACCGTCCGCCATTGTTGCACCGAATTTTTTATTTTACTATTAATTACCTATAGTTTCTAGTTTACAATTTTGATTTACAAATTTCCGGGCCCCGCGGTTTGATGTAGCCGCAGGGATAGGTTCCTGAATATTGTAGCGTTACGTAAAAATGACTGTAGCCTTATTCTTGATGTTACATTCTCTAACGATTTTAGTTGCGTATTCGAGGAACCTATCCCTTGTGCCATCATCATCCATTAGGAACCTAAAATTTTCTTTTAATAGTTTTATTCCAGTTGACATCTCAAGATTGAATCTATCAAGGTTGTATTTTACGCATTCGCAGAGTATATGCTTTATGTTTTCGGTAGATGTGCCATCACAATCACATACTGGGCTGTTTATTATTTTGAATCTATGGAGATATTCGCCGAAGCCACCATGACCTGTGAGGATTTGAGCTAAGATATTATTCGTTTTAAATTTTTTTAGGACACGATGGGCTCGGCGAATATCCGGTAAGAATGTCTTCGTGAGCTCTCCGGTTGCTTCTTCGGTGTATCTCTCTTGCCATTTTTCTATGGTTTTTTGGCGGAGGAGCCATTTCACTGAGGATATCGGGACGGCCCCGTACGCCGGCGCAGTTTTACTAGTGAGAGCGGCCTGCTTCGCCAACTCATCTGCTCTTTCCAAGTTTTCTTATGTCTTCCAGGGTGTTAATTTCCACCACGATCGGGTGCAGGTTTGTTGGATCCTCGATAGCTTGTAGAGCCGATCGTGAGTCTGATAGGATCTTAGCATTGCGGAGCTGTTTTAATTTTTTGGCTAGATGTTTACATGCCCTTAGGATTGCAGTTAATTCAGACTGAAAGACAGAGCAGAAGCTCTCAAGTCTGATGGTGTGGTATGCTATCTTCTTATCTTCTTTCCATATTGAAACTGCAGCCCCTATTCTGCCTTCCAGTCTGCTTCCATCGGTATATATATTGAGCCCATTATTGTATATTCCTGCTATCTCTTCCTGTGTTGAGATGATGGAGTGGTGGATTGAGTTCTCTTTGCAGAGTGAGGAAGGTCGAATGGGCTACATCGCCGTTCTGCTCTTCTTCAGGGGTAGTAAGACAATGGCTTACCTCGTTTTATTTCATATAGTTTTGCCGTCTCTAGTGCCCTAAGATCTAGTGGTAGAATTCTTCCTAAGAGGGTACTTGCGTTGAGAGAAACTGTTCTGTGTGCTTTGCAGATTTTTAGGGCGAATAGACGGGTTATCTTGTTAAGCGTATTGGTTGCGTATTTTTTGGTTAGTACAGGACTCCAGACGCTCGATGCGTAAAGGACCGTTGGCTCGATCACCATGGTGTATAGGGTGTGTAGAATTTCTGAGTTTAGTCCCCATGTTGCCTTTGTTGCGCGCGCTATTATCTTGTAGCGGTTTATGCTCTTTCTGTATATGTGCTCAAGATGAAGTTTAAAGTAAAGTGCTGGGTCCAGAGTAACGCCAAGTAGTGTTAATTTGTTGGAGATGCTTATGGTGATGTCGTATAGTTTAAATGATGGCTGGTCATATTTGGTTTTCATGGTTACGATGATGGCCTGGGTTTTGTGGGCAGCAAATCGCAGTTTATTTTCTCTTCCCCATTTTACAATCTCGTTTAGTGTGTTGTTAACTTTGTCGTTGAGTTCAGTCGAGTTGTCGGCGTGAGCGATGACCAAAATGTCATCGGCGAATGCCTGAACATGTGCTGGAAAATTGGTTGCTGCTTGGAGTAATGGGTCCATAATCAGGTTCCATAGGAGGGGTCCTTCTGTTGAACCTTGGATGCATCTCTTATTTGTAGGTTTGGTGATGGTGTTCCCAACATATGTTAGGGTGATGGTTCTGTCATTCAGATAGCTGTTTAGGATTCGGATTATATGGGGATTGCAATTTTTGTCTAGCAGCTGTTCCTTTACCTTAGACCACCATGCGTTATCGAAAGCGCCTTCAATATCTAGGGATATTAGGGCTACTATTTTCTTATCCCTTACTTTGTCTTTGACCATATTTATTGCGTCATACAGTGCGTCTTCTGTGCTCCTCGTGGTAAGAAAGCCATACTGACGGGGGCTGATGGATGATTCCCTTCCTAACGCCCATAGTAGCCTGGTGCAAATCATTTTTTCGAGTACCTTCCCAAGAACTGGGAGGAGGCCAATGGATCTGTAGGACTTGGCTTGTGTGTAGTCTTCTTTACCGGGTTTTCTTAGTATTCTTATGGTGGCCCCCTTCCAGTCCCTGGGAAAGTAACCTGTTCTTAGGCAAGTGTTATAAATGCTCAAGAGCAACTGTGTGTTTGCCTTGAATGCCTCCGCACATATATCCGCTGTTAGTCCGTCGGCGCCAGGTGCCTTGTTTGGGCTCATGTTTCTTAGCACTTGTTGTACTTCTTCTTGGGTGAATGGTGTCGCAACTACGTCTGTCATTTTTTGGTATAAGGAGTTGAGTCGTAGTTTGACCTTTTCCCTTGTTTCGTTGTGGCTGGGTTGGTCATAATTTAGGTCGTCTAGGGGATAAAAGGTATCCGCTAAGAGTTCGGCAGATTGTTGGGCTGTTAGTTCCAAAATCTATGGCACCAGTTGATTATTTCTAAATGGGAAAAAAATCTCTCATGTATGTACAAAATTAACAGAATCCCTTGAGGTAACTAAACTTATATCGTCTTGATTTATCATTGATTATCCTATTACCCTCTTTCCTCCACGTTGTTCTTTTCGTTACTTGAGCCTCGATAGTCTTGTAATTTTTCAGTGATGAAAGGTAGCCGCAGTATAATTGTTCTGGCGTTTCATATTGATACGCTTTAGCATTTGTGCGTAACTCCACTGGAAGTCCTTTTATAATGCAGGAAATTGCTGCTTCCCCATAAATTTTGCATTTTTTTAACAGAGAAATTTTATCGTGAAAATATTTTTTGTCATAGTTTCACTCTCCATCTTGTTTCTTGCAAGCATATTTTCTAGGCAGTCTTTATAGTCAAATGCTAGAGGGAAAACTGTCTTAAGAGCTTCCATTCTTCCCAGTTCATGTCATAATCTTCTAAGTCATCATACCATTCTCTTGCTGAACCACGAAGTTTGATTTGCATAATAAACTGACGACCTTTGGAGTCCCATTCGTAGATATCACCCAATTGATCGCTCTTATGTAACCACCCGCTTACGTTGCTATTTTTATCTTCTGGTCGAAATTCGGGGATCATTTCAGCATGATTTTGTACGAAACTACGCTTAGGTTTTGATGTCGCTAACACTTATTTAAATCGTTTAATTTAACATAACCAACAGTCATTGTGAAATTTATGAAAAGTCAATTATAAATAACTTAATATATGACCACTGCGGTCAAAAATGTTCACTTCAATTAAAATTAAATTAAATTAAAATTAAAGAAAAAAATATGTAGTCTATTAGCACTTTGCAGCGTTCGTGATCACGGGTAGAGTCTACCTAATATACGCGATTTAAATCCGTTTCAAATAGTTTTATTTCAATGAATAATAATCGTGAAAATCTAAGACAATGATAAGATCGGAGTAATGAGATAATAAGCTCTGCGCGTTGATATGCACCAAGGAGAGGAGGTTCGAACAACTTTCAAAAATTTTCGACAATTTGTTTTCAAGTCGTTCAAAATCCGATAGCGAGGTATTATTACTTGCGATACTCATAAAATCATCCGAAGAACAAGAAAAATACTCATCATCCAACATAATAATAACTGATTTGTTTAATAATATAAAATGAATAATAATAATATTTTTATATAATAAATAACTAATACCGTAAATAATAATAAAAAGAGAAAAATATTCAATTCAATTCTTTGGTTTATGGCGAGAAAAATATTGCCAATTAATCACTATACACAGATCTTAGACATAAGTTGACTGTAGGTAGGTAACACACTTCGTAAATGTATACACTGAAGTTGTATAGTCAGTAGATAACATAGAAAATTAATACAATAAAGAAATCAAAAGAAAAATAAAAACAAATATTAAATTGTAAAAAAAATAATAATAAAAGAAAAAAAAAAAGAAAAGTAAGTTGTCATAAGTCTCAAAAAGCATGAATCCAGAGCTGCAAAACTATAGACTACTGACACTAATTGTCATTTCGTTTATAGTATAATTTAGAAAGGTAGTTTTAAAACAAGTTAAGTATGGTTATAGAGTTGAAAATGTTAAAAATAAATTAAAGTTAATTATACCCTATCGCAAGAAGTTATAATCCAACCAAATTGTGTATCAGTAAACAATATACCAGTTGTTGGTTTTTATATGCAGCGTGAGTAATTGTTTTAGCTCAGACATAGATAAAATCTTCTTCCTAGTATTGTCTGGAAGAAGGATAACTATTTCGCCATCTGCAGACCAGCACTTCTTCATACCAAAGTACTTGCGAGCCTCCATAAACAACACCTTGACGAGACTTAGCTAGGAATTCTGTAAGAGTTATTTTAGAACCCTTGAGCGCTGTCTTGGCATTCCACACTTTGGACCGGAAACGTACGGATAAAAATCTCAAAATTATTGGCCGAGCAGAATCGCTCTTCACTCCTAGACGATGACACGAATCAATCACCTCTGGTACAACATCGGACAACTTTATTTGGCCGGTTAATACAGCAAGTGTTTTCTTCAGGACATCTTCTTCTTTATCTTCCTTTACTCCATGGAAGAGGAGAACTTTCCTGCGGTACTGTGTCTCAATGCGATTAAGCCCAAGTGCGACAAGTTCAATTTGGGCTTTGAGTATTCCTAGTGACTTCCACACTAGGGACTTGAAGGAATAAAACTCCGTTGACAAAGATTTTATTGTCGGATTAGTAGGCTTTTAACGCCGAAGTTTCGACTCCGCAAAGTCAATGTTACCTTCTTGGGGCAAGGTATTCGTTTTTATAATAAAATTCCGCAGAAAGTGTTACAGTTTACAAAAAACAAATTTAAAGTACATATTAAAAATCCTTAGTAGCTAAAGCATATTATTCTGTTCAAGATTATATAGATGATAAACATGCTTGGATTTAGTATAAGCTGGATTCACACAGGGTATTTAATATATTTGTAACTCATAAATGTATGTACCCATCGTAAAACTTTTAAAAAGAGTAACTATCGAGTTTCTTGCCGGTTCTTCTCGGTAGAATCTACATTCCGAACCGGTGGTAAATTAATTAATTAATTAGTGTTTAGTTTCCTTTTGTTTTTGTATTGACGATTCAAAAGTGCTTGTAAAAGCCTACTTGAATAAAGCATATTTTGATTTGATTTGATTTGATTAGGAGCTGAAATACCTGGTGGCATTAAGTTTTTTTCAAACTCGCCCATCCTTTGGCTAAACATAGAAGAGAGTTCTTCCATACTCTTGAGTAGGTGCTCAACTGACGTATTCATTTCTCAGTGGTGAAAATATGTGTGAGAGTGTAGTGATAGTCTACTTATGAAAAGGTAATAAAGATTTTCTTTATGTATTTTAAATAATTAAATAAAATAGAGCTTTAAAAAATATGACTTTCTTACTTTACGTCTACCCGCCGAAAAAAGATAAAAATACCTAAAGATATAACATCTCAGTTAAATTCGTCTTCATTAGCTGCTTCTACATTGTTAGCAAATAATGTACCCAAATATGATATCGATTTCTCATTTGAACCAATTACATAACTAGATATTGTGAAGAGGTGTTACCAAGTTATGGTAAAATAAACGCAAATAATAAAAATAAAGTATATATTTACTATTACTACTCACACTTCTTTTATTTCTGAATTTACTTTAAGCCAATTATCTAATTGTAATAAAAGCTATTAAACAAAATGGGGTGTACGCGCTACGGATAGGTTGAGGACCGAGTGTAAATAATAATTGTAAATACTACTTCATACGTATATAAATAATTTGTGTATTTTAAATATAATACAATGAATAATTAAATTTAGATCTAAAATAATGTGTTTAATAAAGTACATAAACCATAATGTTTGTGAATGTAACTCTAGAAATACTTGTCTGTGGCTAACGCGTCGTGTGTAATGACAGATGACATGTGAAGTGTTTGCAATTTTAAGAAGTTAAATTATTGAGTTTAATTATTAAGATTTAATTTTATTTTTACAATATAATTTTGATTGTGACCGCTACAATTGTAAAAACATTTAATACTCTAAAAATCAAGATAATCAGCGAACAAACATATATATATATATATATATATATATATATATATATATATATATATATATACGGTCGAATTGAGAAGACTCCTTTTTTGAAGTCGCTTAAAAACAAATGATCTATGAGGTATCTCGGTTAAAGTAATGAATAATATCATCCGAGAGATTGCTCCCTATTTAGCTTGTAAATTTAACAAAAGTCTTAACACGAGTTCATTTCCAAATTTATTAAAATGTAGTAAAGTTTAACCACTTCTTAAAAAAGGGAAACAGATGTTATCCTGGTAATTATAGACCTATTGCAATATTACCATCCCTAAGTTAAATATTTAAAAAACTAATTTTAAATAAACTCCTTGTTTATTTTAATGTAAACAGTATTTTTCATGGTGAGCAATAAATATGGTTTCACTAAAGGTCGTTCGACTTCAGATGCAGGAATATCACTACACATATATGATGCGTGGGAGAAATCACAGAATGCTATTGGTGTATTTTGTCATTTGTCTAAGGCATTTGACTGCGTGGAGCACGAAACGCTTTTATATAAACCTAAATATTACGGTGTGAAAGGTAAAGCTCTTGATCTCATTGTTTCATACTTGACACAAACATTGGTTTACATTTAATAATCTAGTCTTGAACGCTAAGAAAACGAAATGTGTAGTATTTATCTTGCCTAACTTATAGTTTAAAATTAAATAATGAGACCCTTAATGTTAATGATACAACAGTATTTTTAGGAATAACTTTGGATATGAAACTTCAATGGCACTCCCATTTGTCATCTCTAACGGGAAGACTCAGCTCCGCATCTTTCGCGGTTAGTGAAGGTCGTCGACTAACCGACGTTGATACAGGTCGATTTATACATTTTGGTTATTTTCATGTCTTAGGGATTAATACTAGGCGGTAGTGTTACTCATATCAATACTGTGTTTATCTTGCAGAAAAGAGCTGTTTCTGGTAGTTATAATCTAAAATATTTTTAGTAAGAAGCTATACTTACTGTTGCATCAAAATCGTCATTTATAATAATATTGTTTATATTCACGAAAATATTGACTTTTTTAGAGAAATGGTGATAAAAATAATATTAACACGAAAAAGAAAGATAAACTTATAACACCTAGTTTCCGTCTTCACAAAGTAAACCTTACCTTTCTCGAGCAAGGTACAATACAATACAATACAAATATACTTTATTGTACACAAAAAAAGAAAAACAACAAAACATGACAACAAAAAAGGTACAAAAGGCGGTCTTATCGCTAAAAGAGCGATCTCTTCCTGACAGCCTTTGGATAGAGGACATAGATATTATATTAATCGGGTTCGGAGATGTACACACATAAAATAATATATATACATACATACATACATATCATATTCATACAAATATACATATATTTCATATAATATATAACATATAGTTAAAATATATAAACAACAATTTATAACAATAAATAATAGGCTTTTACTTGTTTCTTGAAAGTACCAACAGATTGAGCACGTCTTATATTAAGTGGCAGAGAATTCCACAAGCGAACTACTTGGACAGAGAAGGATTTAGTTTAAAAGGAATAAGTATGAGAAGGAGTTTTAAGAGTAAAGTTTTGTTCAGAGCGAAGGCTACGGATATGTGAGACACTAAGGAATTGAAAGCGTTGTTTAAGATAGACAGGAGCATTAGGATCAAACAGTGTACAGTAAAGAAGCGAAAGAATGTGAGTATTCCTGCGCAGACGGATTGGAAACCACTCGAGTTTTTTTCGAAAAGCAGAAATGTGGTCATACTTGCGAAGTCCAAATATGAACCTGGTGCAAAGATTTTAAACACGCTCGAGTTTGTTCAATTGGTCTTCTCTAAGATCAGGATAACAACAGTCTGCATAATCAAGAATTGGTAGAAGGATAGTTTGTGATAACGCAATCTTGGTGGGAATCGGTAAAAAGTTACGCAATCTGCGTAAAGAGCTAACGGCAAGACAAATTTTTCTGCTCACCTCACTTATCTGAGGAACCCAGGAAAGAGTTTGGTCAAAAGTTATGCCCAAATTTTTTATTTGATTGCTGTATGGACTTATGATGTTGTTGAAAGTAACAGAAACTAAATCTGATAAGTTTATTCGCGAGATTAATTTTGGACTTCCTATAATAAATAGTAGCTTGACATTTCAGTGGGTTTATTTTTAAGCCAAACAAATTGCTCCAGCTTGAGATATTTTTCAAATCCGTGTTGATTATTTGTATCTTTTGTGGTAAATCTATTAATTTGGAGTGATAGTAAATTTGGAAATCGTCAGCATACAAGTGGTAGACAGAAGATATATTTTGAGTTATTGAATTAATAAAAATTAAAAAAAGAAGACGTGAATGTGCCCCTCCTTGAGGTACACCGGCATTTAAAATAGACCAGTCAGAATAAGAGTCCTGAACTCGTATTCGCTGTCTACGACCATGTAGGTAACAATGAAACCAGTCAATCACAGTAGGAGATATATTAAGAGAACTTAGAATAGCACTTTGACATACTACTGTCAAAGTCCACAGTATAAAAGGCATTGCTACAATCCAATAACCTCAACACTGTAACTTAACTTAACTAAAGCAGTAGCCGTACTATGACCAGTTCTGAATCTAGACTGAAGTGGGTTAAGGAGGTTATTTTTGGACAAGAAAACATTCAATTGCTGGTAAACAAGACGCTCCAGGACTTTGGAGAAAAATGGAAGTATAGATATAGGACGGAAATCACTAAATCATTAAAGGAAGGATTAGTTTTTTTTTTTGGCAATGGAATAATTTGAGCGTCTTTCCAGGAAGTAGGAAAAGTACTACAATTAATGGAATTGTTAAATATACTTGTGATAACAGGAATAAGATAATCGATGTTAGGAATTATCATTTTACGGCTAATGCAGTCAGAGCCAATAGCATCAGAATTTGTAGCTAATATATTCTTCTTAATATCATATTCTGTGAATTGACTAAAAGAAAAAGAGGAAAAGGTAGGAGTGGATGCAGCAGAAAGATTACTAATAGTATTTGACTTAGTGGTGCCATCAATAGCAACTGCTGACGCAAAGTGATAATTGAGCTAGTTGAGATCTACATTATTAAAGTTTGAATCCAATTTAGCTTTTCCAACTCCAAGGGATTTTAGAAATTTTCATACTCTAGAAGCATCACCATCCTCGACTACAGATTTGTGAATATGCAGTCTATGTGTATCTCTGCACAGCCTGCAACGATTCCGATATTTTATGTATTTTTCTGTATTAGCTTCTGACGAATTTGCTTTATATTTTGCCTTAGCCAAGTTTTTCTTTATTTGCAAACATTTTATATCTGGCAAATGCTTGATACAAACCCGACGAACCGGTGCGTGGATATCGAACAGTTTATTTGATCGTTTACTGTACTTTCATTCAAAGCTTCCGACCAGTCAATCTTAGCAGCATCTTCTTGCAGTCGCCCCAGATTCATTCCGCCAAAATTGCGCCGCATACTTGATTTTGCTTTAGGGTGTTTGATTTTATAAGAGAGAAATCGAAGATCGTGATAAGAAAAGGCATGCGCATCACATTGACCATGTTTTGAAAAACATATCATGTTCCATAGAAAAAGAATGTAAACATATCATGTTCCGTAGAAAAACAATGATTACATCAAGAAGAGAAGGGACAGAATTAGGAAAAAAATGCGGCTAACTTGCATTAAGTGGCAAGATTTTCATGTTCATCCAGATCAAGATTTCATTGACAAGTGACGTCAAACGCGATGATCTAGAATCATTTTTGGGGAGACATGTATTGTCACCCATAACCACCGTATGACTGTACGAGGGTGGGAACGACTCCAACAAATTTTCAAAACTCAAAAAGTAGTCTACGTTCTGCGACGGACTGTAATAAACACCTAAAAGAAATTTGGAGTGACAGTGGAGTGACAGTGTCAGCTGATTATCTCTCTAAGTTTATTAATGTAAATAATCATTAATACATACTTTTATGTACAATAAGTGATTCATTATTATTATTATAACAACTATTCTTCGTGAAAGTGTTATTGTGCAGCAAAAATATATACATATTAATTAAAAACATATAAATTCATACAGTGCACGGACGATCAGCTGTTTTCGCAGCCTACCCACAAATACATATTAATATAAAACTATATGGCTATAAATAAAAAAAAACATTTTATATAAAGTAAAACATTTATTATACATACATACATGTGAACAGTGCTTTATAATAATACATTAAACATTTAAAATACAACTTCAATAGTTAATGTTAAGTGCAATTTAGTAAACAATCTGTGTGTTTTCAAATTATAAGAAGTTGTTATTTTATATTTTTTACAATCACAAATAAATGCAATCTGTGTGGTAAATTCATAGCAACGGTAGATAGTGCTAAATGTTCTCGTTGTATAAGCACGTACCTTCGGGCTTGCGTTAACATAAGCCCGAAAGGTTTGGCGCCAACAAAATGGCAATGTCGTGACTGCAAGGGGAAGACTAAATCGCTTAATAACCCCCCAGACCCCCCCGTGCCAGATATGAGTGAGGACACTTTTGTTGACGCTAGCATGACGACTGACGGCTCACAGACTCTCGTCAAAGAAATCAGATTGCTGCGAACTGAACTCTCAACGTTTGGGCGAGCGATGGCACAATTTAGGCAAGAGCTTATGCACATCAATACCGCGATAAATGATTTTAACACTCGGGTTGATAAGATAGAGGAGAGACTATTAACATTAGAATTATGTATCACCGATTGCCCGAATGCCTCTGTGGTCTCCGCGGAGCAAGATATAATAACGCAATTACGACATGAACTACACGAAAAAGAACAAGAAAATCTTTTAAATGACATTGTCATACAGGGCCTAGCAGAAAAGCCAGCGGAAAATACAGTCCAGCTCGTCAGCTTGGTGGAGTCCAAAATCGGTATTACACTGGATGACAGTGATATAGTCTCAGCTGAGCGAGCGGGGCCCCGCCGCGGTATCAATGAAGGCGAGGAGCGACCGCAACCCCGGCCGCTCATTGTTCGCCTCACTAGACGTGCGGTGCGCGACCAGTTACTACGGGCGGCACGAGTGCGTCGTACTGTGGACTCGACGGGCATTACTGATGGACAACCGCGACGTTTTTATATTAAGGACCACTGACAAGAGCGAACGCCCAGTTATTATTTAAGGTTCGCGAAGAAGGTCGGCGCAACGCGTGGAAGTTCATCTGTACAAACGCAGGTCGTATCTTTGTTCGAAAAGATGCCAACTCCATGTCTCATCGCATACGATCTGAAAATGACATCATTAAATTTTTTGAAGTCGATCAAATTGGAAACTAATGTATACTTGCACTCATAATGGATTCTTAATTTTAATTTTTACTATTGCTAAATGTTATACTTTATATTTTATCTTTCTTAGTAAGTATGTACAACTTAATCAATATCTTGCAAAAGTTTATAGAAACATTATAATAATATCAGTCATAATTTTAGAAAATTATATAATAGTCTTTTGCTATTTTTATATATTAATACTGTGTAGAATAGGAGTGTGCAACTGTAGTATAATGGTAAGGTATTGTTTTGTTGTTATGTATTTGTTTTTAACTCATATATTTTTTATAACTTATACAACTACAATTTATAAATATACATATATACATAAATATTTTTCATGCAAAAATATTACAATTGTAATAAAACTAACAACTTTACAAATTTTTAAGAGTATAGTATATTTGTATGTGCTTAATGTTATTTTTCAAAATCATTCCAGAATATGCAAATTATATGAAATCTACCCTATCATTACAACATACTCGTATATAAAAACTAAAAAGTATAATTGGTTGTACGTTAAAATATTTAAAATATCTCTTAAATGTTGTAATGTTGAATAATAAGAAATTAAAAATTGGCTTTCTAAATAAGGGTTCATTAAGTACTAAGCATGAGGAGTTCATCGTAGCTGTGCAAAAACTTGAAGTTGACATAATGGCAGTTAATGAGACTAGGTTGAGACCAGACGAAGAGGGCTGCGCCCCGTTTGTGCTTGGCTTTAGCTTGCATCATATACCACGACCTGCATCCACTAAGCGCGTACGCGGAGGAGGAGTCTGGTTTTACATTAAGCGTAGTATCTCAGCACACTTTCTCAATCATCCGGCTACTACAAATGCGGAGCAAATGTGGCTTAGTGTAAAAATTAACAGTAAGGTCATCATAATAGGCACAGCGTATAGACCTCAGTGGTTAAACCCACAAACTTTTATTGACGCCTTAACCGAAACGTTTGGTTCACTCAAATATTATGATCATATTGTATTGGTTGGTGATTTTAATATAGATTATCGCAACAAAAATTCAATAGGGTTGACATCGTTGGTTAATTTTCTTTCGTTTACTGGTCTGACTCAACATATAACCGAACCTACTCATTCAGTGGCGGGCGCAAATACCTCGCTTGACTTATTTTGTACCGATGCACTTAACATTCACACTAATGTAGACCACATATCCGACCTTAGTCACCATGCATTCATAACCGGTATTCTTAACATCAAAGTAGAAAAATCTCGCCCATTTAAGTTATTTTAAATTAACTACTAGGAGCTTAAAAAACATCAATGCAGAATAACTTAGTGCATACCTAGAAAATATTGATTGGGATTTTCTAGCTAGGCTGGAAAACGACAATGACTTAGTTACTGAGTTTACAGGTATTGTTCGATATTAAATTCTCTGCTACCAATAAAGGGGGGATATTTACTAAATTTATATTGTAATTGTTGCTGGGCCCGAATAATTAATTAAAGAAAGTATGTCTTGTCAATGGGTAATAAGAAAATAGTACTTTACCGCTAGTTCTGTTGAAGCACACACACACACAATAGTCTTGTTCATATAGTTTATAAATTAGGAAATTCACCACTTGTACACACACGGCAGGTATATTACCCAGTAGGTCAGTCTTAAATATGGTCAAAAGGGATAAACGGGTAATAATCAAAGATTACTATAACTTAATCTTAACACGAGCCACTAAGACGGGGGCCGACCGGAGTCTAAAACGAGAGTGTAAAACAGAATGGCGCCGCGACGGCTAACAACTATATGTCAAACTGTTGAGGGTAGAAATATAATAAACATAACCCCCACCCTAAACATGTAATGTTTACGGAAAGGTAAATTACTCTACAGGAAGACGAACTAATTTAGTAAAAGGTCTCGTTAGGGTTCCTCTAGATGTCCTAACATCTACTACTCGGATAAAATTATCTTTGCCGGGATATAAGTGGGAGATGCGACCACGTCGCCACTGTAAAGGGGGTAAATTATTTTCTTTTATAAGAACGAGCTCGCCTACTGTAGGAGGTTTTATAGGATCAGCCCATTTATGTCTTGATTGTAAGGTTGAAAGATACTCTAACTGCCATCGCGACCAAAAATGTTATATGTGACCAAATGGAATAGTGGGTAGGCGTGAAATAATAAAGACGTGAATTATTGTGCTCTTAATTTATTTTTAATTAAAATATATTATCAGTTTTAATATCTAAACTACATATGTATATGTGACCACTTACCAACTGCCAGCTACTGCAACAAATGACAACTGTGACTAAATTATATACAACACAACACAGTAAGCTAAAATAATTACAACTGTTATACACAACTATAACTATGGAGTCTATTAAAAACACAATAGAGGAACTCACTGCATTATTCAATACTAAAATGTCAGAATTCCAAAAAGAACTAAAGACTTCCATCCCAGCAACGAGCCCCACATCTAACATAAACAGTCAATTCAACTTATTTCGGTCTTTTGTTCTGACAGCCTTAGAAAATTTACAACTCCAAGTTGAAATTTTATCAAGGCAATATGACCAATTAGAAATGTACTCCAGGAAAAAAATTATTCTCTTGCATGGAATTGCTAAAGATGGTAAAGAGAATGCCGCTGTGCTTGCCTCAAAAACGATAGCCGAATTTCTGAAAACTCCAAATATTAGCCCCGACTCTTTTAGATATTGTCATCGTCTGGGGAATACGGTTACGAAGAAGCCCCGTCCAGTATTGATTAAATTTAAAGACCAATCTGTTAAGGATAAGGTCTGGTCCAGCAAGTCCGCCTTGAAAGGCTCCGGAATAACCATGTCCGAGTTTCTCACGAAGGGCCGTCACAAAACATTCCTGGCTGCAAGACAACGTTTCGGGGTTGCTAAGTGTTGGACCAGAGACGGGATCATTGTGGTTCTGTCACCGGATGGCTCGCGGCATCGTATTACCACCTTGGCGGAATTACAAGCTATCCAGAGTCCAGGGAGTGCTGCCCGCTGACGTCACCTGAACCAGAGGAAGCCTCCAAACCATCCAAAGCCATTAATTCTAGGCTTAAGAGGACTGTTAAAAGTCATCATAAACTTTAGTGCATAGATAGTTTGCCCCAGTATGTACTCGCTTTGTTTACATTCCTTAGTGTTATATCACTTTTATATATATTTGTTTAGTTTACTTTTACCCACTTTTTATTTTATTTTATTTTACTGTCAATAATACTAACATTACTTTGAATTACACATTAATTTATATTCTCAAGTGTCAAACTAAAAATCGCAGACAGCTAAAAATATTGTATTGACAAATTGACAGCTAACAGATTATACGTTTACTCTTGTTCGGAAATTGTTGTATAAACGAAATAAAGAAACCATTCACGCCTTTATTGGTTGATAGATATCTATCTATTATGCAGGAATTTTTTATCAATTGTCTGTAAAATTTACATGGTACTAGTAATCTGAGCTAGTTGGTGGCTATGAAAGGTTCATCACCACACATTGGGTTTGAAAAGTAATAATTATGTAATTAGCAGTGGACTGTATTTTTTTTGTTGTTGTTGTTGGGCGAAAAAACAATAAATTTTAAATATGACCGACCCCTGCAATAACTTAAAAAGGAATATTTTTGGATTTGCCAGCTACGATGCGGGTTTTAAATAAAACAATAGGGATATTCGTAGCTGGGGAAAATATTCAACAGCGCACTTACTTGGATTTCCAGTTTTTCCTTGGTATGCAGAAGGGGCCCAGCCGCGGCTGGTAAATTGATGTTAGTGCTGATATATTCACCTAGCTAGGTCTTCGTACTGGTTTGTGTATAGAACACATTTAACTATTACACTTTAATGTCTTTATAAGTAGTTTTCACCAACTTTACTTATGTTTTTTAATTATTTTTTAGGCGCACGCGTTGCGTGCGTTAGCGGGAACAGAGCGCGAGAGAGGGCGCTTATGATTTTCGTTAGAATCGAAATGCGGTGTGCGACAAGGCGCGCAATAAAAAAGTGTGCGTGTTGAAAAGGATGGGAAAATAGGAAGTTATTGCAGTGAAATTTTGAATAATCAGTTTAACAGTCAAACGAATAACTATATTTATTTTAATTCTAAACACTAGTAATTATTACAATTTTCATTGTTGCGTAATATTCTGTAATTTTTTTTTTGTGTTTTTGGAATGTCTTGTTTGTAATAAGTTTCTTTTTAAGATATTTTTTTTATCGGTTGTTAAAGTAGTAGTTCTTTTATTATTTTTTTATTTTTTGTCATAGTTGATTTTTTTTAATTTTTTTTTCTTTCTCTTTTCTATTTGCTTATGTAGCTGGCGGGTTGGAAGATGGTTGTGGTTTGTATTTAATAGTTGATATATTTGTTTATTTTAATTTATTTAATTATTATTATTATTACTTTATACATATAATACATATTACATTTTATATATAAATATATATTTATCATGTCATCAAATATCAGCATAGACAGTGAGTATTTTTTGTCTTTGTCGTCCTCTGATGACTCGTCGAGTTATGATAGTTACCACAGTACATCTCCTCCTCCGCTTAATGTCGCCATTGATTCATATTTCTCAGACTGCCTGAAAAATTTTAATATAGTCCATATTAATGCACAAAGTATACCGGCTCATTATCCTGTTATGCTTGCGTCATTCGATTCCCATAATATTCACGCCATTCTTATATCTGAGACATGCCTGCAGCCATGTCTACCATCTACGACCTACGCATTACCAGGTTTTAGACTAATTCGCAACGACCGCATTGGTAAGCGAGGGGGTGGGGTGGCGATCTATTTAAGATCCCACATCTCGTTTACTATACTCAGTTTGTCAACCCCATCTACTCAGACTGATGCGGCCGAACACCTAATTATTGAAGTTCTACTATCTAACTGTGCTAAAATTCTTCTCGGCGTTTATTATAACCCTTCTTCTAATAACAATTACTACTCTTCCTTTGAAAACCTATTAGAAAATCTAACACCTAGTTACAGCCATTCCATTATTATGGGTGATTTTAATACGTGTTTACTGAAAGGCGACACCAATAGTAAGAAATTAGTGGCCATAACAGAATCCCATAATATAAAAATCTTACCCCTATCGGCTACCCACTATTTCCCTGGCTGTTCTCCATCGCTTCTTGACCTTATTTTGGTTTCTTCTTCAGACTCGGTAGCTAAATTCGGCCAATGCTCCGCTGATGCCTTTTCCTATCATGACATGATTTATCTTTCATATAAAATTCGTCCTCCTAAATTCAAACCGAGAATCCTTCTGCAGCGTAGTTTTGGTGGAATGGATCGTAATCACCTTTGTGATGATGCTGGTCAGTTAGACTGGTCCGCGGTCTATACTGCTGAGACGATTGACCAAAAACTAAATGTGTTCAACTCTTTAATTACACAGTTATATGACAAGCATGCACCTATAAAACCAATTAAAAGAAAGCATCTCCCAACACCTTGGTTAACAGACCAAATAAAATATCTTATAAAGGAAAAGAATAAGGCCAAGTATAGATATAAATTAAATGACTCCGATTCCAACAGGGAGAAGTACAACAAAGGGCGAAATCGCTGCAATACATCTTGTAGAGATGCACAACGACGCCACATTTATCAATCTGTCGAAAACGGCGACACAGCGAAAACATGGAAGTTTCTGGAATCACTTGGAGTTGGAAAATCTTCTCATAATTCCCCTGTTAATTTAGATATCGAATTTTTGAATCAACACTTTTCATCGTCGAACACACTTGATAGTTCCGTTAAAATAAATACAATGAACATTATTTCTAATTACCCAACTCCTAGCTTTCCTCCGTTTAGCTTCACATCTTTTACCGAATGTGATGTTAAAAAGAACGTTATGTCTATATCCTCGAACGCTGTTGGCACAGACTGTATCAGCCGTAATATGATCATTCCCATCCTCGATATTGTAACTCCCGTCTTGACCCATATCTTAAATTTTTCCCTTACCTGCAGCAAGCTCCCTGATGCATGGAAGGATGCGCAAATTATCCCCATCCCTAAAAAAGGTAATCCCTTAACAGCTTCTGATTTCCGACCTATTTCAATTCTTCCTTTCCTCTCCAAGGTCCTTGAAAAGCTCGTCTCACACCAACTAAATAGTTTCCTTAATGAGCATTCCCTTCTCAATCTTCTCCAATCAGGTTTTCGTGCAGGTCATAGTACGGCTACAGCCAGTGGCGGCCTTAAGGGGTGGCGAACAGGGCAATAGCCCGGGGCCTCGCTCTTACAGGGGCCTCGCGCAACAACCTAAGCAAATTTTTAAAAAATTATAGATTTTTTAAAACTATATTTATGTATTTAAAACTTTGATTTAAATCCTTAATTAATTATAAAGGTTATAACGTAAGGGTAAATTAAAATAAAATTAGATAACTAATTTATTAATTCAAAACATAACTGAAAAATTCATTATGTAGTGCTTAAATATCGCGCCTCGAAAAACTTGAAGATCAATTTTTTTAATCGCGTAGCACTCGGGTTAGCTCGAGAGTCGGGACATAATGTTCTGCTTCTCTATTGCTAGGGGAATGCCCGTCGCTCGGGGAATCCCCGTGTTTCATTTTGTTCGTCAACTCTTGTCACTTTGGAATTACTTTTCTTGCAGTATAAGTTATAAAATCGTTACTGTACCATAAATATCTTTAAATTTTATTGAATATTACGTTGTTAAAGTATTTAAAGTATTGAGTGATCTGGAAAAGTGTTAATTGTAATATTTGAAGTATTGAGTAAGTTGAAAAAGTGTAAAAAAACTTTGTGATACTTAAAATTTATTTCTGACGGTTTGTGTGAAACAAAATAAGATTTACGAAATGAGTTTGCGTGATCGTGATGCCGGTAGAAAATTCGAGTCAGGTAGTTCAAAAAAGAAACGAGCTATCAAAAGAAAGCAGGTAAAAGAAAATCTATGTGGGTCTTTATATAAATATATAAAAAGTGATGATCAAAAAACCTCTAAAAAACATTTATTGACTGAAAGTGACTCTAATCCTGATCCAGCTGAAAACATTCCTTCCACATCATCATGGGTACCGCCGCCGTCATTAAGTAAAACCAGCGAGCATGATGATGAATTAACTACATCATTGTCTCTTAGGTCACCGGAGCCACCATCAACGTTACCCAGTCAAAAACACGAATTTGAGCCCGAGTCTATGTCTACATCCATAACTGCTAGAATGGAAAATCTGAATCCTCAAAATGACCCCGGTTTGTGGCCCTTAACAATCACTGATATAGATCGAACTGAGATTGTAATAAAAGGTCCAATCCGTGTTAAAGTTGATTTATATCCCGTAAATGATAATGGACGGCGATTCAGCGAATATCATTATAATAGGATAATAGTCAACGGTGAAAAGCTTGACAGGCGCTGGATGATTTATTCACAAATAAAGGATGCTGTTTACTGTTTTCCGTGTCGATTATTCGGGCTAGAAAATACAAAGATTGTATCAAGTGAAGGAGTGAGTGATTGGAAACACTTGGGTGATTACCTAAAGTCTCACGAATCTAGTCGACAGCACAAAGATTGTATGTTAAAATGGATACATTTAGAGAATGGGTTAAAAAGCTGTTCCACTATTGACTCCTTGGCCCAGTCACACATTGAACAAGAAAGGCAACGTTGGAGAGATATTTTAGAACGATTGCTCGCAATTGTAAATTTTTTAGCATCTCACAATTTGGCTTTCAGGGGACATAGAGAAAAATTAACATCTGACTCAGATTCAAGTGAGACAAGCGGCAACTTTATAAATATAGTAAAGTTAATAGCCCGATTCGATCCCGTGCTGAGACTTCACCTAAAACAAGTAAAGGATAAGACCGTTAATGACCACTATATCGGAAAAAATATTCAAAATGAGCTAATACAATTAATGGCAAGTCACGTGAAGACTCAAATTGTTAAAAAAATAATAAATAATAAATATTACTCGATTATTCTTGATTGTACTCGCGATGTTTCTCGTATTGAGCAACTTTCAATTATTATAAGATTTTTTAATATAAATACAGCTGAAATTGAAGAACATTTTATTGGTTTTTTAGCTGTCGAAAAAACCTCAGCTGAAAGTTTGACTAATTATATAATCACAGAGTTAGAACAGTTAGGTATATCATTGCAAAACTGCAGAGGCCAAGGATATGATAATGGTGCCAATATGCGTGGTGAAAAAAGTGGTGTCCAGAAACGTATTCTTGAAATTAATCCACTTGCTTATTTCTTACCTTGTGGAAGTCATAGTTGGAATCTTATCCTAGGAGATGCAGCATCGTCTTGTGTCGAAGCAAAATCTTTTTTTGGTTTGCTACAAAGGTTATACACTCTGTTTGCCGGCTCAAATCAGAGATGGGCTATTTTAAATTCTCATGTAAAATCTTTATCGTTAAAACCACTTTCTGAAACAAGATGGGAGTGCAGGGTAGCATCGGTAAAGGCCGTTAAATACCAACTAAGCGATATATGTGATGCTTTAAAGGATTTAGCAGAAAATACAACAGATTGTCAGTTGGTTAGTGAATGCCATTCTATAGAAAAGGAAATAACTACCTACGAATTTGTACTTTCACTTGTGATATGGTATGATATTCTTTCAAAAATAAATGCTATAAGTAAAATGTGGCAAAGTGTAAACATGCACTTAGATGTGGCTATACAACACCTCGACGCATTCACAAATTGGCTCAATAATTATCGAGAAAATGGTTTTCAGTCATCTCTTATAACTGCGAGAGAAATAGCAGAGGAAAATGATATTGACAGACAGTTTAAAAAAGTCAGAAGACGACATAAAAAAAGGCATTTTGATTATGAAGGGGAAGATGAAGCTCATGAATTGCATCCAGAAGAGATTTTCAAAATAAACTATTTTTATGTCATTGTCGACAATGTGCGCGCAAGCTGCCATCCTAGGTTTGAGGCACTTAAACATCATGAGAGCATATTTGGTTTCATGTATAATATAAAAAGATTAAAGGAAATTAGTGATAGTGAACTTTTAAAGCAATGCAGCGACTTGCAAATATCTATGACAGTAGGAGAATCATGTGATATTGATGGACATGAATTGTACGAAGAATTAAATATGTTCATCCATGTGTATGAAGGAAACGACGACATTATCTCGGTACTGAAATACTTAATAGAAAAAAAATTAAGTGACGTTTACCCTACTATTGAAATAGTCCTAAGAATTATTGCCACCACACCCGTTACAGTTGCGTCTGCTGAAAGGAGTTTTTCGAGACTTAAAATTATTAAAACATATTTGAGGAATTCGATGACACAAGATCGGCTTTCTGCACTTGCTATTCTTTCAATCGAAAATGATGTAGCTCATTCGTTAGATTATTGTACTTTAATTAAAGATTTTAGTTGTAGGAAAAGCCGCAAACATCAATTTTGAAATTTATTATCTCCGTACTTATTATTAATTTTGTAAATATTTTAAATTAAAATATTTTAAAACTCATTTTTTTATTTGTATATCTTTAGCATTTTTCACCAAATATGACAAAGACCTAAACCAAACAACTAGACTTATTTTCGCATTACACACTTTTCACGAAGGAAAAAGGGCCTCGCAAAGACCTGCCGCCCGGAGCCTCGCAATGGGTTAGGCCGCCACTGGCTACAGCTTTAGTTAAAGTCACAGACGACATTCGGTTGGTTATGGACTCCAAACAGCTCACAATCTTAGTGCTTCTTGACTTTAGTAACGCATTTAACAGCGTTGACCATGACATATTGTTGAGTCTGTTATGTTCTTTTAACATATCTCCATCCGTAAAAGATTGGCTTCAAAGTTACCTCAGTGGCCGAAGACAGCGTGTTCGTGTGGACGAAACATTCTCTTCATGGCGAGAAGTCCGCGCTGGGGTACCTCAAGGTGGTGTGTTGTCTCCGTTACTTTTCTCAATCTTCATTAATTCAATTACTCATGTTATCTCTTCTCTCTACCATATGTATGCAGACGATATTCAAATTTACCGTCACTCAACCCTTGACAGACTATCTGATGCTGTCACTGCCATTAACAATGACCTAGTGGCAATCTATAAATGGAGTCAGCAGTTTGGGCTTAACATTAATCCTACAAAGTCACAGGTCATTGTTGTTGGTAGTCCAGCCTTGATGGCAAGGGTTGACTGGGCGGAGTTACCTCGGGTTGTGTACAATGGTACTAACTTATCCTACTGTTCCACTGTTAGAGACCTTGGTATATAGCTTGACAGTACTCTTTCCTGGTCGGAGCATTTAAAGCAAATTGGTAAAAAAACATACGCTTCCTTAAGTTCTTTACGTCGTCTTCAAAATGTACTTCCAATTCATACCAAAACTATGCTTGCAAACTCTCTTCTTCTTTCAATTCTCGATTATGCGGACGCAAGCTATCTTAATCTAACCGAGGACCAACTTAATTATCTTGAGCGATTACAAAATCTAGCTATTCGGTTTATTTTCGGCCTCCGAAAGTATGACCACGTTTCAGAATTTCGTTCAAAGCTCAAGTGACTTCCTGTACGCCGTCGCCGGAACTTACATACTCTTTCTCTTCTGTACTGTGTGTTATTTAATCCAAATGCTCCTCATTATCTAAAGGAGAAATTTGAATTTTTAGGTGACCAGTCTAGTATTCGACCGTCACCTAGACTTGTACTGAAAATGCCAACACACAACAGTAAATTTTACAACCAGTCCTTCACCGTTCAGGCTATAACTCTCTGGAACGACTTGCCTTTGAGTATACGAGAGTCATTTGTTTCGCCACTAGGTTAATAATAGGTACTTCTGTATTTGTATGTTTTGTAATAGTGTGGTGTGCAATAAAGTATTAAATAAATAAAGTAATTAATGTTGGGTTATCTGTTGAATTACTTGGTAATGAGTTAAACGATTTAATTTTATATCCTGATATAAATATTCAGGTAATGTCGTGAGGGGTTGACCTATTAAGAAATGGCCTGGAGTCAACATTTCTAAATCGTTAGTATCATTTGAAAGAGGGCATAAAGGTCAAAGAATAAAGAACCGCTTCAATTTTAGTAAAAACCGTTGTTAATTCCTCAAAGGTTAAGGGGGTTTCACCGACAACACGCTTCAAATGAGTTTTTGCAGACTTGACAGCTGCTTCGAATAGATCTCCCCAATGTGGGCAGGCAGGAGGATCAAATTTCCACTGAATACCACGTTTTGATAGCGTTGTCTTAGATTTTCGCGATTATTATTCATTGAAATAAAACTATTTTTTTTAAACGGATTTAAATCGCGTATAATTATTTTTATCATCCCGACGTTTCGAGCACTTTGCAGCGTTCGTGGTCACGGGTAGACTAAGGTGAGTTTGTTTTGACAGATTGACAAGTGACGTACGCGCAGGTTGGATTTTAATTTCCCCGGTGTTTTTCTTTGTTTCAGAGAGCCCACCATCTCTGCGATGCTGAACACCTAGAGGACGAGCTACACCACGTCAAGCTTGCACTCCACCAGAACAAGCTGCCCGTGCCTCGCCAGCATCGTAGAAGCCGTATCAAGCCACCCACAGTTGAGCGACAACCTGCATTTCTACCATATGTGAAGGGAGTTACAGACAGAATTGGCAACATCTTGAAGCGAGCTTCGATTAAAACCATCTACAAGCCTCATAAGAAAGTGAGCCAGTTCTTGAGACCTATCAAGAGTAATATTCCTTTACAGACTGCGGGAGTATACAAACTCGAATGTGAGTGTGGTTTATCTTACATAGGCCAAACAAAAAGAAGCATCGGTACTAGGGTCAAGGAACACATTGGAGATGTCAAGAATAGGCGTTCTTCAAAGTCTGCAGTTTGTGAACATGCCTTGGATAAACCTAACCATTTTATCCGATTTGATAAACCACAGATCCTCGCTAGAGAACACAGATTCATTCCTAGAATGATACGCGAGGCTATTGAAATTCAAAAACATCCGAACTTCAATAGAGAAGATGGTTGGAGACTTTCAAACACCTGGGATCCGCTTATTAAAAATTTAAAATCCCAAGTCCAACAGACTGCCAGACCAAAAGATACAGTTAGTGCCTTCTGCGTGCAACCGGAACGTTATTCAAGATATCATTTAAGAAACCGTTGGCGGTAGTTGTAAATAATATTTTCTAAAATCTCAAATAGACAAATGTCACCTTAGTCTACCCGTGACCACGAACGCTGCAAAGTGCTCGAAACGTCGGGATGATAAAAATAATTATACGCGATTTAAATCCGTTTAAAAAAATAGTTTTATTTCTCGTTTTGATAGGCTAGATCCAATATATTCCTTATTATTCGATAAAAAATCATACACTTTTTAGTGGTTCTTACTTTATTATCCACAATTGATGAGTCAGTAGTCCAGTAATGAAACCAACAACGTACTTCAGGGATTTATTCTTTAACTTCTTATAATAAAATACATATGTTAATTCGCAGGCTATTATCGAGTTATTAGTTCGAGCGTCTAAAGACGACTGACTGAAGTTACAAGTTCACAATATAATTTATAATAAAATGTGACGCACATACGTCCCTACATTATCCCCCTTCTAAAAAAAAAGGATTTAAATAAACCCTTAAATATGTATACAATTCAAAACATTTTTTTTTTTTAAATAACCTGATGTATACAATTACAAAATTGAAAATTTGATTGAATACAACAAAATAAAATAAAATAAAACTTGTCAAATTAGCATAACAACGTTACATTTATAAATGAAAATCATATTACCAAATTATGACATGTAAAACAATAATAACATTCCATTGCAGCTGGCAACTGGCATCAGGTTACAAATTGCAAAATATAGTATATACATATAATAACTATACCTATTGCATTACATATTTCCAGACAATTGTTATGAACTGCCTGCATTATATATATTAGTAAGCTAAATTATAAAATACAATTTTGATAAGTTAAAAAAAAATATGGTAAATTTAACATAACAATAACGTGTAGGAATCATTATTATCCAATAACAACATAAGCAGGATTCGCTGAATTGTTAGATAATCCTTGCGAGTTCCTAGACACAACCTGTGTCACTTGTTTGTCTATCCAATCCTTTATATTTTTCTTACAGCGATAAATGATTATACACAAGAACATTAGGCTCAAAATGCCTAAAATAAACAACATCACTATACCATATTTGTTAAGTTTATCGTCTATAGCAACGGTGTTTGCGTGAACTTCGGCTATCACCACTTGCTCGTTCTTGTTTTCGTCTTTACTTTTATAATTTCCCATTATTAATTATTCACAGATAAGTAAAAAAAATAAGTATTAATATGTAGACGGTTAACGATGTCTTAACACAATGAAGTAAATAATCCGAAAATTGAATATTTAAGTAAGTGATGACGTTCATTGACCTTAAACAAATCGCAAAGGTTTTTTAATGACTCGACCAGTACGCGTAGTGTATGGTTCAAGTGACATACTGGGAGCGTTTTTATGATTATTATTACTAATATTGGTTGAAAAATTATTAGAAACTGAATTTTCATGATCATTAGGAATAGTATCCGCTAGTAAATACGCAGGTTTTAATCTATCTATAGAAACGTTTTTTTGATCATTCGCAAACTGTAAGGTAAACACTTTATTAGTTCTTTTCATTACACGGTATGGACCAACATAAGTGGGCTGTAGCGGTTTTCTTACAGCATCATTACGAACAAAAACATATTCTGCTTTATTTATTTTATATTTATTTATTTATACTTTATTGTACAACACAAGATACAGATTAAAATATGGTACAAAAAAAATGGATATTATTGTAGAGTACAACGGGCGGCCTTATGGCGAGGTAGCAATTTCTTCCAGACAACCAAATAAAGAGAGAGGTTGAATGGAAGTTGGGTAGGTGGTGCTGAGGCAGTATTATAACTACACTTACATACAAATATCTACATGTAAATACTTATACAATGTACATAAATACAATATATATAGATATATATCAATATTATAGACTAATAAATAATTATAACTAATCTAATAAATAAACACTATTATAAATCGTCTCTATGCAGATTCAAGATAAAATTTCTTTAGGGAATTTTTGAAAATTGATAATGTTTTAGATTTTTTTTATATTTAACGGTAAATTATTCCATAACTTAATTGCCTGAATGGTAAAAGAGTCACTGTAGAATTTAGTTTTATGTGTTGGTATTTTAAGTGTAAGACTCCGGGAAGATCTCAAAAGAGAAGGATCGCCTAGAAATTCAAATTTCTCCTTTAAATAAGAAGGAGCTCTTGAATTAAATAACCCACAGTACAGAAGAGACAAAGTATGAATGTTCCGGCGAAAACGAATAGGGAGCCACTTGAGCTTTAAACGAAAAGCAGAAATGTGGTCATATTTGCGAAGGCAGAATATGAACCGGATGGAGAGATTTTGAAGTCGCTCAAGCCTATTGAGTTGGTCCTCGGTCAGATTAGTATAGCTTGCATCGGCATAATCAAGTATAGGTAGGAGGAGAGAGTTTGCTAACATAATTTTGGTAGGAATTGGTAGAATGGATCGAAGTCGTCGTAGCGAGTTCAGTGAAGCGTAGGTTCTTCTGCTCAGTTCTTTCAAGTGGTGTGACCAAGATAATGTTTGGTCTAAATAAACTCCCAGATTTTTCACAACGGAACAGTAAGGTAAACAAGTACCATTGTACTCAATACACGGTAAATCAGTGTAATTAACCTTAGAGATCATGCCCGGACTACCAATAATGATGACTTGTGATTTCCCGGGGCTTATAACAAGTCCGTACCATTTACTCCATCCGTGAATTTTCTGTTGGTCGTAATTCATGCCCTCAATCGCAATGTGAAGATTTTCAAGCGTAGTGTGGCGATAAATTTGAATATCATCTGCATACATATGGTAGGACGAAGAAATGTACTGAGAAATGGAATTAATGAAAATAGCGAAGAGCAAGGGAGATAAGACACCACCTTGAGGTACCGCTGCCTGGACATTACACCATGAGGAAAACGTCTCATTAAGGCGTATGCGTTGTCGACGGCCTTTGAGGTAACTCAGAAACCATTCAATCACTGATGGAGATATGTTAAAAGAACTTAACAGACTCAATAAAATATCGTGATCAACGCAGTTGAATGCGTTGCTAAAGTCTAAAAGTGTTAAAATAGTGAGTTGTTTGTTGTCCATGGCTAACCGAATATCGTCAGTAACTTTAATGAGAGCAGACACCGTACTATGACCTGCACGGAAGCCGGATTGTAAAGGATTAATAAGTGAATGTTGGTTAAGGAAGAGGTTTAATTGGTGGAATACTAACTTTTCAAGTACTTTAGATAGGAACGGTAGGATGGAAATGGGTCGAAAATCACAATAGTTAATTGCATTCGACTTCTTCGGAATTGGGATGATTAAAGCATTTTTCCATGTGTCCGGGAATTTATTACAAGTGATGGAGTAATTGAGGATATGGACTAAGATATGGATAATAAGATCTAGGATGGGCATGATCATGTTACGGCTTATGCAGTCAGTACCAACGGCATTCGAAGACACGGACAGTATGTTCCTTTTAACATCACATTCAGTGAAAGAGGAGAAGGTAAACGGGGGGAAGTTCGAAGTTGGTAACGATGAAAGAAAATTCAGTGTAGAATGTTTATCAATATTAACAGTTGTAGAAGAAGAAGAGAAATGTTTATTCAGGAGTTCGATATCTATATTTATCGGGGTATTACGAGATTTACCAACTCCAAGTTTTTCCAGAAATTTCCAAGTTTTTGCGGTGTCGCCGTTTTCGACAGATCTGTGAGTATAGCGTCGTTGAGCGTCTCTACATGATGTATTACAGTGATTTCGTGCCTTCTTGTATTTATCGCGATTGAGGTCGGAATTATTCATTTTATATTTCAGTTTAGCTCGATTTTTCTTTTCAATGAGTTTCTTTAGATCTTCCGTCAACCACGGTGCAGGGAGATGTTTCATTTTAACAGGTCTTATAGGTGCATGTATATCGTATAACCCTACAAGCAGACTGTTGAAGGTCTCCACCTTCCTTTCAATTGAATCAGCAGCTATAACTGCAGACCAATCTAACCGACAAGCATCCTCACGTAGACGATTCACATTCATTCCTCCAAATTTACGTAGCAGAAGCGTTCTTGATTTTGCTTTGGGAGGACGTATTTTATAAGAGAGAAAAATTAAGTCATGGTAGGAAAATGCATCGGCAGAACACTGACCATTCTTAGAAACGAAATCAGGAGATGAGACCATAATGAGATCAAGGAGGGAGGGTGTACAGCCGGGAGAAAAGTGGGTAGCTGTAAGGGGTAAAACATGTAGATTGTAGGTTTCCGTAATTGCTAATAGCTTTTTACTATTAGCGTCGCCTTTAAGTAAACATGTATTAAAATCCCCCATTAAAATTGAGTGGCTGTAATTAGGGATAAAATTCTCTAGCAAATTTTCAAAACTAGGATAATAATTAATAAGAGAAGAGGGGTTGTAGAATACACCAAGAAGAATTTTAGAATAGGCAAGACTGACTTCAATAAGCAAATGTTCAGCCGTATCGGGTAGGGGTGGTTGAGCGGACGAACTGATTACATTATAAGGAATATATGAGCGTAAGTAGATCGCAACCCCCCCACCCCTCCTGCCGACATGGTCATTGCGAATTAATTGAAAGCGAGGTAATGAATAGGATGTCGAAGGTAGACATGGTTTCAACCACGATTCAGAAATAAGGATAGCATAAATATTACGGCAGTCAAAAGAAGCAAGCATATCAGGATAATGAGCCGGAATACTTTGAGCATTAATATGAATAACATTAAAATTTTTCAGACAATCTGAGAAATGAGAACTAAGGGCGATATTAAGTGAAGGAGATGTACTGTGGAAACTTTCATCACTGGACATTTCTTCAGACGACGACAGAGACATATAAAGGTCACTTTGTATACTGCTGTGAGACGACATAATAAATAATTAATAATTAATATGTAATAACAAATTACAACTATAAAAATAAATATAAAAATAGATAAATTAAAAAATAAGATGGAAAAAAAATATTATTAAAAAAAAACAAATATCTTTAAAATTAAATTACCAAAAATAGTAATATCATAGACTACCTACCAGCTGTATTATACAAGAATTAAACATATGATACACTTTGCATAGACCAGAAAAAAAACAATGACAGCTTAAAACCTTATTAAAGAATAATACAATTAAAATATGTTGTCTATTAAAAATAACTCTAACAAATTAATACAAATATAAGAATAGTAAAACAATATTCAGTTCAAGTTTAGCACCTATTTTTTTTTTTTTTGCTGTAGGCTCTTACTCCACCAAAAGGTAATTCTGAACGCAACTATAATTATTACAATGTCAAACGTCATACGTCACTGTCAATAATCAGTATTAAGATGTTCGTTGAAAACATAGTTTTACCTTACCTACATAATATTATAATAGTTTGCTATTGTAAAATGTAAATATAATAAATAATAAATAAAAAGTAGGTAAAACCATATCAAAAATTATAAAGAAACTAAAGTTAATTACGTTAAAATGAATGGAGAACTCGATAAAAAAGAACAATACCTATGTAAAATAGTTAAAACGACCTGGCGCAATATAAAGGAGTCAGCCTATTTCTTCACCATCCTTTTGGTTCTCGTTATGGTTGGCTTAGAAGGTTTGGTGACATCTTCATTCGGAGACATGACTGAAGCTTCGGAAGTGCTGGCAATGGAGCTGGGGACTGCATCTAGATCTGGCATACTTGACAAACGATGTCTTGTTCCATCCGCGCTCAGGACAAAAATGACACCATCACGAGTCCAGCATTTTGCGACTCCGAAGCGTTGGCGAGCTGCTACGAAGATCTTGTGTCGTCTTTTCGTTAGGAACTCGGATATAGTCACACCGGTGCCCTTCAAATTAGATTTTGATGTCCAAATCTGGTTTCTGAGGGAGAACTCTTTGAACTTAATGAGAATTGCCCGCGATTTGTCCTTTTTCGGATTACCTAGCCTATGGCAGAGAGTAAAGTCACTAGATGTAAGTTGTGTAGGTGCAAGATGTTTATTTAACAATTGAGCAACGCGAGCAGCCGAGTCTTCTTTATGTTCCTCCACAGTAGAAGACTCTTTTACATACAGTAGAAGAATCTTTTTCCGGGTGCGCATCTCCAAATCATCTTGCTGCTTAGACAAGAATTCCACTTGAAGATGTAGATTTTCTAAGGCAGTGAGCACAAATGTACGAAAGGAGTGGAATTGTGAGTTTATATTTGAAGTGGGGCTCGCAGCAGGGATACTCCCTTTCAATTCACGATGGAAGTCATTCATTCTGGCTTTAAAAATTTGAGTGAGCTCGTCCAGTGTATGTTTTATTGACTCCATAGTGCAAAAAAAATGTGATGATGTGTTGATGTTTTTACAGTTCTACACAAATATAGGTTAAGCAGCTGGTAGGCAAATATAGTTCACAGGTATTACATACACAGGTATTAGTACATTTATTTATAAATATACACAGTAATTGTAATTTTTAAAGAATATTAAAATCAGAGCCAAATTTAACGCATTTACTTATTTCACGCCTACCCTCGAAAAAAAATTTATTTAGGTCTGGGTGGACATAGAAGTGGATGAAATGGACTTAGAAGTGGTATTAGCGTAAGGTACCGGTCAAATTATTGATAGCTTCGCGTATTTTAGTAACACAAGTATAATCTGAACTATCATTATAAACACTTGGCGTGTAAAAATCGCCAGGCAAACGCAAAGTCTGCCCGTATACCATTTCAGCGGCGCTTGTACCATTGCTTAACCTTATTGCTGATCGCAAACCTAACATGACCGTTGGCAATTCGTCAAACCAAGACGACGAACTATTATTTAACCTAGCTGAAAGTGAAACCTTTAGGGCTCTATGCCACCGTTCCACCATACCGTTACATTGTGGATGATAAGGCGTAGTCCTTGATTTTTGAATGCCCATAATCTTTAAAAGCGATAAGAATAATGAACTTTCAAACTGCCTACCTTGGTCACATGTCAGTTTCAAAGGACAGCCGAAACGAACTATCCATCCTGTATAAATTGTTTTAGCAACGGTTTCCGCTAAAATATTCTTAATTGGAAATGCTTCTGGCCATCTAGTGCGTCGGTCTATTATTGTCAAACAATATCTATATCCATCTTCCGTAGTGGGCAAAGGTCCTACTAAATCAACATGAATGTGCTCAAATCGATCACATTATTGAAAAGTCCCTAATTCAGAATTAGTGTGACGATTAACCTTTGTAACTTGACATTGCATACAAGCCTTGCTCCATCGACCTACGTCTTTATTCATACAATGCCAAAAAAATCTGTCCTGCATTAAACGTCGTGTTGCACGAATGCCAGGATGGCTTAAGTTATGCACGGAATTAAAAGCTATCTTCCTAAATTTTTCGGGAAGATAAGGTCTCGCGTTCTTGGTAGAAATATCGCAAAAAATAGGTTTTCCATCAAACTGAGGTACAACTATTTTTTTTAAATTAACTTTGCTACCAATAGGCAAATTCATTAAATAACTATCATTAGCCTGTGCTAATGCCAATTCGCGGTAATTCAAAGTTTCAGGGCAGTATACGGTTTCAATACGAGATAAGGCGTCTGCCACACTATTGTTCGTACCGGAAATATAATTAATATCAGTAGTGAACTCGCTAATAAAAGCAAGTTGCCGAATCCTTCGTGGTGATTCTTTCGCATTACAACTTTTAGAAAACGCGTACATTAATGGTTTATGATCACTAAAGATCTTAAAATTTTGTCTGCCTTCGATCATATTCTGAAAATATTTAACTGCTAAATATATTGCTAAAAGTTCACGATCATAAGCTGAATAATTTTTTTCCGTTTTAGACATAGCCTTAGAGTAAAAACCTAATGGTATCCATTCGTTGTTTACGTACTGTTGCAACACCGCACCTACCGCAGTGTTGGACGCGTCAGCTAAAAGCGCAAGCGGCGCATCAGGTATCGGGTGCGACAACGTGACGGAATTCCGTAAGCTCTCCTTACATTTCGCAAATGCATTGTCAGCTTCAGGTGTCCATTGTATGATAGATTTGTCTTTCTTTTTAGCCCCGTGTAAATAACTATTTAAAATCGCCTGACATTCCACGGCTTTTGGAATATGCGACCGATAAAAATTTAACATTCCCATAAATCTTCTAAGTTCCTCTACCGTCTTAGATTTAGGGAAATTAGCGATAGCTTCAATTCTATCATTCAATGGGTGTCGGCGCATCACATTGGCCGACGACGAGGAAGGCGCGGGACGCGGGGGCCTGTGGCCCGCTGCAGGTGCACCGCGACGCATCGACCACTCAGCCGAACGACAACCCACGACGGACGCTTAACGCTCTTGTGGCCGCGACATATAATACGCGATTAAAATATTTTAATACAGTCCACTTTTTTATTATTACACCGAAGTCCCGTTAAGGCAGCTTCACTATCTGGTCCTTCGAGCAAAAAACCTGCATATATTCGCTGTATAATAATTGTCAACGGTCGTCCACGTCGCGTCGAGTACATTGACCTCGCCCGAGGACAAAGAACTGTGGAAGCCGTCTCCGTCATCTACGTGGCAGCTTATGTCGTCCTTAGAAGCTGATATCAGGGAGTATAATACTGTATTTGAGTGAGTCCATCCAATTAGCTATTTTCAACCTTTTTGCCGAATTTATTACTTCCCCAAAATTTTTTTTTTAATTTTTTCTTTTGCACAATCTCATTTTTCATTAAATTACATTATATATTGCTTGACTACTTCATTCATAGCGTTATGTGCTAATTTTCATAACAAAAATTACTCACGCGCTGAACACGTGTTAACCTTGAAACCGGTTCCGTCTTATCGCTTTGAATAGATGATCCCTTTTGTCCACGCACAGGTGTTGCATTTTTTATATTAATTTACAAGCTATTTATTTTTTATTACACGCTTTTGTTCCATTGTATTTTTTTATAATAACCTTTTATTGCATACTTCACTTAGCAACATTATAACTCTTAAAATGTCTGATAATTTAAAAACACTAATTAAAAAACGTAGCTCAATTAAATCAAAGGTTACAATTTTTAATAATTACTTAACTTTAATAAAAAGTAGTCCTGAATTGTCAGAATTACAACGCTTAGACTTAGCTGAGCGTTTTAATAAATTTGAAAACTTATATAGTGAGTTTGATGACTTGCAGAATCAAATAGAAATACTTTCCGAGGATCCCGAAAATACTTTTGCTGAACGTGAGGACTTCGACCGTCAGTACTTCAACCTGGTGGCACTAACGCGCAGCCTACTCGGTGCTACGTCCAACGGTGCTGTATCTGAGGCGGGCTTCAAAGATGCTGACTCAGGTGCACATATTTCTAATTCGAGAAATTTTGTTCGTTTGCCAAAGATAGATTTACCGCATTTCGATGGGACATATCAATGCTGGCTAGAATTTCGCGATACTTTTACGTCATTAATTCACGATAATTCTTCTATAAGTGACATAAATAAATTTCATTACCTGCGAGCTTCACTCCAAGGAAATGCAGCCTTGATTATTAAAAATATTGATTTTAAAGGGGATCATTACAAAATTGCATGGGATATTTTATGCGAGCGATACAATAATAATCGCATTCTAGTCAATAACCACATACAAGCCTTTTTTGATGTCGAACCGATAACAAAAGAATCTAGTATTTCAATTAGAAACCTTGTTGACACTTAATAAAAATGTCAGGGCATTAACAACATTAAATCAGCCTACACAATATTGGGACACTTTACTCATTTACGTAATGTCGAAAAAATTAGATTTAAAAACTAGTCGCAATTGGGAAGAACATCGAAATAATTTGATATCGGGAGATCCCACATTATCACAATTCTCCTCTTTTTTAAACAAAAAGGCAGACTGGTTGGAATCTGTAGAATTAAACTTTAGTTATTTTCAAAATAATACTATTGTGGCTTTAAATAATAATCACTTAAATAAAACCAATCCTAATAAAATCACTCAAGTACATAAAAAATCATACAATAATTTAAATAAATGTCCGCTTTGCTCCCAAGCACACGCTTTATACAAATGTGAATCATTCAGAAGCTTATCCATTGAAAGTCGCATCCAAAAAGCAAATGATTATAACGTTTGCCTTAATTGCTTACGCTTTGGACATTCCGCTAAGCAATGCAAACTGTCACATTGCAAATATTGTAAAATAAAGCACAATACGCTTTTGCATTTAGAATCCAACGATTTTAAAACGCCTGTCAATCCATTGCCCTCTTCTTTGCACTCTGCTTCTCCGTCTACGTCAAATGTTGCACTTTCAGCCAATTGCTTGCAGCTTGCTACTTCTGCGCATGTATTACTGTCCACAGCTCTGGTGAACGTGATCGGCGCATCGGGTAAGAAGTACACTGCACGTCTACTGCTGGACAACGGTAGCACGGCCAACTTTGTCACGCAGAGCTTCTTCGAGAAACTGGGTTTGTTACGATGCGGTACTAGCACCAGGGTAACAGGTATCAACAATCATATTTCTACTAGTACACAGTCTTGTCACCTCCTAATAGAGTCTTTATGCTGTGCCTACACTGTAGATGTCGAGTGTCATATTTTGCCTGAAATTACAAAGGTGTTACCGTCTTCATTCGTACACATAAACCACGTCCCTATTCCATCAGGTCTTAAACTTGCGGACCCGAACTTCAACGTTCCGTCGGCCGTAGATATCCTGGTAGGGGCTGAAGTTTTCTGGGACGTCTTAAGCAGGAATACTATAAATTTAGGAAAAAACCAGCCTAAATTACACGAAACCAAATTCGGATGGCTAGTGTCAGGTACTATTCCTCAACAATCAAAACATAACTTTAAATTTAATCATTTTTGCCATCACTCTCATGTCACTCCCGACCTTACTCAATTTTGGGAGCTTGACAATGTTTCTTCAAAACATTCATATTCTCTTGAAGAACGAACATGTGAACAAATCTTTGAACAAACCACCATCCGCAACAATGGCGGTGGATTTGTCGTCACCATGCCTTTAAAAGGTGACCCTAGCACATTAGGTCAATCTTATTTAAATGCTAAAAAACGTTTTTTGTCCCTTGAAAGACGATTCAAGCGTGACCCTGTATTTAAAAATAAATATATTGAATTTATGCGAGAATATGAGCGCTTAGGGCATATGACATTGGACTCGCACTGTACTTCACCACCTGCAAACTCTGTGATTCAATACTTTATACCTCATCATGGAGTTATTCGAAACTCTAGTACCACGACACAACTACGTGTAGTATTCGACGCATCAGCCGCTACCAGTTCGGGCGTGTCTCTTAACGACACACAGATGGTCGGTCCCGTAGTTCAAGACGATTTGTTTTCTATCTTAACACGTTTTCGACAGCATAGGTACGTGGTCTCAGGTGACGTTGAAAAGATGTACAGGGCCATCGAGTTAAATCCAGTTCAACGACCTCTTCAAAAAATTATTTTCCGTTTCAATCCATCAGAGCCTCTAAATAACTATACATTGAATACAGTAACCTACGGTACTGCTTCTGCTCCCTACTTAGCCATAAAGTGTCTAGTAAGTCTAGCTGATGGTCTTGACGACAGTCGTGTGCAATGTGCCATACGTCGCGACTTCTACGTAGACGACTATCTGAGCGGAGGAAATACCATAGGCGAGACTATCCAAGTTTCCAAAAAGGTACAATCTGTTTTATTATCCTCTAAATTTAATTTACGTAAATGGCGATCTAATAACTCAGAAATTCTTAGTCATATTACAAATAGTAACGTCGAATCACAAAACACATTACATTTTTTTGATCAAGATTCTGATTCTTGTCAGTCTAAAACGCTAGGTCTTAACTGGGTTTGTGATTCCGATTCGCTCACTTATACTATCAATATAACGCCTACAAATAAAATTACTAAACGTCGAGTTCTCTCTGTTATTAGTAAAATTTTCGACCCACTAGGCCTGGTAGGTCCGTGCGTTGTCGAAGCTAAGATCATTATGCAGAGACTTTGGATTGATAAATATGATTGGGACAACGAGATATCACATGAGCTTAATAGTCTATGGTCTAAATTTGAAAACACCTTAGCATCATTAAATAACTTAAAAATACCGCGATGGGTTTTGTGTCAAGACTCTATTTCGCACGAAATACACGTCTTCACTGATGCGTCAGAGAAAGTGTACGGCGCATGTGTGTATGTTCGTTCATGTAGTAACTCTGGCTCTACAAAGGTACAACTTCTAGTTTCTAAAAATCGTGTAGCGCCTATCAAACCGACGACGATACCGAGGCTTGAACTTTGCGGAGTCTTGTTAGGTGCAAGGCTGTGTACTAAGGTTCAGGAATCACTTACCATACCCATTCATACATGTAGATTCTGGTGTGACTCTACCATAGTTCTGGGGTGGCTTTCAACTCCTTCTAACCAACTAAAATCTTTTGTTAAAAATAGAGTCAATGAGATTTTGGAAAGCACATCTGGTCATCCCTGGAGCTACGTACCGTCGAAGAACAACCCGGCGGATCTTGTTTCCCGTGGCCTTAGTGCCGACATTATAAAGGATACACCTCTGTGGTGGTCCGGTCCTTCATTTTTATTACGTAGTGAAAAAGAGTGGCCGAAAATGCCAAACACAGAGAAACACGATTTGCCGGAAGTAGTTACTCATTTAATTGGCAATAGTTGTCACAATCATTCATATACTTATCATTCAGTCGCAACCACTCGCTCATCAATCATTCATTGCTTATTAGAAAAACATTCTAGCCTAAATAAAATTCATAAAATATTTACATATGTTCAAAGATTTATTCACAACTTAAAAAATAAAAACAAAATGCATGGCAATTTTTCTACAACAGAATTACAAAATTCATTAAATACTATTATACATCATTCACAACTTGAAATGTTTCCTGAAGAATATAATCTATTAAAATCTGGTCAAAAATTGCCACGCAAAAGTAGACTGCTTCCTTTGACTCCATTCATTGACAATCATAATCTTATTCGCGTGGGCGGGAGGCTCGACAACTCCCCCTACGATTTTAACATAAAACATCCCATTGTAATTTGTAGTAAACACATTTTTACTAAACTCTTATTTCATATGCAACATTTAAAACTTTTACACGCCGGTCCTCAATTATTATTGTCACATATAAGACAAACTTATTGGCCTCTAGGCGGCAGAAACTTGTCTAGATTTATCGTGAATAAATGCCTTACATGTTTCAGACATAAAGCTCAAAACGTACAGCCTATAATGGGTCAACTACCTAACTCCAGAACTAATCTTGAGTTTCCATTTCTTAACTGTTACGTAGATTACGCTGGGCCAGTATTGACTGCCGATCGTAAAGGTCGCGGTTGCAAACTTATAAAATCATATATGTGCATCTTTGTCTGCTCAGCAGTGAAAGCAGTTCATTTGGAGCTCGTCTCCGACCTTAGCACAGAAGCTTATATGGCCGCACTAAACCGTTTCATAGCGCGTCGAGGCAAACCGCGGACCATAACCTCCGATAACGAATTTTGTAGGTGCATGTAACGACATGCATAATTTTGTAAAATCGAGTAATGTTGCATGTGAAATAGCACAGGAGGGTATCGATTTCATTTTCACACCTGCTTATAGCCCTCATTTCAACTCATTAGCCGAAGCAGCTGTTAAGTCATGCAAACATCATTTAAAACGATTGCTTTCATTAACTCATTTCACCTTTGAGGAAATGTATACGTGCCTTGCTCATATAGAAGCGATTCTAAACTCGCGTCCTCTTACACCTCTCTCTTCAGATCCTAACGATTTTTCGGCACTTACTCCCTCTCACTTCCTAATTGGACGACCACTCTTATCAGTACCATGCTCTCAGGTGACTGAATCTGACATCACCCGACTGGACCGGTGGAGAAGAATCCAGTACATACGACATCATTTTTGGAGCCGCTTTCATAATGAGTACACTTCTCTGCTGCAGGCGAAATCCAAATGGTTTGATTCCAGAGGGGAAGTGAAGCCAGGTTCCTTGGTCCTTGTTAAGGACAAAACAACATCGCCGCTGCTCTGGTCCCTGGGTCGGGTCACGCAGACCTTTCCCGGCGTAGACGGAGTCACGAGGGTGGCCGAGATCAAGACGAAGAGGGGCACTATTCGTCGTGCCTTCAACAACATCTGCCCTCTTCCAGTTCAAGATTGAAGTCCAACCTTCAACCCGGGGAGTATGTCGGCGCATCACATTGGCCGACGACGAGGAAGGCGCGGGACGCGGGGGCCTGTGGCCCGCTGCGGGTGCGCCGCGACGCATCGACCACTCAGCCGAACGACAACCCACGAGACGGACGCTTAACGCTCTTGTGGCCGCGACATATAATACGCGATTAAAATATTTTAATACAATCCACTTTTTTATTATTACACCGAAGTCCCGTTAAGGCAGCTTCATTAATGGGCGAATACCTGTACTTGTTACTCGAAAACCTAAAAAATCTATTTCTTCCTGACCAAAACAACATTTAACTATATTAATAGTTATTCCGAACTCATTAAAAAGATTGAATACTTGATCCAAGTGCATCCTTTGCGATTCCATTGAGTCACTGGCGATAATGACGTCATCTATGTAACAGAAAATACAATCTAACCCTTTTAATACCGTATGATCCATGAATCGTTGAAACGTTTGGGCTGCATTGCGCAATCCAAATGTCATACGAGGAAATTCAAACAATCCAAATGGCGTGATTATCGCTGTTTTCTCGATGTCATCAGGATTAACTGGAATAAAATGGTATGCGCGGTTAACGTCTAATCTAGAGAAAACTTTCTTTTTAGCAAGTAGGTAAGTAAAGTCATGTAATCTTGGGATAGGATACCTATCGGGCTTAGTAATCGAGTTTAACTTACGGTAGTCTCCGCAGGGTCGTAGATCGCCATTCTTTTTCGGCACCACGTGTAATGGGCTGGCCCAGGCACTCTTTGAAGGCCTGCATATGCCCATTTCCTGCATTATGCGGAACTCCTCCTTGACTTTACTATACCTGTTAGGTGGCAAGGGTCTTGCCTTAGCGTGGACAGGTGGACCCGTAGTCTCTATGTAATGATACACAGAATGGCTAGGAGTCTCTTTAAAGTTTAAAGGTTTCGTAATTTCTGGGTACTTACACAATAAATCTGAAAACATATTACCTAAATCTACTGTTGTTAGTGAAGACTGAGCACTATTAACGACTGATGCGAAAATATTTAAATTAGTTTTCTTATCTATTAATTTACGCAAGCTTAAATCAACAAGTAAACCGTGATGACTCAAAAAATCTGCCCCTAAAATCGGTTGTTTCACATCAGCGATAATAAAAGTCCACCGATATGGCCTTCGCAGTTTTAAATCTAAAATTAATGTTTTTGTTCCATAAGTTTTAATGCCAATGCCATTTGCAGCATATAATTGATACTCAGTACACTTATCCCTACTAAAACGGCTTTTATTTAGGATAGGAATTACTGAAACATTAGCACCAGTATCTACTAAAAACTTAAGATTACTAGGAAAGTCTCTTACACAAAGGCGAGGCGATGGCAAAATGGCACAGTTATCCGCCACAAGCTGTGCCGTGTCTAGTTTTCCGTCTTCTCTTGTTTCCAGGCACAGGGTTGAACACATTTAGTAGCACGCTGCTTGTACCGGAAATGATAGAAGCACAACCAATCTGCATCTCCAGGTGTTCGGCGCGGGCCAGGCGTAGACTCACGTCGACGCCGTCTGGAAGTAGAACTTGAACGATTTCCTCTTCTCATATCTCGCCAAACTTGCCTCCCTTGCCTTCGCTTCAGTTGCATGACTTCTAATCGAAGTTTTGACAGTTCTGCTGCGAGATCTTGTCCGCTGTTACACGCTGGTTTACTGGAGGTAACTTCTGAAATGTCGATGGGACGCGTTGTTTCTATTATCTTATCTGCTATGGCGGCTAAGCTGTCTGGATCCCTGTTATCACTAACGGCCAATACTGCTCGTATCGATGGAGGTAAGTGTCCTATCCACATCATAAGCAACGTCTCGACTGGTAGCTTATCACGAGCTAAATCTCTCATCTTACGCAGAAGCTGCGATGGTTTCTGTTCTCCCAGTTCCATCTCTGAAAGTAGCTTCTGAAACTGCCGGTTCTCCGATTCTTCGTAACAAGTCAGTAATCTGGTTTTTAGTGTATCGTATTTCTTAATATCCGGCGGCGACAGTAAAATATCACTAGCCTGCTGAATAATTTCCTTGCTTAACTTGGCCACTGGCAGATTATATTTAACTTCGTCACTTAGCTTTTGGTTTGCCAGAACTGATTCAAAGTGGACAAACCACAGTCGCGGCGTCTCCTTCCAAAAATCTGGTATTCTTAATGAAACAGTAATCGTAGCCAACGATTCGACTGAGTCTTCCTTCTTGACGGGCATCGAAGATTGTCCAGGCTGTGTCATTTTATTAAATTAAAATGACTATATACTGACGTATTCTTCTCCGGGGTCACCAGTTTTGTGGTTCTTGGTTTATTATCCACAATTGATGAGTCAGTAGTCCAGTAATGAAACCAACAATGTACTTCAGGGATTTATTCATTAACTTCTTATAATAAAATACATATGTTAATTCGCAGGCTATTATCGAGTTATTAGTTCGAGCGTCTAAAGACGACTGACTGAAGTTACAAGTTCACAATATAATTTATAATAAAATGTGACGTACATACGTCCCTACAACTTCATTCCCGCGTCCCGCGTCGAGATACAAATCTAGTAAAGGTAGCTAATAAAGGCTTCTGTCGACAACTCGGAAACAACCTCAAGGTGAACCGCTTTTGTCGAAAGACAAACAAACACACATAGGTAACTTTTAACTAATTTTCTATTTCTGAAAGATTGAGTTTTAGTCAGAAACGGACCGGCAAAATCTGTTCCAGCACCATCGAAGGGTCGAGTTGGGATCACCCTATCTCGTGGTAAGTCTCCCATAGGAGGTTGTGAAATAGCGCATTTAAGTCGATAGCACGGAAGACATGTAAAAATAATCCTGTTAATAGCTCTTCGAGCAGACAGAATCCAGAAATCACGTGACAAAATAGCTTGAAGAGTATTGGTTCCTGCATGGGAGTTATCGATATGATAATGGGATATTAAAAGGTCTATAAAATGGCCATGTTTGGGGAGAAGTAAAGGGTGACGAGCATCATAGGAAAGATTTGAATGTCGTAAACGACCACCGACTCTTATTAGGCCTTTCTCATCAATGAAGGCATTTAATCGTTTAAGGGGACCACGTAGACATTCATCCCGTGGAAGTAATTTAAGCTCCTCCGAAAAAGAAATTGATTGCACTATTTTTATCAAGCAATGAAAAGCATGTTTTCTCTCATCGGTAGTCAAAGTGGTGAAATGTTGGTAAGGTAGTAACTTTCGACAATTATGTATAAAACGACGCATATAACAAAACACATTTATTAATTTATTAAAATTACTAAACCGCTCAAGTAAGAACAAAGGTTCTGGAGAAGGCAAGGTAGTAGTGGATAATAAACAACGAAGTCCAGGGAGCTCAACAATATTAGTTTCTAAGTTTTCTGTTTTGGAAGGCCACTGGGAAGGGGCATGTAATAACCATGAAGGAGACCACCATAAATCATAAGTAAGCAAGGAGGAAGTTGACAGACCACGGGAAGCACAATCCCATGGATTCATATGGCCAGGCACATGTCTCCACTCAGACAGTGTTTCAGAAGCTAGGATTTGAGACACTTGATTGGCTTCAAATATCTGAAGAAGATGAGGAGGTGTCTGAAGCCAAGTTAAAACTATTTGACTATCAGACCAGGTAAATATTTTATCCAACACTATTGACTTTTGCAAACAAGAGGCAACGTGATGAATCAATTTTGAAAGGAGTAAAGTACCTAACAATTCTAATTTTGGAATCGTTAATCGAGTTCTTATAGGGGAAACATTAGTTTTTGACATCAAAAGGTAAATGAACGTATGACCAAACAAGTTATCCGCTCTCAAATAAACTGTAGCCGCATATGCAGTTTCTGAAGCATCACAAAAACCATGTAATGTATAGGAGAATGAATCCTTAGGAATAATCTGTCGTGGAATAATAATTTCTTTAACTTTATCTAAGTCTTTAACAAAGGTAGTCCATTCTGAGTTAAGATCACAAGTTAAGGGGTCATCCCAGAAAAGGCCACATAACCACAACCTTTGGACAAATAGTTTAGCTTTCAATACAACGGGGGAAATCCATTCACAGGGATCGTAAATTTGAGCTATCAAGGAAAGAACTTTACGTTTTGTAATGATTTTAGATGTGTCAAAGGAAAAACGGTAGGTAAAAACGTCACTAATAGGGTTATAAATTACGCCAAGGACAGAAATAGTTTGAGGGCAATTGGAGCTCTGAAATACATGAGGAGAATGTAAATGATCTGGAGGTAAATCCGCAAGGAGTTCAGGTCTATTGCTTATCCACTTTCTTAATTCGTATCCTCCAGACCGCATAATTCCTTCAAGTTCCTTCTTGAGTTCACGTGCTTCCTCAAGAGAGTTAGCACCTGTTAGGCAATCATCAACGTAAATGTCATTTTGGAGGACTACAGCTGCTTTTGGAAAATTAGCACGTTCCTGATCGGCCAACTCTAATAATGCACGCACAGCAACGTAAGGACTCGAGCGCAAACCATACGTGGTTGTGTTTAATGAATAGGTAAGTAAAGGTTCCGGAACTCACGCCAAAGAATGAGCTGGTACTTTCTGTCTTCAGGATGTACCCACGACATACGAAACATCATGCGTATATCGGAAACAAACACAATATCATGCCTACGAAAGGATGTGAGACATATCTCGCTGTAATTTGGGACCGCTATGAAGGCATTGGTTCAACAATACTCCATTGGAAGTGGGACTACTACCATCAAATACAACACGGATTTTCGAATTATCTCCGGATTTGAAAACACCGTGGTGAGGTATGAAATAATGCTCTGTAGGTAAGGGCTCTGAAGGGAAAAGGCTCATATGATTTAATTCAAAATATTCACGCATAAAAGATATATATTTTTCGCGTAAATTAGGATTCAATTGTTTCTAGATTAAGAAATCTGCGTACCGCTATAGGTTTTGAATCGCCGAGAGAGGGTCGATCGCTTAGGAAAGGAAGTCTAACAAGGAATTTACCATCGTTATTACGAGTGGTAGTTGATTTAAAAAATAATTCCAATTCCTCGTTCAAAGGGTTAGGTATAGGGAGCTGAGGAGTTTCCTCAACCTTCCAAAACTTTTCCAACATACGCGTTAAGGATACACCAGTCATAGGGGAATCAAACTCTAAATTATCAACAGGGATGGGACCGCAAATAATAAAACCGAAAATAGTTGGGATCGCAGTGAGATTATTATGATGTATAATTTTTTCTGGAGTTATAAAAGAACCATACACATCAGCGCCGAGTAATGTATCTATAGGACCAGGTCTATTATAACGAGGATCTGCAAGGTAGGTATTATTAATACAGGACGAAAAACATTCGGGTAGGTCAATTTCAGGATGTACACCAGCGATCACATCGACAACCATAGCAGATGTCGTTATTTCAGGGTAACTCTTATTAACAGGCTTAAAGCATAAAGGAACAGAACCCCGTGACATAACACTTTGAACATTTCCTATACCGCGGACAGGAGAAAAAGAGAAGGAAATAGGCATGTTCAAATGATTAACGACAAAATCAGTAGTAATAAGACAATCCTGAGCCCCAGTATCACACAAAGCCCGAGCTTCTATAAAATATCCGCTAGCAGTCTTTAAATGAATCATGGCAGTAGGCAACAGGGTATAGGAATTAGGTAGGATATTTATAGAAAGGGGTGGAACCTTAACAGGACATCAAGTTATTCCCCCGCCCATGCAAGAAGCTCGAGGAGAAGAGGAAAAGGGAGAATAATAATTATTATTGTCACGTTGAGAGGGGTACATGGGATTGCGCGGGTCATTAAAACATAACAAGGAGTGATGGGAAGAACGACGACAGATTGTACACTTATAGTCACGCTTACACATATTTATTGTATGTCTGTCTAAACATCTATAACATAAATGTGACTGCTTAACGAAGGATGAACGATCTTTCGGATTCATACGGACAAAATCGGGGCATTCACGAAGGTAGTGAGAAGCACTAGAGCACAAAAAACACTTTAAATTTGTAGAAGGGGAAGGAGTAGCCGCAAGATAATTATATTTAATTATTGGAGTTCGCGAGTTCACTTTGTTAGGGTTGCTATCAACCAGGTTTGTATTGCACACATTATCGTGATGTCGACACTCATCTTCTAAAAAGTAATAAAATTATCAAAACTAGGTAACTCGCTGCTGTCACCACCACAAGACCTCTCAAATCTTGATTTTAAATCTGAAGGCAATTTACCTAAGCATACATGCACAAGCATATATGACCAATAATTAACCGGTAAATCCAAGCGTTCTAAACAACGATAAGCTGTAACGTGTGTTGACGGTGGCAACACTGCCTCGGGTGACATGTCGAATTGAGAAAATTCAAAAAAATATTGTTAATTTATTATAATTGTGTGTAATTCAATGTAAATGAGTATTATAATCCAATATAAAACTGTTAAATTACGTGCAAAAGTGTTTGTGACGAATAAATACTACATAATAACCCGTTAAGGAACTATGTGCAGCGGCTATCAGACCCAACGGTCGAAACTTTGAATTACTTTTAAAACCTGGGGAGTATTTGTGTTCATATATCTAATATAACTATTTCTTTTTATCAAACACAACACTAAACAAAGCTCACATATATTGAGCAACGTCTCTTCTCACATTTGGCTTCGTTACCGTCACACTTTGCTTGACAAGTTGGAAGTTGTAGGCAATAACACTAGCCACATACAAATTTTACAATAATATACTACACTTAATGGCATAAAACGCACTCGGACATATTCACCTGCATATAGTACATTTTGTAAAAGTTTTGTATTTTAAATTTATTTAACACTAGGTTATATTAGTTATTTATTATAGTCTTATGTAATCTAAATAATTTTACTTAACTAACGTTACTTATTTTTCCTTAGTTTATTTCCATTTCTCTCACTTTGCTTTGATTAGTTGAAGTAAAGTTGTAGACTAGGAAATATAAACTATTAAATATTACTACTTATTCACTAATAAATTATTATCATAAAACATAACATAATCATATAATATTATAATTCTGAGATTCTGTCTCTCTTTACTTATTAAATAAAAAGTAAAGTTGTAGACAAAGCATATTTTTAATGGATTAATAGTTTTAAAATTAGCATTTTTTCTAATTTCAAGAAAATTAATTTATGTTTATACTTTAGTAGTTTATTTTTATTTTTGATAAATTATTACATACATATCTATTGTACCTTATAACTTTATAACAATATTATTTACATCTATTTACACTTATCAATCTTTTCAGTTGAACTTTATAATGGAACACACTATCATGACCCGTAAAGCCACAACAAAGGAGATGGAGGCTAGATTAAAATTAACTCTTCAAGAGTTGAAATTATCAAAGGACTTGTGTGAACAACTTCTCAAAAAAAGGGAGGAATGTGAAGAAGAAATAGCAAAGACAGTGAAAAAAAATACGGACTTAAAGGCCGAGCTTGCTGAAATTCATAGTAAATATTTGGACTTAGAGATCCAGCGTGATGAACTTTATAACATTGTTACCAACTTTATAACATTGTAACCATTTAACCAATGCAGTGATGATCATATGAGGGCCCTGAATCGTATCTCAGATCTCGAAGTAAGACTCCATAAGGCCAGGAAATCAATCTCATCATGTGAAAAATTAAAAGAAAGCCAAGAGGATAGCATGGCTCATACCTTATTCAATGAACTGTTGATGTGTGGTTTGGGTTCAACTTTATCAAATGATAATAATATTAATTTAGACTTATTTAATAATAATGTAGCTCAAAAACCAATTCCTGCTTTTTGTTCCCACAATAAATTAAAAAAATAGATAAAAAGTAATAAATTTATTAAGAAAACAAATAAAATTATAAAAAACCGACATAGTTCTTTAAAGATTAGTAAATTAAAACAAGATTGTGCATTGTTAAAAAATAATTTAAAATCTTATACAGAGAAATTACAGCAAAGTAGGATGGTATATGATAGTGACACACTCCTACTGCAAACTGAAATAAACCATTTAAAAATATCACTAAAAACAATTAGTGAAATGTATGAGTCCTCTCAATTTAAAAAGCAAAAATATACCACTAACGATATACAAGTCAATCAGTTACAGCAAAGGTGTGACACTATCATAAAACAACAAAATAATAAAACTAGTTCTTTATGTAATTATAAAGTAGTAATGGTATCGGATAAGCTGGGTCAAAATTTTGGTTCCTTGCTTAACTATGAAATAAATAATGTGTATAACACATGTTCACCCGGGGCACCTTATCAGTATCACATAAATAAAATCAATTCTATGAATCTGGATCAAAATTCCATAGTTATTATAATGCACGGAGACAGTTTGTCAATGAATAAATTAGATTTGATAAAAAGTTTAGAAAATTTAATTCATATTCAAAATAAAACTAAATGTAAATTTATTATAAATGCCTTTCCGTATTCAGATAGTTTGACAGATTCACAGAATAAGCATATATATATAATTTAAATTTGTGTATGTACAATTTGATTCATCGTTATGACAATCTTATATTATTTGACATTAATAAATTTATTTGTAAGTTTAAGTTGACCAATGATACTTTGTTTTTACCTCTGAAATGTAAAAGACTAATAGTTAATTTATTAGTTCATAATGTAAATAACTGATTTAAGCAGAATGTTTTAGAGTTAAGTTCTAATCTAAATAACGTTAATAATAATAGTGAAATTAAGAAAATTGATTTAAACTAAAAAATAAGACATAGCCTAAGCCCTTTTACATAAATATTGTTCATCAAAATATGCAGGGAATAGGTGGCAAGGAACATGAAATAGAATTATTTTCACATTGCAGTGATATTCATGTATACTGCTTAACAGAACATTGGCTTCAACAGTATGACATATTTAATATTGATAATTTTACTTTGTTAAGTTCGTTCGTAAGAGTGAATGCTATTCGTGGAGGTTCATTAATCTTAGTTCGTAATGATATAGCTTGTAAATCTCGTCAAGATATTGTGGCTCTCTCTATCGAGCGAACTGTAGAACTGTCCTGTGTGGAATTTCAGTTATACATTATAGTTTGCGTATACCGCCCCCCTATTGGAGATTTTGCTTTGTTTGAGGTAACTATGGAAGACATTTTAAAAAATTTATGTAAAGGCACTAAATATATTATTGTATGCGGCGATTTCAATGTAGATTTGTTAATTGTATAAATATAGAACTTATGCTAGCAAAACTATACTACTGCGGAATATTTTATAATGCCTGTAAATGGTTTAAGTCTTTCTTAAAGGATAGAAAACAGTATGTTTTTATATATGGAGAACAAAAAGAACCGCTGATTTCGCACATTAAATCTAACACGCGTGGAACACCCCAGGGATCAAGTTTAAGCCCAATCTTTTTTATTTTATATACAGCAGATTTAAGTAGCAAGATAAAATACTGTAAGATGCATCAATATGCCGATGATACGCAGGTTTATTTACATTTTGATCCAAAAAATACATCAAATTCAGTAAATTCCATAAATAATGATTTAGAACATATATCTAAATGGTCTGAAGAAAACAATTTGGTTCTTAATGCGAATAAATCAAACTATATTATACTGGGCACCAAATATCAAATGGAATGTATTAAGGAACATAATCCACAGATTAAAATAAGCAATGAATCGCTAGAACAAGTTAAAGTTGCAAAAAATCTTGGTCTCTACGTCGACGAAAATCTCAGGTTTATAGAACATCTTAATCTGAAAATAAAAAATGCTTTTGATAAATTAAAAGTACTATATGGTTTGAGATCTTTCATGTCTGAGAAAGCAAGAATTACCCTAGTCGAGTCACTTATTTTATCTATTTTTAATTACTGTGACACAGTGTATGGTCCCAGATTATTGAAAAAGACGGAAAAAGCTGTTCACAATGCTTGCATTAGGTTTTATTAATTCTCACAATATGTTAAACATGAAATCACGTAGGAAGCTACATCTAGCAGTTTCTATACATAAACTTGTGCGTAACAAAAGGCCACATTACCTATACAAAAAGCTCGACTGGCTGGAAGATAGGAAAGAAAGAAGTGTCCGAGAAACTGAGAAGCTTAAACTATCAATTCCTAAACATAACACTGCAGGTTTTAAAGGTGCTTTCAAATACGCTGCAGCAAAAATTTGGAATGACCTCCCACCACCTCTACGTGAATGTCACCTGTCACTTAAAACTTTAAAAAAATATCTCAAAGAATATTACTTTCATCTACAAGTCGATGCAGCTACGTAAATAAAAGTACCTAAAATCCTAAATAGCTTGGATATTTATTTATTTAATTTTTAATTTACTTTTATATATCAATATATTTTTTTTGTAGGCATACCTTTTAAACATGGTGTTATGGTTGTTATGATGCGGAGATGTGTGCGTAAATTTTTAGTCGTTTTATTCATTTATTGTATATTAATGTAGAATAGATGTTTTCTTTTTAACTTTATTTTTTGTTGTGGTGCTTTAATATGTCAATGGTTTCTTTTTACTTTTTTTTTTGTTATACATAAACATGTTACGGAACGGTGGGGCGCTATAAGTTAAATATAAGTAATTTAGAAGGAGCAAGCTGAAAATCAGCGCTGTGCGTAACACAGCACATAGCTGAGCTAGCATCCAATTGCGATACTGTCGCCAAGAAAAAAAGCACTATGTAAGAAAAAAATAGGTTGTAATATTAGCAATTAAGAAGAATGTATAGTTTGTTTTTTTCTTAAGAAATATTTTGTAATGTGCGATTTTATCTGAAGCAATAAATGTTTTTATTATTATTATTATTATTAAAAGATTCGACAATTAGTACTCGACTAATTAACTTATTTAAATCATTTAATTTAACGCACAGATATTGTGAATCATCTCGTATAACTAGCCTTTCTTCTACGTGTATTGACAATGTCTTCTGTAATTGTGAAATTTATGAAAAATCAATAATCAATAATCACAGTCGACGCACGCTGCTACACAGTATAGTCAACGTACTTTTTTTTTTTATTGAACTTACACTGCTAGTGATGGCAAACATAGTTATCGATAATTACGTTGTGATACATTATGGAACGATTTTTAGTTAAATCCCATTCGAACCCAACCCTTTGTAATAAGAGGGCTGGGGATGATGATACGATAAATTCTAATGAGTGGAAGATACCTAAACGCTGTGCTTTAACTCAAGCGTTTACCAAACAACCGGATCAGCTGAATACCTCCAATAGGTTCAGCATCTTGCCTACAAGTCAATCAACTGCAAATCATACCTCGGCTCGTCTACGTGACGCGACATCAGTGAAGCGAGTTGTCGGTAAGATACCTCCCATATTTTTGGAATTGAAACCGGATTGGACACATGATTATGTAAAAACTCTTACTTCACGCTATACTAAGCAATTTCACTTAAAATATACGAAAATGAACAAAATAGCTATTAATTGTCACAATTTTGAAGCCCACAACCTATTGAAAAATGGTCTACGCTCTGAGAATATTCCTTTTCATACGTTTTCCCGTAAAGACGAAAGAACCACTAAAGTGGTTATATTAGGTCTTCCAGCTTACGTCGAAGATCAACTAACTGATGAATTGGCCTCGTTGGGCTTTAGTGGTGTTGTAGTTCGACGATTAAAATCAGCTGAAGGTAAAAGTTCGGTATGTCCGCCTCTTTTAATTCATCTTCCACCTGGAACTGATATAGCTTCTTTCAAACAAATCAAATACTTGTCGCATTGTGCAGTACAGATTCGAAAATTTAAACCAAATACTACCTTGGGCACGCAATGCTACAGATGTCAATCGTTCGGCCACTCGTCTAGAAACTGTAACTTGACTCCAAGATGTGTTAAGTGTGCAGGTGAGCACCATACAAAGGATTGCTTGAAAAAAGACCGCAGTCAACCTGCCCGCTGTTGCAACTGTGACGATGATCATCCTGCTAATTTCCGCAATTGTAAGGCACGTATAAACTACCTCAACAAACTTCAAACAAGAAGAGATGAATTAAAAGCTGTCCAGGCCTCCAAATCCAAAGTCGAAGCTATTGATGGTCGGTCCTGGTCAGCTGTGGTAAGTCAGAGTAACAAACCGAAATCTACTTCCTTGCCAAACAAATTATCCGAACAAACTCAACGAGATCAGACTACAGAGGAGATGCTTAAAATACTGATGACTATCAAATCTCTTAAGGGTCAATTTTCTGCCTGTACCTCAATGATGGATAAAGTCATCTTAATTCTATCTCATCTTGGTCAGTATGTATAGCTCAAATGAAATTAGAATTGTATATTGGAATGCCGATGGCATTCGTGTACGCCTAAGTGAACTATTAGATTTATGTTGCGAACTTAATGTAGATATTATTGCAGTAAGTGAGACAAGAATCAGCTCTAACTTTCAACTCAATGCACCGGGCTTTACAATATATAGACAGAACAAAAATCTGTATGGCCGAGGTCAGGGTGTTGCATTATTTATTAAATCTGATATACCGCATGAACCAATACATATTCCTCAAACCGAACATCTTGAATGTGTAGGAGTAAAAGTTCTGGTAAATAATAATTATATAGCATTTGTGTCTGCGTATCAATCGCCTAATTTAAAATTATTAGTAAATGATATAGATATAATCTTAAATCTCGAAAGCCAAATTGTAATTATGGGTGATTTTAACTCAAAACATAGTTACTGGAATTGTCACGATAATAATCCACACGGCAAAACTTTATATGAATATATGATTTCTAGTCACCATCAATTTGAGATTATTGCTCCAAATAGCCCAACCTTGGTACATCACAACATTAATTATACTCCTTCTACCCCAGATATATTACTTGCTAAAAATGCTTATCATATCTCTGAACTTAGGACCCTCTCATGTCTTTCATCAAACCATTTACCCGTTTTCTGTACCATTGGCGGGAAAATCACTCGAAAACCTTATATTGTTTATGATTATGCGAAAGCTGATTGGAAAAGATTTAATTCCTTCATCGATCAAAATATTGTCCTATCTCATAATCTATTCTTAACATGTGAGGACGTTGATGCCTCAATTAATCATTTGCGTTTACTCATTGAATATGCACAAAACACATTTATACCTCGTGCTACTCTAAATTCCAACCATAATAAATTACCTAGGTCTATTGTAAGAATTATACGACGTAAAAATTACATACGTAGATTATCACACGTAGAAAATAACTTTGCTACTCGTAAAATTCTCAAACATAAAGCTAACTTTCTACAGGCGATGATTGCTGATAAAATTAAAACTCATAACGATCGCCAATGGCAAATGAAACTTAAGAAAATTGATAATCCCTCATCAGATTTGTGGCGTGTTGTTAAGTCTCTTAAAATCAAACAAGATCTTATTCCCCCTCTAAAACATCCTCAAGGTGGATTCGCTTTAATACTACAAGAGAAATGTGAGGTTTTGGCTGATACGTTTCTTAATAACACCAATCTAACTAAAGATTGGCCAACTGACTTAAATATCGAGTTACAGATTAATGAATCGTTAAATAAACTTAATTCTTACAATGCAAGTGATCCTTTTCAATTAGCTACTCCTAAGGAGGTCAAAACACTTATTAAAAAACTTAAAAACAGAAAGGCTCCTGGTATAGACAAAATTAATAATATAATTGTCAAACATTTATCTAACAAAACTATAGTTTATCTTTCAAAAATATTTAATGCTTGTTTTATAAATAATTACTATCCATCAGCTTGGAAACTAGCTAAAATATAGCCATAAAAAAACCTGGCAAAGATGATACCTTACCTTCAAGTTATCGCCCAATAAGTCTTTTGCCCGCCGTAGGTAAATTATTTGAATCATTAATAGCTTCTAGATTGTCTAGTGTCATAGATCGTGCGATTATCTCCGAACAATTTGGCTTCCGTAAAGGACATTCGACTACGCAACAATTAGCTAGAGTTGTTGAACACGTTGCTGACAATTTAAACCACAATAATAGCACTGGAATGGTTTTGCTGGATGTTGAAAAAGCCTTTGACACTGTATGGCATGCTGGACTTTTGTATAAGTTGATGACCCCCAAACTCAACGTTCCCTTAAGCCTCGTTAAACTCATTCAGTCATATTTGTCTGGTCGTTCTTTTAGTGTCCATGTTGGTGATTGTTACTCTCAACAACGATATATCTCCTGTGGAGTTCCCCAGGGATCAATATTGATCCTACACTCTTTTTAATATATCTTAATGATATTCCTAAACAAGCTCATACTCATATTGTAGGTTTTGCAGATGATATAGCAAGTTTTACATCGTCTAATGATATTGACCTAGTTATTACTCGCCTGCAACTGTCCTTGGATTTACTTAAATCTTATTACTCAATGTGGAAACTAAAGTTAAATATATCTAAAACTGAAGCCATACTCTTTACAAGAAAGCGATCTTTACCTGATAAAACATTAAAATTATCTGATTACCATATACCATGGAGTAGAACAGTGAAATATCTTGGCCTAATTTTAGACCAAAAAATTAATTGGACCAGTAATACAGAGGCTCTTCGTATAAAAGGTCTAAGAGCTCTTAATGCACTCAATTCTATTTTTAATCAGAAAGACAACCTAAGCTCCTCCACCAAAATGAAAATGTATTCGACTCTCATTAGACCCTGCATAACTTATGCAGCGCCTGTCTGGAGCAATACTTGCGATAGCAATTATCAAAAGCTACAAGTTGTGCAAAACAAATCGCTTAAAATTGCATACAATACTCCATTTAGAACAAATTTATATAGACTCCACACCCGTATAAAATTTCCGTTCATCAAAGACTATATCTTAAAACTAACACGTAAATTTTACTTGATAAGTAATCCGAGAAGTTCAAATAAATTAATATCTATTATTGGTAAAAATACTAAATATCCTGATGGTATCGATAAGTGTGGCCGATACAGACTACCACATCACTATGTGCTTGCTTACCGGTGACGTAGGACATGCGACGCTCTGACCGCTTGGCTCACCTAAGCGAACATCTACCCGCTTTTATAAATATAAATAAAATTAAACATCATTTGTTTATTAACTTTCTTTAATAAAATTAATCTCAACATAAAAATATGTTAATGACTGCAATTCCATATTACTACTTTAAGAAATATATATATATATATATATATATATATATATATATATATATTTCTTAAAGTATATATATATTATATATATATATATATATATATATATATATATATATATATAAGACAATTATTAATTTTTATTGCAAGAGGAGAAATAAAACTTCAATTTTGTTGCTCTGTAAACAAAGAATACAAAATTTTATTTATCGAGTAGGTCACACAATCATAATTAACTTTACAAAAATAGCACAGTCTTACCTGTAAACAAAGAAACGACAATAAAAGTTTATCGTTATCACCTCTCGATTGTACTAATTAAACTTATTATAATTAACTTTATTAATAAAAAACGCCAACTCATCCAAATTCTTCTTTGACAATGACAGCCAGCTTGACGCGACGCGCCGCGGCTAACTCTCGAACTAACGGTGCGCGCGCGTATGCAGATTAAAGAAAGAAATCATTCTCTTTCTTTACATCTCCCTCCTCCAGGGTGAGAATTACTCAGTAGTTCTCATTACAATTGCATCTATTATTCAGCACTATCCTCTAAATCACCTATATTGTCTTCCATTCGAATAAGTTTTGTGATATGGTATAGGCCTGTATCCTTTTTTGTTCTACCTGTTTTTATTTTGTATATTGTATTCGATATTTTGTCTGTTATTTCAAATGGGCCGATTCTTAAATTATCCAGTTTTTTCCTATTCAATTTATTTCCGTTTTCAATATATACTAGTTCTCCTATGTTGAATTCACTTTGTCTTCTGCCTTTATCAAATAATTTCTTATTATATGTATGTGATCTGATCGTTCTTTCTAGTGCTTCTTTTCTATTTTTGATCCAAGTACGTGTATCTATTGGTTGTCGAATTGTTGTGGCAAGATGCTGGTGACTTTTCCTTCTAATAAATATACTGGTGCAAAACCTCTCACTGAGTGCTCGGTTTCATTGTACTTATCTAAACATTCCCTTGCAATTGTTGTCCAGGCTTTCTTTTCCGTTTTTTCATTTATTTTACACCTCATTTTGTTAACCAGCGTTTGGTTCAATCTCTCAATGAGTCCGTTTGAAAACGGACTATCGACTGCAGTAAAGATTAGTTTTACATCATTATCTCTCAAAAATTCTTTGAATTCTTTTGAATTTAATCCTGGATACTGATCTGTAAGTAATATTTCGATTTTTTCTGTCTCAAGAACTTTTTTCACTAACTTAATGAAATCTGTAGCATTTTGTGTTCTCGATGTTAAGATGAACGCAAACCTTGTGAAATGATCAACTAACAAGTGTAGAAATTTCTTTGTTGATCTTTGTCCTCCAAAGCCACCAATGGTATCTATCGACATTATTTGAAATGGTTTTGATGCTGGCCCTAAATGTGACATCAATCCGTATTTATTTTGGCCCCTAGATTTATTCTTTACACAGGTTTCACAATTACTGCATATTTTTTTTATGTTTCTCGTTAGGCTATTTGCTGTATAATAAGGACTGATTTTATTTATCATTTGATTAATCCCTAAATGGCACCATTCGGTGTGTATTTCTTTTATTAGCTTTATACTTGATTCTTCAGATAATATAATTTTTTCTCTCTTTCTATTTTTTTTGTATAGTATCCCATTTCTTTCAATTAATTTGTTTTTCATTTTCTCTATTTTTTCGTTTTTCTGTTGGTCAGCCTTTATGTCATCTAATGTTATCAAATTTACCAATTTTAAAATTTCTTCGTCATTATCATTGTCTTCCAAAACTGGATTTCTACTGAGACTATCTGCTTCAGTGTTAATTTTACCCGGAATATATTTAATGTTGAAGTCATATTGTGACAAATAAAGTGTCAAATCCCCAAGTTCCTCATCTGTTCTAGCCTTTATGTTAAGGTTTTCTAGTGGTTTATGATCTGAAAAAACTGTAAATTTTCTTCCAATTAACCAGTATTGCCAGTACTTGATGGCTTCTTTAATTGGTAAGCATTCAAGGTATATTGCCTTCTTCTTTTTTTGTGAATCATTAAGTTTCTTTGAAAAGTAACCAACAGGTTTTTCTTTTCCATCTTTTTGAATTTGTTTCAATATTGCACCTATGCCATTCAAAGAGGCATCCGTGTAAATCGTAATAGGTAGGTCTTTATCAAATATTTCCAGTACTGGTTGTGAACATAATATATTCTTTATCTCAGAGAAAGATTTTTCGCACTCTTCTGACCATAAAAATTGAACATTTTTTCTCAGTAGCTTATGTAATGGATCTAATATTATTGAACTATTCGGTATATACTCGTGGTAAAAGTTAATCTTCCCTAGAAATTGTCTAATGTTCTTTTGGGTTTTTGGCGTTAGGAATTTCTGTATTGAAATAATATTATCTTTGATTGGTTTTACCGTATTGTTTCCAATAATATGTCCCAAGTATTTTACGGATGTTGCTGCAAAGGTGCATTTTTGAAATTTTAGTCTGAAACCTTCATCTATAATTGCGATAAGTACTTTCTCTATGTGTTCTATGTGTTTTTCAAATGATTGTGAAAATATTAGGATATCATCAATGTAATTCTCAGTAAAGTCCCTCAAATTATTATTTCTTAATATATTTGATAAAATTCTCTGGAATATTGCTGGTGATGTTTTCAGTCCAAAGGGCAAGCAAGTCCATTGGTAGTGTCCATCTTGTGTGACAAATCCTGTTTTTTGTCGGTCCTCAATGCGTAGTGGTATGGACCAAAATGCGGAATTTATTTCAAGAGTGGTAAAATATTTACAGTTTCTTGCTTTAATTATCAAGTCACTTATCAATGGAAATGGTTGTGCTTGTGGAATGACTATCTTGTTCAGTTCACGAAAATCAATACAGAGTCTTGATTTTGTATTTTCATCTCTCTTAAATGCCAGAGCAACTGATGCTGCAAAAGGGCTATAAGATTCTTCAATTAAGTTATTTTTTAGTAAATTTGCTACTTGCTTTTCGATTTCTATTTTGTCTTCTATTGTGCAACGGTACGGCCTTTTGCAGCAGTATTTGTCCACCAGTAAGTCTATCCGAGCTTCATATTTTTTTACTGCCCCTACATCATATTTATCTCTGGCAAATACAGTATTATATTTATCTATTAAACTTTGTATTTAAATCTTTTTGCTGTTTTCCAAGAGCTGTAGGTTTGTCACGAATTCATTTTTATTCACATGCTAATTAAAGTTGATTTTAGTTGTTTCTATCTCTTCCAATTTCTTCATGGTATTTATCTCCATCTTTGTCTTTTGCAATATATTTAGGTCTTCATCTTGAGTTAATCTGAATTTTTTTATCATATCTAGTCCTATAATGAAATCTTCAAAATCAATCTTGTCTATAATGAAAACATCAACACATTCTTCTATATCAAAAATTTTTATTTTTACATTTATTAGTCCTTTTGTGTATGTCACACCATTGACCGTTTTTATTAATATCCTATTTGCATCTTCTGAATTATTTTGTATTCGAACTAATCTTTTGTTTATTAGAGAGACTTGGGAACCCGAATCATATGTACCGTTCACTTGTATTTTGTCTCCTAATAACATATTTATTTTTATCAATGGTGTGATTACTCGTTTTTTGTCTCTTCACTTAGATTTACTTCTAATACAGAATTACTTCCAATCATTTTGATCTCTTTTCCTTCTTTTTTAAACCAACATGACTGTTCTAGGTGGTAACGAGTACCTTTATTTAAGTCCTGACAAATTCTGCATGGCTTTTTCCCTCCAATGTATTTTTTACTATACTCTTTCTCTTCTCTCTTTTTTATAAAGCTTTTATTAATTATCAAACTTTCACACTTACTTATTTCATGAAGTAATCTCGTTGAGGTTTCACACTTTTCTGGATCAATTCTGTTTCTAATAGTTTCAGGTAAACCAGCTGCTATAAGTGTCACCAGGCTTTTCCCACCAATATTCTCATCCATATCGAATAATAGCTTTTCTTTTCTTATGGCATATTCCATTAGTGATCCTTCTTTATATTTGTAAAATATGGCATACATTCCCGTATTCCATCCTCTATCAGCACATGAATCTAAAAATTTACCTTTCCACTCGGACCATCCAGCCTCTATTTTCAAAGTTTTCAATGTTGCTGAATGCCAGTCTGCACATGATTTGTCTAGGAATAATCTTAATATTTCTATCTTCGTTGTATCTTTCTTAATATCAAATCTATTGCATTCATTCTCAAATGTTTCTATCCATTGTTTTGCATTCGAGAATTTACATACAAATTTCTCAATCATAAATCTTTCTGATATATTTTTTAGATTTAGCTGACCGTCATTTTTCTGCGTGGATTCAATGACGTCCGTTTCTTTTATTTCTTTTAGATATAAGTCATTAAACATTAAATTATTATCTTCATCCAAATAAATTTTTACCATTTCATCGGTGCAAGTAATCCATATTGTTCTCTCTTGACCTCTTTGATTTAAACTTTTTTTCACTCTTTTATAGGTTTCTGTCTCAGTTAGTGCTGTGTGGCGACTCGCATATGTATCAGCGTCTGGCAGTATGTACTTTTTGTTGTCCTCTGTTGTAATTGAGGTTATGGCGATCACACTCGTCTTACTGTCGGCTTGTGATGCCTCATATCTAAATGCAAATTGCAATCTATGTGCCATTCTAAACAAGTATTGTCGTTTTATAAGACAATTATTAATTTTTATTGCAAGAGGAGAAATAAAACTTCAATTTTGTTGCTCTGTAAACAAAGAATGCAAAATTTTATTTATCGAGTAGGTCACACAATCATAATTAACTTTACAAAAATAGCACAGTCTTACCTGTAAACAAAGAAACGACAATAAAAGTTTATCGTTATCACCTCTCGATTGTACTAATTAAACTTATTATAATTAACTTTATTAATAAAAAACGCCAACTCATCCAAATTCTTCTTTGACAATGACAGCCAGCTTGACGCGACGCGCCGCGGCTAACTCTCGAACTAACGGTGCGCGCGCGTATGTTTCTTCGCGTATCTTTCTTTACATATATATATATATATATATATATATATATATATATATATATATATATATATATATATATATATATATATATATATATATATATATATATATATATATATATATATATATATATATATATATATATATATATATATATATATATATATATATATATATATATATATATATATATATATATATATATATATATTTGTCATGTTACATATAGGTTAAATATCTCAAAAACAATAAGCCTATTTTTCTTACGTGTGTTTACAATGTAAGTAATGAATACAATTAACTTTAATAATTATGTCTAGTATAGCATGTTTAAATGTTTTAAAAAGGTGTATAAATAGCCTGTTATAAACGCTCCTGATCTCATTCTAATGTATGTATGTACTCTTAGCTTTTAAGATTACATTGTTAATGTTTACATAGTGTTTATAATAAATAAATTAAAAAAAAAAAATAATAATCAATAATTTAACCTCAGACCACTGTGGGCAAAAATTTTCACTACAAGACAAAGTTATTAAAAACGAAAGGAAAATTGTTTGTAGACCGATAACTGTTAATAAAGTAAACCGGTTTAAAGATATTGTGGCGTCCAAAATATGTAAATTAGATATGACTGCACATGATCCAGATATACTTGTAGGTAATTGAGGTTGGTGATTACCTTACAATCTCCGTGCGGCGGATGATCCGTAAAAGATGTACAGATGATAAAAGTAAACGGGTAGGACAAATAAACACAGTACGCAGATAATAGTTTACAGTTTATTGGAAACACAAAAGCACAGCACAGAGAATGTTAGAAGGAGAAACAGAGTGGAAGTATAGACAAGAAAGTACAGGCACAGAATAGAAAGCACAGTGCTATATTAACTGACACAACGGAAATAACGTAAAGGAATGCTAAGCGGTTATGAAGCGGCGCGAGAGCAAGTGACGTGCGGATGGCGTCGAAACATGTCGATACCTCCCACGTAAGTTATTGTAAGCCACAAAATTGCCGTTAGCGTTTTTACTGAATACTACACGAATTTACATTGCTTAATGCATTCAAAGTGAAAAAATACCAAAAATCTTTTTTTTTTTTCAAGAAAAGTCACAGCAAAATACGCCTGAAAAAAGGCGTATTTTGTTGTAACTTTCAAACTAAAACGGATTAACAGTGCTCTACTGTAAAATTGTAATTTTGGGGTTACAACAACTTACGTGGGAGGTATCGATGTATCCGACTGACTATACGCCGTACGTGGTAGCTCCGCCTTATGGGCGGCGCCTGCGCATCGTCCGAGCGGCGACGTAACGGTAGTCGATTACCGTTAGCCATTCTGCCCTTTCAGACGACGCTGATAAAACGCTGCCGGCCGGCGCGCGGGAAAATAACTGCGCGTTTAATAAAATATTAAATATATATAAATATTTTGTGTACGTGTTGCTGTACGTGTATTTGTGTAGTGTTAATTATTATATATTAAATATAGTTAAATAAAATATATAATCGTGTGTGCCTGTAATAATAATGTTTACATAAATTTATGTAAATATTAGTATAATATATGTGGTGCCTGTGCGTGTGTATAAAAATAAATGTGTGGGTGATCCCCTCAGGACTCCCCCATAGAGACTTGGCTAAGGGCGAAAGTAATCCGGGAGACGGACTCGTCTACCCGAGCGAGTGGTTTTCGCGGCAGAGGCTCCGGGGTCAGCAATCGACGCTGGTGGAGTGGTCGAGACAGGGTCGTCTCGAATTATGGTGGGGGGTAGATCGGTGGTATCAGCCAACGTGTAGGCCGGTTTAAGTCGGTCTACCGATACATTGACTGATTTACCCTTCACCATAATTTTAAAAACTTTGTCTCCTCGTTCCAGCACTTTGTGTGGCCCAGTGTAGACGGGTTGGAAGGTGGCACGTGATGCGTCTTCACGAAGGAAGACATGTTCTACCGTGGCTAAATCCTTAAAGACAAAGATGTTGTTGTTCCTGGTGTGACGAGAAGCTGGTACAGGCTTAACCGTCTCGGCGAACAAGCGTATCCGCGCGGTAAAATCCGAGATGTCGGTGGTACCGGGGACGCTAGGATGGAAAAATTCGCCGGGAAGGGTTAAGGGCTCGCCGTAAAGGAGTTCGGCGGCTGAGGACTGTAGGTCTTCTCTGTACGCGCTTCGTATCCCCAATAAGATGAAAGACGGCAGCACCTCGGACCAATTGTGGTCAGCATGGCACGTGATGGCGGCTTTCAGCTGACGGTGAAAGCGCTCCACTAACCCATTGCATGCCGGGTGGTAGGCCGTTGTCCGTTTATGTTGGAACCCTATGGCCTTCGATAAATATTGAAACAGTGACGACTCAAATTGTCGTCCACGATCTGTGACAATATCTATCGGGCAGCCAAAGCGGGATATCCAACCGGACAAGAGGGCCTTACCGACGGTTTCTGCCGTAATGTCGGCAATAGTTATTACCTCCGGCCATCGAGTGAATCTATCGACGGCGGTTAGGAAAATACCTGAAACCAGCAGAAATGGGTAGTGGGCCAATCAGGTCAACGTGCACATGCTTGAAGCGTGCGCGAGGTAAAGAAAAAGTGCCCATAGGTGCGGATACGTGTCTACTCACCTTCGCACGCTGGCATAGCAGGCAAGCCTGGGACCAGATCTTACAGTCCTTTCGAATGCCCGGCCATACGAATCTCTCAGTCACCAACCTGGTAGATGCCTTGGGACCAGGTTGACTGAGGGAGTGCAGACAGTCGAACACGGGCTTGCGGAAATGCTTGGTGACAAACGGCCTGGGAGTCGATGTACTGGTGTCACAGTACAGTGAAACGCGGCTCCCAGGTAGTCTCAGCTTTTCGAGACGGAGAGACGTCTGTCCCGTGAGATACTCAGCAAGCTCAGGGTCCGAAAGTTGTGCCCTAGCCAGATCGGCGAGACTGATTGGAGACTCCAGTTCCTCAATCCGAGATAAGGCGTCGGCAACTACGTTATCTCTGCCGGAGATATGCCTTATATCGGTGGTGAACTGGGCGATGTAATCCAGATGCCTATACTGACGAGGTGAGCAGTTTTGTTTCCGTTCGTGGAAAGCAAAACTGATCGGCCTGTGGTCAGTATAGACAGTGAAATGTCTCGCCTCTAGCATATGCCTAAAGTACTTGATCGCCTCATAGATTGCAAGTAATTCGCGATCATAAGGCGAGTACTTGGCTTGTGACGGGCTCAGCTTTCGGGAAAAGTAGGCTAATGGTTGCCAATCGTCCACGTGCAGTTGTTGTAGCACGGCACCTATCGCTACGTCTGATGCATCTGTGACCAACGCAGGCTTGGCATCCAGATCTGGATGAGCAAGCAAGGCTGCGTTGGCTAAGCTTTCCTTGGTGGCAAGGAAGCCTTCAGAGCATCGTCAGTGAGGCAGATAGGTGTGGACCCCTTGACTGACCCCGCTAAGATGGCGTTAAGAGGCGCTTGGATTTGGGCGGCATGAGGTAGAAACCTCTTATAAAAGTTGGCCATGCCCAAAAATCTCCTCAGCTGCCTAACATCTTTCGGCGGGGGAAAGTCGCGGATGGCTTGGAACTTCGTATCCAAGGGTTTGGTACCGCTCTCCGAAATAGAGTAACCTAAGAAGGTTACCTCGGGAGCTCCAAACACGCACTTGGATACGTTGATCACCATGCCGTACTTCCTGAGTCTGGTGAAGATCTGACGCAAGTGGTCTTCGTGTATGGTTTCGTTCTCGGAGAAGATGAGAAAGTCATCCAAGTACGCATACACGAAGTCCAGACCACGAGTCAGCTCGTCTACGAATCGCTGGAACGTTTGTCCAGCATTCCGAAGTCCGAAAGTCATAAACGGGAATTCGAACATGCCAAATGGTGTGGTAATCGCCGTCTTGGGGATATCTTCAGGATTTACCGGTATCTGATTATACGCCTTCACGAGGTCTAAAGTGGTAAAGACCTTGCTACCAGAAATTTGATGTGCAAAATCGTGAAGATGTCTAATCGGATACCGGTCTGGGATGGTACGAGCATTGAGCCTCCTGTAATCTCCGCACGGGCGCCAGCCGTTATCCTTTTTCGGCGCCAGGTGCAGTGGAGACGACCAGGGACTCTCCGAAGGTCGTGCTGTCCCATTCGCGAGCATCGCCTCGAACTCGCGTTTCGCAATGAGCAGTTTGTCGGGAGCCAGGCGTCTAGGGTTGCAGGAAACTGGAGGGCCTGGTGTGGTGCGAATGTGGTGTAGCGTGTTGTGCGGAACAGTGTTGTGTATGCCGGCTAGTCGCGTGATATCAGCGAACTCACGTGCGAGTAATTGATGGTACCGCGTATCGCCAGTCGACACTTTAACAGAATGTATATCTATACAGTTTTTAGCCGCACAAGCGCTAGTAACTAAACTAGTAGTGTTGTCAATAAGTTTGTGATTCCTACAATCTACGACTAAATTATAAAATGATAAGAAATCTATCCCTATTATTGGTTTGGTCACGTTTGCGACCACAAAACGCCACGGGTAGTCACGCCGAAGGCCCAGGTTCAGCGTGAGATGGTGGTACCCGTATGTGTTAATGGTCGACCCGTTGGCTGCTGTGAGCTTGTACGTCGCCGGTGCACGACGTTCACGCAGCATGGTGAGGGGGAAGACGCACAAGTCGCTACCGGTGTCGACCAGGAACTGCGTCTTCGTCCATTTGTCCGTGACAAACAGGCGACCAGAAGTGATGGGGCTGTCGGTTGTCGCGATTACCGACCACCCAGAGAGTTTTCCGCCGCCTTGAAGTCGCAGAGATGAACACACTTCTTAGCTCCGCTGCCGAACTTAGAGTGGTACCAGCAAAGTGGTGACTCAGTGTATCTCGAGTTGGACCTCGAGCGTGGACGACTACTGGTCTTGCTGCGAGACCTCGGTCTACGGTCTCGGGTGGTGAGGCTTTGGAGCTGCCTCCGTAGTGCGGCGACTTCTCGAGTCAGAGACTCGATGGTGGATCCTGGAGAATTGTTGCTTGTCGCAGCGACGTGTTGAGTCGGAGTCGGTACGATGTCGTAGATCCTGTCCGTGAGGTCGGTTAAGTTATCCAGACTCGCATGAGGTTGAGCCGCAAGTATGGCCTGGATGTTTCCAGGTAATCGGCTCGTACAGACAGTGCGCAGGAACTCGTCACTTACTTCTTGGCCTGCAAGGCCCTGCAGATGCCGGAGAAACTGTGACGGCCTACGATCACCCAATTCCTCGTGCATCAGGAGCTGCTGCGCCTTTTTTTCGTTCGACGCACTTAAACGCCTGATAAGCTCTGATTTTAGCTTATCGTATTTGTCACGAGCAGGCGGGTTGGTAATAATGTCCTTTACCTCTCGTGCGTATTGCCGGTCCAGTTGTGAAACGACGTAAAAGAATTTGGTTGCGTCGTTGGTAATGCCAGCAATCATAAATTGGCCTTCTAGTTGGGCAAACCATATATCCGGCTCGTCTGGCCAAAACGGTGGGACTCGCATATTTCAGACGCGGCGTTTTCTACGCCCGTCTGAACGTCCGTAGTGCCACACCCAGTAGCCATCTTGTATTCCACCGTGGTATTCAATGCGGGGTCACCAGTGTAGGTAATTGAGGTTGGTGATTACCTTACAATCTCCGTGCGGCGGATGATCCGTAAAAGATGTACAGATGATAAAAGTAAACGGGTAGGACAAATAAACACAGTACGCAGATAACAGTTTACAGTTTATTGGAAACACAAAAGCACAGCACAGAGAATGTTAGAAGGAGAAACAGAGTGGAAGTATAGACAAGAAAGTACAGGCACAGAATAGAAAGCACAATGCTATATTAACTGACACAACGGAAATAACGTAAAGGAATGCTAAGCGGTTATGAAGCGGCGCGAGAGCGAGTGACGTGCGGATGGCGTCGAAACATGTATCCGACTGACTATACGCCGTACGTGGTAGCTCCGCCTTATGGGCGGCGCCTGCGCATCGTCCGAGCGGCGACGTAACGGTAGTCGATTACCGTTAGCCATTCTGCCCTTTCAGACGACGCTGCCGGCCGGCGCGCGGGAAAATAACTGCGCGTTTAATAAAATATTAAATATATATAAATATTTTGTGTACGTGTTGCTGTACGTGTATTTGTGTAGTGTTAATTATTATATATTAAATATAGTTAAATAAAATATATAATCGTGTGTGCCTGTAATAATAATGTTTACATAAATTTATGTAAATATTAGTATAATATATGTGGTGTCTGTGCGTGTGTATAAAAATAAATGTGTGGGTGATCCTCACATACTTTATGGTTCTGTTTTTAAATTAATTTTAAATGAATTCAATAATATTGTTAAAACAAAGACTTTTTATGTAAACTCAAATTTGAAATTTAGTGACTGGGCTACTTCTGGTATTTATAAAAGTAGAAATAAATTATATGAATTGTACAGTATGAAGCAGTGGAATCATGAGGAATATTTTATAGAACATGTCAAACGGTATTCAAAAACCTTTAAAGCGGTGTGCATTCATGCTAAGTCTAATTATATCAAAGATAAAATTTTTAATTCTGAAGATAAAATTAGGGCTACTTGGGACGTTATTAATAGTGTGTGTGGAAAATCTAATAAGCAAATTATACCAATTGAGTTAAACGTAGGGAACAAAATTGTAAATTCAGAATTAGAAGTTGCAAATATATTTCAAAAATATTTTGATGAAATACCTTCAGATATAACATCTCAGTTAGAATCATCTTCATCAGCTGCAACTCAATTACTTGTAAATAATGTATCCAAATGTAATATTGAATTATCTTTCAACTAAGTTACTCCAATAGATGTTATAAATACGTTTACAACTCCTAATATTTATAAAACAAATGATCTTTGGGGTATTTCGGTAAAATTAATTAATAGTATCATCCATGACATTGCTCCATATATAGCGTTCATTTCTAATAAATGTCTTGATACAGGTTCATTTCCAGATCTATTAAAATGTAGCAAAGTATTACCACTTTTTAAAAAGAGAAACAAAGACGAGCCTAGCAATTATAGGCCCATTTCTATACTACCTTCCTTAAGTAAAATTTTTGAAAAAATTATTTTAAATCAAATCCTTATTCATTGTAATCTAAATGGTATTTTTCATAGGGAACAATACGGTTTTACCAAAGGTCGTTCTACAACGGATGCAGGCATGGCGCTACTTAAACACATATATGACGCTTGGAAGAAATCACAGAATGCTATTGGTGTATTTTGTGATTTATCTAAAGCATTTGACTGTGTGGAACATGAAACGCTATTATGTAAGCTAGAATATTACGGAGTTAAAGGGAAGGCTCTTGATCTTATTGCTTCGTACCTGTCTCAGAGAGTTCAACATGTTTCTATAAATGGAATTAAGTCATCTGGATCTGTCTTAAAAATGGGTGTTCCACAGGGATCAATGTTAGGTCCGTTATTATTTTTAATATACATCAACGATCTTCCATTCTATGTTAGAGGTGTTTGTGATATTGTATTGTTTGCTGACGATACTTCACTTATTTTCAAAGTTGACAGAAATAGAACTAATTATGAATATGTAAACAATGCATTATCACTGATACATGGTTGGTTTCGGGTTTAAGAACTTTATTTCAAAAAGAATTTACATTCACTTAAAACAATAATACAATTATAAAAATTTTGTTGGGTAGTTCGACAATTTGTGCGGTACACTCGATGCATAGAAACAAAGAACTATTGCAACTGGAAGTGTTAACATACCGAAGTTTAGAAGTTTGATATAATGTTAAAAATATTTGATATGTAATGTATGATACAGTAATTTATTTAACACGGATTCTGTGAATATCTATATTAGTTTAAGGTTCCTAAATATAATTTTGGACATATATTTTTAATTATTAAGTAATTTAACTTAGAATGTTATGATTACTAGTAATGTAGGATTTGAGTAATTTTTTGAAATTAGCCATCGTTTTTGCGTCTTTTATATTTTTGGATATAGAGTTATACAATTTCGCACCTTCATACATAATGCACGTTTTACCGTATTTAGTACGCGGCTTAAATAAGCTAATATCATTTGCTGATCTTAATGTCATTTTTTGCTCTTCGTGTTTTTTAGTAAATTTTATTTGAGTGTGTATTTCGTTATTTAATATTTTTCGTATTAGTACGCAATTAAAATATATATATGATTGGTGGATGCTCATGATTTGGGTTTCCTTATAGATTTTGTGCGTAGGTGTTAAATAGTCATAATGAAATAATAGTTTTATTAATTTATTCTGAGTTATTTGTAGACTTTCCAAATTAGTTCTGGCAGCTGTTCCCCATATTTGTATTAAATAGTCTATGTGAGGTTTGATAAGAGAATTGTAAATAATATAACGCACTTGTCGTGGTAAGCAACGCACAATGCCTCGCAAAAAACCAATCAGAGAAATAAGTTTACCTTTTATTTTATTTATGTGGGGTTTCCATGTCATCCCGGTATTCAGAATTAGTCCCAAATATTTTTCTTCATATACTCTATTAATTTGTTGATTATTTATCACTAATGATAATGATTGAGGTACTTTCTTATTTTTTGCGGCAAAAATAATGTAATTGGTTTTTGCTATGTTAATTGTCAAAATATTACTCTGGAACCACAGATTTAAAAGATTTAGGTCATTTTGTGCATCATGTAAAACACTTTCAATTGATTTTCCATAGTAGAAAAGGCTTGTATCATCAGCGTACAAAGTAATATCCCCTTTTAAACCAATTTTATTAATACTATTTATGTAAATTATAAACAACAAGGGTCCAAGAATGGACCCTTGGGGAATACCAAAGGACACTGCACGCGGTTGGCTTTGTGTTTGCCCTATTTTAACAATCTGATATCTATTTGACAAGTAAGACTTAAAAATATCATAAGCTGTTCCGGTAACTCCTATGTCAGTGAGTTTATTCAGTAACAAATCATGGGAAACAGTGTCAAACGCCTTTTTTAAGTCAACAAATATACCCAAACAATATTGCTTATTGTCAATACTTAATTTTAATTTTGTAACCAGATCTATAGTAGCTGAGAGTGTATTACATTTAGACCGAAACCCATATTGTTTTTCATATATAAAATTTTGCAATTCTAAATATTTTTCTAAACGAGTACAGAGAATTCTTTCGAAAATTTTTGATACAGCCGGAAGAACAGAAATTGGACGGTAATTACCTACGTCCAATTTACATCCTGATTTATAGATAGGAGTTACTTTGGCGATTTTCAAACTATTAGGAAACACTCCCTGTTTTAAACATTTATTTATACTGACAGTAAGTTCATCTAAAATTATATTTTTTAAACATTTGAGAGATTTAGGGCTTACCCCATCCAGACCAGAACTAGTGTTAGTATTTAATTTATCAATAATTTTGCCTACTTCATCTGTAGTCGTTGGGGTTATATCAGACAGTGTATATTTAGGACTTCCAGTGCCAAGAGTTGCGTTATTTATTGTTAAGCTGCGGTGATATTTGCTGGGTATTAGATTTGCTAAATTCGAACCAATCTCTGAGAAAAACTTGTTGAAATAATCACTGATCTCTTTCTCATCTGAAATTAGGCCGTTTTGTATTTTAATTTTATTCGGAACCCATTCCTTCTTTATTTTATTGCATGAAAGACAGCTAAGTACACTCCACATCTTCTTAGGTTTATTAATACAATCAGTGAAAGTTTTCAGGTAGTATTTACTTTTACATTGTTGTATATGTTCAGACACTTTATTTCTTTCTTTTACAAATTTTTCATGCTGTATTTCGTCCTTTGGATTTCTTTTGTGTTCACTCCAAAGTATGTTTCTGTTATTAATTTTATTAATAATTTCTTTGTTTATCCATTCTTGTCTTGGAGGGTTCAATATTTTATATTTTATAACTTTACTATTTTTAATATTATTTAAAAGTTTATTTTCAAATTTATCATAAGAATAGTCTTCGTTACAGTTTTTGTTTACTAACATGTTTTTATATAGTTTGTCATAATTTATGGCCTCATATTGAACTTTTTTGTTGAATATGCGTTTGTAGTTTATGATTTCAAAATAAATTTGCTTGTGATCTGACATTGGTGTGTCTATTAAAGCAAAATGAAACTTATTTTCTACAATGTTAGAGCTTACGTGATCAATAATGGTTTTCGAAGTAGCGCACTCTCGGGTACAAAATTTTTCACTTATATTATTCATAATTTTATATCCTGCTTCTTGAAGTATTTCTCTATAGGTGGTTACAAATTCCATATTTAATAAGTTGAGGTTGAAATCGCCAAACACTACAGCTCTGCCTCTTTTATGTAGTTGTTGGGAGTATATCTCTAAAAATTCCTTAAGATTTGTTGTGTCTGGTTTTCTATAAATAGCACCAATATCCAGGTTATAGTTTTCGACATGAATCCACAAATAATGACAGTCTGCTGTACATTGTTCTTCAATTAGCCTGTGTTTTAATTTATTATAGACGTAAATTGAAACTCCACCTCCTCTAGAAGTACTTCTATAATTATAATAGTGTGTATATCCAGGAATTTGGTAGTGATTTGCCTCATCATCAGATTTTAGCCAAGTTTCCGTTAATATTATCAGATGAAGTGAGTACTGAAAACATGAGAGTGTACATTTCAATTCATCAAATTTGCCTGGTTTAACCATGCTACGTACATTTTCGTATAGAAATTTTAAGGATTTCATATTACTTATTATGTTTTTGTAACTATTAACTAGCTGATAAGAGGTGTCAGTGCATGCTAAAGGATCATTGCTGGTAATAGTATCTAATTCTTGTAGTTTTTTGGCGAAGTTGTTATTATTTTGGGGATGTCTTTAAAATATTTTATGACCAAGTTCTTCTCTCCATTTTCCACCCGGTTATTCAGTTCGACTTTTAAATTTTTTAAGTAAAACTGTTGTTGAGGTGTTTTATCTGAATATATCTTAATGGAACTGTTATTTACTGTGTGTTTATTACGTAATATCAGTTTAGCTGTGTTTTTAGAACTTAAGCAAGCTTTTATGGGTCTAGTTTTATTCGGATCGTACTTCCCAAGGCGTATTACTTTTACTGGCTTATCGCAATTTTCATCAATAGCCTGTATAATTTTGATTACTTCTTCTTTATCCATATTTTTTCGTTCATCTTTACTTGTAGAGGTCGATTCCTTTATACCAGTGATAATAATATTTTTGCTTCTATTATCTCTTTCTTGAATTTCGAATATGATATCTTCATAGCCATTTGTGGACGACGAATTATTAGTAACGGTTTTTAACAGGTTAACTTCGTATTCTATGTGTTTAATAGAATTTTGTGTGGTATTGTTTTTATTTATTAACTCCAGAATTTCGGATTTCATCGAGTTTTGTTCTATTTTGAGACAATCAGTTGTACTTTTTATGTTTTTTACTTCTTCTTTTATTGATTTTATATCTTCAGACATTTTGTTCATGAATTCTTTTTGGTTATCACTCATCGACGTCAAGATTGACATCATTTGAGACATCTGGGAACGTAGTTCGCCTATTTCCTCCATCATGTGATTACTATCATCAGTTAATTTACGTTTATTACGATGAGTAACCTTAGAAATGTCAGTAAACTCAAAAGATTGTTCATTAATTACCAGATTTGGTTGAGAGTCAGAGCGACATACACTTGGGCCACTTCCAGTCGGTGAGCGCAGTTTGTTCATAGTTGATCCGTGTTTTGTCTACCTTATCGGATTAGCACTAATTTTAGGAAAGGAAAAAAAATAAGAGGTTTACAACTAATAATCTAGTTTTAAATGCCAAAAAAACGATATGTGTGGTATTTACTTTACCTAACGTTAAACAACCTAATTATAATTTGATATTGAATAACGAGATCCTTGATGTAAGCGACACAACAGTATTCCTGGGAATAACCTTGGATACGAAGCTTCAGTGGAATTCCCATTTGTCATCTCTCACGGGAAGACTCAGCTCCGCAGTTATATTATATATTTATAACAATATTATACATATCCATACTAATATTGATTTTTTTGAGAGAAATAGTGACTCGCATTATATTAACACAAGAAGAAAGGATAAACTCATAACACCAAGCTTTCGACTTCGCAAAGTAAATGTTTCCTTTCTGGGGCAAGGTGTCCGTTTTTATAACAAAATACCAAAGAAATTTTTGCAGTTGTCAATCAATAAGTTTAAATTGTATATTAAAAGTTCTTTAATAGCTAAAGCATATTATTCTGTACAAGATTATATAGATGATGATGATTTAGTATAGATGAATTTCATACAGGATGTTTAATATAAACATTTGTAATTTTTAAAATGTATATACTTAATAACACAATTTTAAAAGAGTACCTATCGAGTTTCTTGCCGGTTCTTCTCGGTAGAATCTACATTCCGAACCGGTGGTAGCTTTTCCTTAATTTAAGTACTTTTTGTTTATTTTGACGATTCAAAAGTGCTTTTAAAAGCCTACTTGAATAAAGTATTTTTTGATTTTGTCAATAGGGGATTTAAAAAGGCCGCACGTAAACCAGTGAGTTTACTCGTAATATCAGGTAAGGTAAGAATCTGAGTTGTATAAGTGTCCGCTAATACCCTGGTATTATGATATCGGCATTTTAACAAATCGCGAGCAACTTGATAATTACCGGCTTCGATACGTAAATGCATCAGAAGGCGTTTCGGCTCATCAGCCAAGGCACCGACTAAATATTGCAATTTTAATGTAGGAGTCAAATTACGCTGGGTGTCAACAACACTATCAAATTGATCGATAAAACTTATCCATGAATCGGGGCGACCATCAAATCTTGGTATTGATAATTCAGGTAATTTACTAGGCGGTATCAAATCACAACTACGATTAAGACCTTTAATAGGTGTACTAGCCATCGCCGGTTCGTGGGTTTGAACGGGCGGACACAGAATATTTCATTTTTAATTCATCCACTTTGTTTCGAATGGACTTCATTTGATGTCGTACAAACGCAAGTTCCTGTATATCAATAGAAGGGTCTAAACCACCGAGGAGCTCAGAACACGCATTAGTAAATTTATTATAATAGTTTTCTAAATCCTTTAACCGCATGAGTAGTCTCTCAATAGGCGCAGTTCTCAATAGGTCATAAGTATCGTCGATCCAATCACCTACAAAACGGACTACGCCTATTGACCGACGATACTCTCTCGTTTCCGTAAATAAAGGCGTTTTACTTCTTATGGTTTCATTAGAAGTCGACATTTTAATAATTAAAAAAAATATACAAATTAACAAAAATATACATAAAATATACTACAATATTAAATAAGTAATAAAAGAAAACCCAACTTTAACTTCATAAAAATAAGGGCGATAATAACTCGATCGTAAAACCTCCACAAGTGCAACGAATAGATAAGAGAACAAAAGGGATTCGCAATGACCAAGGTCAAGGAACGCCACTTGAACTACTTGCGTAATAATTATTTTTTATAAATTCACAAAGTTACCATTTTTAATAATAGGTCTTATGACTCAGGAATAAGGTATGTTTTATATGAGACTTGTAGTATGGGATTATAAAATAAACTTATATTATTTAAGAAAAGGTATGGAAATAACTCTAAAGTAAATAAAACAAATATTATGAAAATTAATAACTACGGCTTACACTTCTAACACTAAATGATATTTTAAGGAAAAGATATAACCTAGGGAAGTAATTCAACAAACGCAACCGCCATTTTGAATTACACGTAACACGATTTAAACTTAAGTTAACAAGGGATTAAAAATTTAACAATAAACTAATGGGAGGTCCTTAATAAACCACGCTCTGCTACCAAAAATGTTCGATATTAAATTCTCTGCTACCAATAAAGGGGGGATATTTACTAAATTTATATTGTAATTGTTGCTGGGCCCGAATAATTAACTAAAGAAAGTATGTCTTGTCAATGGGTAATAAGAAAATAGTACTTTACCGCTAGTTCTGTTGAAGCACACACACACACAATAGTCTTGTTCATATAGTTTATAAATTAGGAAATTCACCACTTGTACACACACGACAGATATATTACCCAGTAGGTCAGTCTTAAATATGGTCAAAAGGGATAAACGGGTGATAATCAAAGGTTACTATAACTTAATCTTAACACGGGCCACTAAGACGGGGGCCGACCGGAGTCTAAAACGAGAGTGTAAAACAGAATGGCGCTGCGACGGCTAACAACTATATATCAAACTGTTGAGGGTAGAAATATAATAAACAGGTATTATTATTGAAGTTTTTGATCTAATAGCTCCCATAAAGACGAAGCACGTAAATGAGCAACATTATCCTTGGATTACAGATAATATAAATTTCATGATGAATTTACGTAACGAAGCTCATACTCAGGCTAAGCTCTCTAATAATGATGTTCATAGGGAATATTATAAAGTTTAGAAAAGGTCGCAGCACAACTACCGCTCTGGCCTGTGTTGTAGACGACATTCTCACAGCTCAAGACGAAGGAAAAGGCACTATTCTCATTATGCTAGATTACTCCCGCGCATATGACTGTATTAATATTCCTCTACTTTTGTCTAAGTTAAAATATTTGGTTTCGATCAAACATCTCTAAATTGGTTTTCCAGTTACATTAATGATAGAAAACAGAGAGTTGAATTGAAGTGTGAAAATGGGAGGGCTTTAATCTCAGGCTGTTCCTCAGTTAAAAGAGGAGTGCCACAAGGCTCAATTCTAGGCCCACTTTTTTTTATATTATATAGCTGGGACATTACGAAGTGTATTAAACACTGCAAGTGTCACATATATGCCGATGATGTTCAGTTGTATATTTCATTTAAACCTTCAGAGACAGATATCGCGCTGGAAAAGCTTAATGAAGATCTTAATAATATTTCAAACTGGTCTGAGTCCAACACATTAGTGCTAAATCCAAGTAAAACTAAATACATGTTACTGGGTACTCCTAATCAAATTAAAAAAATATCTGTCAAAAACCTCAACATACAAATTAAGGGTGAAAATATTCAGAGAGTTTTTGAAGCAAAAAATTTGGGTGTCTTAATGGATGAGAATTTACGCTTCGAAAATTATTATTCTGGAATAGTCCACAACTGCTATTACCGTTTAAAGATTCTGTATCATATCCGTGACTCATTAAGTACTGATTCGCGTTTTACCTTGTGTGAGAGTTTGGTTCTGTCTAAGCTGAATTACGCTGATGCACTTACAGGACCGAGACTACTTGCAAGAACTAAAACCGTAATACAACACGCTCAAAATGCTTGCGCTCGATATTTTTTTCACATATTGTTTCCTCGCACTCACGTTACGCCATTTTTGAATAATTCTGGTTCTTTAAAGATGGAAAGTCGTAGAAAATTACACCTAGAAACACTATTATTTGCGATAATTAAAAATAAGGAACTCTTGTACCTTTACAAAAAACTGCGATGGGCGAGAGATGAAAATACCTCGTATGGTACTAGGGCGACCACATACATGATCAAACAGTATAAGCACAGCTCCGCGAGTTTACGAGGCAGTTTCCGGTATTCCGCGAGCAAAATCTGGAACAATTTGCCACCGCCTATCCGTAGCCTGCAAAATATTAATAATTTTAAAATAAAATTCAAGACCCATCTGCTAAATTTATAAAAGGAGACGTAGATCTTCTGCACACATAATATATAGTACTATTACTAGTAATTCATATTAATGTATGATTATTAGTATTATTTTTTTATTTAATGTTGCTAAACTTATCTTATTTTTTATATTTAACAACCTATTAAAATATTATGTATAGTAAAACTGGGTATTTAATATATAATTATGTTTAATTTGATAAACTACTTGCCTATTGGTTATGGCCATCTTGCGATGTGGAAGTTGCTCCTTACTTGAGCGCGGATCCCGGACTGCCTCGACAAATTTGTGTAAAACTCGCCTATTAAAAGCCCAATGATATTTCACTCCCTGAAAGTACATTCAAAAATACATACAAAATAAGGTTACAATATTTAGTATGCATATTTCAAAATAAATATACTAAAAATATATATGTTGATAATAAATTTTATATATTATATAATAAACAAATATACGAAATAAAATAATACCTAACATACCTTATAGTGGCAAAGGACATTCGCATTATGCGTTGTTGTTTTCACATCGTTTGGCCTTCAATATCGTCTAGTGCATAAAAATGGAATAATGTTCTCAATTAACATAATTATGGTAGTTCTTTTTTGTTGCTTTTACTGTGTTTGTTGTACACTTTGTATTGTTTTCACAATTCATTCAAGCAAATAAAATCACTTTAAGATAGTAATAACACGTCACAGAACAAGTATTATACAGCGTGTTCTAAAAACTGTGTCCTCCCTTAAAGGCATGTATACATATAAGTATAAGCTTATTATTAAAAATAGTATAACTTAAAAAATATCAAGCCGAGGTCAGTTACAGTGCATAGGCTAAGTAAGTTTTAAATCGACATTATTTGAAAAAACGTTTCAAACATCTGACCCATAAATAACCAGCTTACCTTAACCCTTTAAATACCGACTTAAAATTTACTTTAAACACTACTTTTAAAAAATCTGCTAAAAAGTGGTCCCGAATAATATGATACATACTATTTACTTTTATTTGTTTTTATGTTTTATTCTTGTTATTCCTCAATACTATGATGCATATTGTTTTAGAACATTTTTATTTTTTATTTTGTAAATAACTTAAGGATATTCTTTTAAATGGTTGTAATATGAGTAATTTCAGTAATAGTTCATAAAATTCAATATGCTATGTTAGTTTTATTTATTTACTTAGTTTATTATTTGCTTAGTTTTGTCATATTAAATATTACCTATAAATTTTTATATGCAAAAAAGTTAAGGCGCCGTATAGTCGCGCCGGCGCACGCGCGGCCATTCATCGCCGGCGCCGGGGCGCTGGCGTGGCGCGACGCGTCTTTTGTTAGTTTTTCGAATAGAGATTTGCAACTTTAAAAATTAGGTATATCGATAAATATTCTATCGATATTTTCAATATTGCTATAAAAAGTTATGCTTTTCACATTAAAATAATTTCATTTAAAATAACTTTTATTAATCTATATCTATATCTATACCAATAATAAAATTCTAGCGGGTCGCTGTCTGTACATAGAAAATATATGAAAAAAAATCTTATTGGGGGCCTTTACTAACGCAATAGAACTCAAAACAATGATTTTTAGAATTCTTATCTGTTTGTCTGTTTGTCTGTTTGTCTGTTTGTCTGTTTATCTGTGCGTTTGTGCACGCTAATCTCAGAAACGGCTTATCCGATTTAGAATCGGTTTTCACTAATATATTGTAGTAAGCTTCACTTAACATTTAGTGTTTGTTTCATGTCAATCGGTCCATAAATAAAAAAGTTATGTTAATTTAAGGTATCACATGGAACATTTTTTTGTACTTTTTACTAAATCCATGAAAGTATATATAGTACTTACATAAAAAAATACATATTTTAGTTTTATATCTGTCAGTCTGTCTGTCTATCTCGGAATAAATCCGACTAATCTCTGAAACAGCTGAATCGATTTTGATGGTACTTTTACTCGCAGTTATCAAATGTTATAAGGAGTGACTTAGGCTTACTTCTGTTTTAGATATTTTTTTAATTTATACATATAATAAAATTTTAACGGGTCACTGTCAGTACATGGAAGATGTATGAAAAAAAATATTATTGAGGGACTTTACCAACGCAATAAAACCTATAAAAAAAACAATAATTGTTAGAATTTTTGTCTGTTTGTCTGTTTATCTGTGCGTTTGTGTCCGCTAAAAAGATATATCAATTGTTAAAAATTAAGTTCGAGTAATAAGGCGCGGGACGGGCAAGGAGCGCCCCCCACCGCGGTCAACAAGACGCAAGCGCACTTCACGCATTCTCATTTCCAGAGGCACCGCGCATACACAATCAATATTTTGTAACCAAACAGTTTAATAAACGAAAGTATACAGTCCATTTACAGCAGTTTGATTGAAGCAAAAATATCAGATACATATTTTTGGTCCAAAACGAGCCGCATCAGTTCTGGAACGAGCCAACTACAAGTTCTGGTCACGAAATACGTTCTAGAATCAATCAGAAGCCAACTCAGCCAACAACCCAGCAGGAGTTCAAAACTGTGAGGACGTTCCAACTTTTTATATTCCTTAATCCCTAAAATTCATTTAAAGTATCCCTATTCCCTATAATATAAGTGTATAACATAAAACTTAGTATTTCTAATAATAAAAAATATCGTTATTTATATTATTAATATTTAGTAAAACAATAAAACCTATTTGTACCTATCTGTTTTTTAAATTTAGTCAATATATTCCAAAGTTAATATTGTTTACATATTTAAATTTTCTATATTGATGCGTACTGAACGCAGTTAGGACGATCTAAGCGATAAGGATCTTTTGTTCTCGCCATCGAGCGGCGTTGTTTTTTTGTATGAAGATCATTAGACTAATATCGTAAACAAGTAGTATTAATTGTCATATATTTAAGGTTCATTTTAGACAATCATTTTTGCTTACAATTTATTTACATTACCTTTCGATTTTTCTAGAATAATATAAGTTCATAACCAGTTATATTAATATAGTTACAAGTCAATTAGTTTAATTAAAAGATAACTTATAGCTAGAAATAATTTCATAACAACCGCCTGCCATAATAGCCGTTCAAGATGTCTGAAAATATTAAATATCTTATAAAGAAACGCGGTTCAATTAAGGGCCGGTTGACGATGTTTATTAATTACGTTAATTCTTTAGCGGAATTACCAACAGCCTTACAGGTCAGAGAGTTGGAACTTCGCATAAAAAAAAACGGAACAGCTTTTAAATCAATTTGACATAATTCAGAGTAATATAGAATATTTAATAGATACCGATGATGATATTCAACAATTCAGTGAGAGGAAGGAAATTGAAGATCAGTTTTATATGATATTAGCTAAAGCCAAACAAATACGTAATCGCAGCGTACGTAATTTGAATATCGCGGATGATGATAACGATGATGTTCGTTCGTGTATTTCAGGCAGTTCGCGATCGTCAGAAATAGTGAAACAAACGAAGACTAATGTAAAATTGCCAACGATCCAGCTTCCAAAATTCGGCGGTCGGTATGAGGATTGGCTTGAGTTTCGAGATACTTTTATTTCGCTCATACACCAAAATCAAGCAATCGTTGATATACAAAAATTTCACTATTTGAGGGCTTCCCTGGAGGGAGGCGCTGCGCAGGTTATAAGATCGATTGGGTTTTCATCCTGTTATTATAAAATAGCCTGGGATTTGTTGTGCGATCGTTATAATCATGAAAAGTTACACACAACCACGTACAATCTATGTTTGTAATTGAACAATTAAAACGTGAGTCAGCCTTAGGAATACGCTCACTTATTGATACATTTTCAAAAAAATTAAGATCCTTACAATTATTAGGTGAAAATACGGTGCATTGGGATACATTAATAATTTATTTAATGAATTCTAAATTAGATCTGAAAACTTCTCGAGATTGGGAAGGGCGTAAATCTACATTAAATAAAATAACATTGAATGATTTTATGACATTTTTAAAAAATAAAGCAGATTTACTTGAAACGATACATTTAAATAACAACACGAATAAATACAAAAATAGGAATGATCAAATTAAGGGATTATTGAGCACAAATAGATACACACCAAAGTGTCCTCTATGTAAAAGTACACATAAGATTTACAACTGTGAGACTTTTTTAAATCAATCTATCCATGATAGAATGGAATCTGTCCGTAGGCTTAAATTATGCAATAATTGTTTGCGGCCAGGTCATCATGTTAATAAATGCAAATCGGGCTCTTGTACAAAATGCTCTCTTAAGCACAATTCGCTGTTACACAATGAAACAGGTACATCACAAGATATCGAGCCGCCAGTCGACAGAGCCACCACGCTCTCAATCCACATGACGGAGCCAGTATTGCTCTCGACTGCAGTGGTTTACGTTTTAGGTAGTGACAATCAACGTCACGAGGCAAGAGCTGTTCTCGACTCATTATTTATTTTAACAAATATTACAAATTTATGCAACAACAAAGGAATAATAAAAGATATACACATTTCATCACAATATACACTAGCCGATCCACATTATTATAATCCCGTCGACATAGATATATTATTAGGAGCAGATATTCTGGAATTTAATATTATCAAAATCAAAATCAAAATCAAAAAATACTTTATTCAAGTAGGCTTTTAAAAGCACTTTTGAATCGTCAAAATAAACAAAAAGTACTTAAATTAAGGAAAAGCTACCACCGGTTCGGAATGTAGATTCTACCGAGAAGAACCGGCAAGAAACTCGATAGGTACTCTTTTAAAATTGTGTTATTAAGTATATACATTTTAAAAATTACAAATGTTTAATATAAACAACCTGTATGAAATTCATCTATACTAAATCCATGCATTATTATCATCTATATAATCTTGTACAGAATAATATGCTTTAGCTATTAAAGAATTTTTAATATACAATTTAAACTTATTGATTGACAACTGCAAAAATTTCTTTGGTATTTTGTTATAAAAACGGACACCTTGCCCCAGAAAGGAAACATTTACTTTGCGAAGTCGAAAGCTTGGTGTTATGAGTTTATCCTTTCTTCTTGTGTTAATACAATGCGAGTCACTATTTCTCTCAAAACAATCAATATTGGTATGGATATGTAAAATATTGTTATAAATATACTGTGACGCAACCGTTAGTATACCTACTTTACTAAAAACATCTCGAAGGGATTCCCGAGCTCCTAAATTATAAATACTACGAATAGCTCTTTTTTGCAAAATAAAAACTGTATTAACATCTGAAGCGCTACCCCATAGCATCAAACCATAGGAGATGATACTATGAAAATAACCGAAATATACTAATCGAGCTGTATCAACGTCGGTTAGTTGACGAACTTTCCTAACCGCGTATGCTGCGGAGCTGAGTCTTCCCGTGAGAGATGACAAATGGGAATTCCACTGAAGCTTCGTATCCAAGGTTATTCCCAGGAATACTGTTGTGTCACTTACATCAAGGATCTCATTATTCAATTATTCAAAATTATCAAATAAAATTAGCTTAGGTAAGAATTGTCCCGTATTGCAACAAACACAATTAGGTTATATTATTTCTGGTCCCACAAGTGGTTTAAAAAATAATCTTAATAAACAAAATAGAGAATTGATTTCATATAATTTTGTAAAAAATGAGTTTGCAGAAATTCAAGAACAGTTAGCAAAATTTTGGTTACTTGAAGAAACACCCTATAGTTCTAAGCCGGCATATTCTTTGGAGGAAAATTTATGTGAACAACATTTCGTAGATAACTTTAAAATAAATTCTGATGGTAGATTTTCTGTAGCCATTCCACTCAAAAAATCTGAAAGCCTTTTGGGAGATTCATATACTCGAGCCCTACGGTGCTTTTTATCATTAGAATGTTGGTTAGACAAACAACCAAAGTTAAAGGAAATGTATAAAGATTTCATGGCGGAGTACAAGCAACTAGGACATATGTCACTTATTCCAAGTAAGTCTGGTACAGATACAAAGCAATTATATTTTTTACCACACCACGGCGTATTACGCGAACATAGCGTGACAACAAAGTTAAGAGCGGTATTTAACGCAAGTGCAGCAACAACAACTGGCGTATCATTGAACGATCTTCAGATGGTCGGTCCCACGATACAAAATGATTTATTTTCTATTCTTGTTAGGTTTCGGCATTATTCTTACGTCATGACTGCGGACATTGAGAAAATGTACCGTCAGGTATTATTCCACGAAAACCAGAGACACTTACAGAATATAATTTGGAGAGATGACCCTAGTAAAAAACTAGAAATATTTCAACTTAACACCGTTACTTATGGGACTGCATCTGAGCCATTTCTTGCTGTTAGATGCTTAAAGCAACGTGCACTTTAATGTAAGGATAAACTTATATCTGAAATAATAAGCAACGATTTTTATGTAGACGACCTAGTTACTGGTACCCAGTCAATTGACAATTTAATTGCGACCAGAGACAGGATATGTGAAGTTTTATCAAAGGGATGTTTTAACATACGCAAAATTAAATCAAACATACCAGAGTTTCATCAATTAACGTCAAGTAAATGCACTCCTGTTAATTTAGGTCAACAAAATTCTAATATTACATTGGGGCTAGGCTGGATGCCATCATCAGATATGTTGTGTTTCCCTCATGAATTTCCAACGGTAAGCCAGGTCACAAAACGGTCAGTTTTGTCAACAATTGGACAAATCTTCGATCCTCTTGGGTTTCTTACAGTCTTTGTTATAAAGGCCAAAGAAAGAAAGAAAGAAAGAAAGTATACTTTATTGTACACCGAGGACACATATATACAATAAAATACAATAACAAGTATAAGTACAATTGGCGGCCTTATCGCTAAACAGCGATCTCTGCCAGGCAACCATGTTGCTGAGGATATTATGACCAGAGGTAATAGGGTTATTGGTGTACACTGTATATACTAATATAAAAAGTAAATAAAACAAAAATACCTTTATAATACTATAAATGTATAAACTTATTGCTGTATTCTTATACATATGCAAATATAAAAAAAAAATGTCATATTAATAAATTAAAACTAATATATATGTATATTTAATATATACACATAAACATATACATATATGTACATATAAAAAAAAAAAAAAAAATCATAAGCCAAAAGACATCAGAAAAAGAATTTAAAACACAAGTAAAGAAAATAGGATTGATTGGGTCAAATGATATTTTAAGGAGGATAGAAGTGCGCTTTAACTAGCCGTTTAAATATTGCTAGCGACTCCGCACGCCTAATTTCAAGAGGTAAGGAGTTCCAGAGTCGAACAGCTTCAACAGAAAAGAATTTAGAATAGAAAGAAGTATGGTGAGATGGAATTTTTAGGATTAGGGTATCATCAGATCGAAGAGAGCGACTGTGAGTATCACTGATAAACTCAAACTGCTCTCTTAGATATGAAGGAGAAGTCGGATTGAATAGAACATTAAATAAAAGAGAGAGAATGTGAGTATTCCTACGAAGGCGGATAGAGGGCCACTTGAGCATGTCGCGAAATTCGGAAACATGGTCATATTTGCGAAGTCCAAATATGAACCGTATGCAGAGATTCTGAATGCGCTCAAGCTTATTAAGCAACTCCTCACTTAGATTGATATAACAGGTGTCCGCATAATCGAGAATCGGTAAAAGGAGAGATTGTGCAAGTGCAATCTTGGTTGGTATTGGTAAGAAATTCTGCAGCCTACGGAGAGATCCGACTGACGCAAACACCTTCCTGCTCACCTCGCTTACTTGAGGAGTCCAAGAGAGAAATTTATCAAATGTTACCCCTAGATTTTTAACGGTATCGCTGTATGGTATGAATATTCCGTCAAGAAATATATTAGGCAATTTAGACCAATCTACACGTGAAACCATTTTTTGACTGCCTATAATAATTGCCTGTGTTTTAGATGGATTCACCTTAAGACCATGCATCCTACTCCATAAAACTATTGAATTCAGGTCTTTATTTAATAATTCAATTGCTTTAGGCAAATCAATCAATTTAGAATGAACATATACTTGGAGATCATCAGCATACAGGTGGTAGGGAGAAGACAAATGAAGTGTGATAGAACTAATGAAAATTGAAAAAAGGAGAGGAGACAACACGCCGCCTTGCGGTACACCGGCCTTGATCGTGCACCAGTCGGAAAAAGAATCATCAACACGAATTCGTTGCCGGCGACCACACAGATAACTTTGAAACCAGTCAACCACTTTAGGAGATATGTTAAGAGAGCATAATTTAGCTAATAACAGTTCATAGTCTACATCGTTAAACGCATTACTAAAATCAAGTAAGGCCAAAACTGTTAGACATTGGTTATCCATACCAAGACGAATGTCCTCAGTAATTTTGACTAAAGCAGTTGTCGTACTATGACCTGTCCGGAAACCAGATTGAAAAGGATCAAAAAGGTTCTGTCTGGATAGGAAAAGGCTCAGTTGTCGATGCAAAATACGTTCGAAAACTTTTGATAGAAAGGGGAGTATGGAGATAGGACGGTAATCAGAATAGATGGAGGCATTTGCTTTTTTAGGTATAGGAGTTACTTGGGCATCTTTCCAAGAGGAGGGAAATGATCCAGAAGAAATTGAATAGTTAAATATGGACTTAATTACAGGGATTAGAAGATCAATGATAGGAATAATCATTTTACGACTGATGCTGTCAATACCAATGGCATCAGATTTGACCTCAGAAATGCTTCTCTTAACATCACTATCAGTGATTTGACTAAAAATAAAAGCAGGATCGTCAGAAGTGGGTAAAGCTAGAGTTTGATTTTTAGTATTTAATTTTGTAGCGTCGTCAATGTTGCTAGAAAAGGAGAAGTGCTGATTAAGCTGGTTTAAATCAATATTACTGAAACGATTATTTTGAAATGCTTTCCCAACTCCAAGAGACTTAAGAAATTTCCATACCCTACCAGAATCTTCTTCCTCAAGTATTGATTTATGAATGTGGCGTCGTTGTCGATCTCTACACAACCTGTTGCAACGATTCCGTATATTTTTATACTTGTTTTTATTTTCGTTAGAATTATCGGCCTTGTAATTTGCTTTTGCAATACTCTTTTTACGCTGCAATGTTTTAATGTCCTGAGTAAGCCAGGGAGCCGGAAAATGCCTAAGTCGAACTGGTCGAACAGGAGCATGTGTGTCATACAGTTGAATCAGGAGTGAATTGAAGCTTGCCACCCGATTATCAATATCTGACCCAGTGACAACGTCAGTCCAGTCAATCTTCATAGCGTCTTCTCGCAAGCGTTCTAAATCCATACCACCAAAATTGCGTTGCAGAAGGATTCTCGGTTTAGCTTTTGGGGGGCGCACTCTATAGGACAGATAAATCAAATCATGATAAGAGAAAGCATCAGCAGAGCATTGGCCGTGTTTAGCAACAAAATCAGCAGAAGAAACTAGAATAAGATCCAACAGAGTTGGAGAACAGTTAGGAAAGAAATGAGTTGCAGAAAGGGGGAGTATATGTAAATTAGCTGATTGGACCAATGATTTTAAGCGAAATGAGCGAGAGTCATTTTTTAAAAGGCATGTATTAAAATCTCCCATAATAATCGAATGCTGATATAGAGGGATAAATTTGTCTAAAAGGAATTCAAAGCTAGAAAAATAGTCAATTGTTAAACAGGGATTATAAAATACACCGATTAGAAGTTTAGTATTAGAAAAAGATAATTCAATTATTAAATGTTCTGCTGCTGGTGTAGGTTGGGCACTGGACATACTTATAATCGTGAAAGATAAGTGAGATCGAAGGTATATAGCAACACCTCCGCCAACACGATTAGAACGATCATTCCGTATAAGTTGAAAACCAGGGAGAACATAAGATGCAGAAGACAAACAAGGCTTAAGCCATGTTTCTGATATTAGAATTGCGTGGATATTCCTGTTATCAAAAGAGGATAACATATCTGGATAATGTGCAGGAATACTCTGGGCATTAATGTGGATGACGTTGAAATTTTTCATTACATCGAAAAAGAGAGAATCAAGTGTTTCATTAAGTGAGGGAAGACTGCAAAAACTGTTGTTCGTACTCAATCCATTAGATGAAGAAAGTGAAAAGAAAGAGTCATTAAGGCTTATATCTTGATATGGCATAATAAATATGTATAAATATAATATATACTAATAATATTTAAATAAGAATAATTATTGTACAAACTAAACTATAAATAAATATGATAAGTGACAATGTGCCCACCAGCAACAAAATCATATTATAATAACCTTAATGTTATAAGTTTTGTAATAATAATAATAATAATAATAATAATATACTTTTATTGTGCACCAAGAAAAACATTAGAACATAAGTGGTATGTTTACAAACAATAGTAGGAAGATGTACAACCAGGCGGTCTTATTGCTAATAAGCAATTTCTACCAGACAACCTGAGAGCGAGGAGAAATATTATGTTGCGGAAAGAGGGTAGGTGGTGAAACAATACAAGTAAAATGACTAAAACTATACTTAATACATATTATTGATACAAATTTTAACTTATAATATAACTTATGATATATATATATATATATATATATATATATATATATATATATATATATATATATACTTATAATATAGTAATAATACTAATAATATATACTTTATATATCATAATAAAACATATACATATATACATACATACACTATATATTATATATATAATATGGCAAAAGTATGAAAAAGTGAAATTAGTAACAGAGGATTATTGTTTTCATTTCAAGTAGAATAGTTTTAATTTATTTTTAAATAGCGATACATTTTGGGCCTGTCTAATATTAGCAGGCAATGCGTTCCATAACATAATAGCTTGTACAACAAATGATGATTTATAGAAATTCGTGTTATGAATTGGTATGCGCAACTGGAGGTATCTGTGCGATCTTACGGCCTCGCCGCGAGCATCAAAAAATTCAAAGTTGTTCTTCAGATAGACAGGTGTTGACGGGTGAAACAGAACACAATAAAGAAGTGATAAGATATGTGTATTCCGGCGAAGGCGAACGGGTAACCAATTGAGCTTTTTTCGAAAATCGGAAATGTGGTCATATTTACGCAATCCGAATATGAACCGTATCATAACATTTTGGAGTCGCTCAAGTTTACCAAGTTGAACTTCGGTAAGGTAAAAATAGCAAGCGTCGGCGTAGTCTAGTATGGGCAGCAAGAGTGAGTGTGCTAACGCAATTTTGGTAGGGATTGGAAGAATGTTACGCAGTCGTCTTAAGGAACTAGCGGCTGCAAAGATTTTTCTGCTGACTTCACTGATTTGGTGAGACCAAGAAAGTGTTTGGTCAAAGTAGATTCCCAAATTCTTAACTTTATCGACATATGGTAAATTAACACCGTTAAGAGAGATCGGAGGCAAGTCTGTGTTATTTAATCGTGCTATTAGCTTGTGGCTTCCCATGATTATTACTTGAGTTTTGGCGGGATTAATTGTTAGCCCATAATCTTTACACCAATCGGAGATGGCAACCAAATCTGAGTTTACAGTTGTTATGGCGTTGGAAATATTATCAAGAGTTGACGATGAATATATTTGAAGATCATCTGCATACAAGTGGTAGAGAGAATTTAACTGAGAGGTAATAGAGTTAATGAAGATAGAAAAAAGAAGAGGCGACAGCACGCCACCTTGAGGAACACCGGCATTGACGTCACACCAGTCAGAGAAACTGTCATCTATTTGAATACGCTGTTGACGTCCATGCAGGTAACTTCGAAACCAGTCAATAGCCGGAGGAGATATGTTAAGAGATTGAAGCACGCTTAGCAGAACATCAAAATCTACACTGTTAAATGCGTTGCTAAAGTCCAAAAGGACAAGTACGGTAAGCTGTTTCTTGTCCATGGCTAAGCGAATATCATCAGTGATTTTAATGAGAGCAGTAGTCGTACTATGACCCGGACGGAAACCTGACTGGAAGGGACTAAGGATATTATGCCTATTTAAAAATAGGCTAATTTGCTGATAAACAAGGCGTTCTAGGACTTTGGAAAGGAAAGGTAATATTGCTATGGGTCGGAAATCAGAAAAATCAGAAAGCTTACCTTTCTTGGGAATGGGGATGATTTTAGCAAGTTTCCAGTTCTGTGGAAATACACCAGATGTGATAGAGGAATTAAGGATGTTAGTAATAACAGGGCAGATTATATCTAGGATGGGAAGGATCATCTTACGACTAATGCAGTCATAGCCTCCAGCATTAGATGCGATGGACAAAATATTCTTCTTAACATCACTCTCAGCAAATTGACAAAAATTAAAAGAAGGATAATCAGGAGTTGGAAGAGAAGAAAGAAAATTAATTGTTCTCATTTTATAAATGCTATCAATTGCATTACAAGAGCAGAAATATTGATTAAGATGGTTAAGATTAATATTGTTAGGAAAATGTGACTGATTTGATGATTTTCCAACTCCTATGGATTTAAGAAATTTCCACACTTTAGCGGGATCTTTATTTTCAACTGAATCATGAATGTGGCGACGCTGTGCATCTCTACATAACTTGTTGCAGTGATTACGAATCCTCTTGTAATTTTCGCGATTTATCTCAGAATTGTCTCTTTTGAGCTTGGACTTGGCACGATTTTTCTTAGCAATTAGGTCCTTAAGATCATCAGTTAACCAAGGCGCTGGAAAATGTCTGATTTTGACAGGTCTACTTGGGGCATGTTTGTCGTAAAGTTGAATTAATAGTGAATTAAAAATTGCAATTTTAAGATCGGTCGAATCGGCCTCAAGAACACTTGACCAGTCAATTTTCAATACGTCCTCCAAAAATCGTTCTGAATCAATTGCACCAAAATTGCGTTGCATTATCACTTTGCGCTTAAATTTTGGAGGTTTTAATTTATAAGATAGGAAGATAGGATCATGGTAGGAAAAGTCTGAATAAGGACATTGACCATGTTTGAAAACAAAATCAAGAGAGGATACCAGAATAAGGTCTAAAAGAGAAGGAGAACAGTTTGGGAAAGTATGAGTAGCATTAAGAGGAAGAATTTTCATGTTACAGGAATTAACGATAGAGGAAAATAGACTACTGCGATGATCACCCTTAAGCAAGCAAGTATTGAAATCACCCATGATAATATTATGGTCATACAAAGGAGTAAAAGATTCGAGAAGAGTTTCAAATGAAGAAAAGAAATTATTATTGGAATTGGGACTATAAAATACACCAAGTAGGACTTTGGTATTAGATACAGTAACTTCGATAAGAATATGTTCGGTGGAATCAGTAGGTGGAGGCTGTGTTGAGAGATTTAGTATTGTGAAGGGAATATTTGAACGCAAATAAATCGCAACACCACCCCCAGGTCTATCAGTACGATCATTACGTATCAGGTGAAAGCCCGGTAATGAGTAAGATGTGGAAGGGAGACAAGGCTTAAGCCAAGACTCGGAAACAAGAATAGCTTGGACATTAAGGGTGTCAAACGACGCCAGCATTTCAGGATAGTGAGCCGGAATACTTTGAGCGTTAATGTGAATCACATTAAAGTTTTTCTGAGCATCAGAAAAATGTGCCTTAAATGATTCATTGAGCGAAGGACATATGGTGCTGTAAAAGCTGTCATCACTGTCGGAGCTATCTGACGAAAAAGACATAAAATGATCACTATGTAAACTATCAAGATTTGCCATAATAAATATAAGTCTATATAATTGTGTAAAACAAAATAAAAACAAAACAATAAAATATAAATATATGTAATAAAAATAAGATCTTAGCCTAAATATTAAATTAAATTAAAATATATGTAAAATAAATTACTTATTATAAATAAATAAATTAAATGTATATATGTGTCTTAAATATTTCTTTCCCGCTCACCAGCAGTCCACGTAAAAATCATATTAAAAAAAAACAGAACAAAATTAAAAAATAATAATAATAATAATAATCGTAATAATATTAAATGTTAATAATCAAAATTATTACGCACAAATAGATAACTACTGTAATTAATGACAAAATAGTAATAGACAATTGAATGATTTATGTCATTCACGACCGTTAGTATAATCTGTGCACTGTTAAATATATTTAATCTGTGTTCAATTGAACGACAAAAGTCCTATAGCCATTCAACTTGTTACGCAATAATTCTAATTACATACTCTTAGCTAATTACATACAAAATATCCAATAAACAAAGATTTAAATTGAAATTCACCGCTTGAGACAAAATTAGAATCAAACTAAATTAAATATTGAAGCAAAAAAGTGACATTGAGCGGCTGCGAATCTGTGTAACTAAAATAGTGACACCAAATAATATATGTAGGTATTGTAAAAGTAAAACAACAACACTTACTTGTACAAGTGGACAGGAAAAATAAGTGTAAAGTATTAAGAAGTACAAGAAATGAAGAATTATAACATTAGTACGCAAGGACAATTATTTTCTTATAGTACGCTTCGTTCTTACGGTTGCTGTTTTGTTTTCCTTGGAAACATCAGAACCAGAAGCAGATGTAGTTGAGGCCGAAAGTACAGGAGTATTCAAGATTTTTTGAAGTTCCGTCTTAGAGGTGATACGATGCTGCGATCCGTCAGGGCCTATACAGAAGATGATGCCATCTCTGGTCCAGCATTTAGAGACACCTAAACGCTGTCGAGCCAATAAAAAGGTGTCATGACGACCCTTAGTCAAAAATTCAGAGAGGGTAATGCCCGTGCCCTTGAGTTTGCTTTTAGCAAACCAGACTTCATTCTTTAAGAATACCTCTCGAAATTTGACAAGAATCGCCCGAGGTTTTTGCAGGTCACTGCGTCCAAGTCTTTGGCAACGACTGATGGAATCGGCTGTAATTTGGGGCATGCCAAGATGTTTGGACAGAAGGACGGATACAGTTGATGAGATGTTCCTGCTCTTCTCCTCTGGAATGCCATGAACTAAGATTATTTTCCTCCTGCTCCTCATCTCCATCTGGTCAATTTGCTTCGAAATAACCTCGATCTGAGCTTGTAGACTTTCAAGGGCACCTAAGACGAAGGTTCGGAATGCGCTAAACTGAGCTGCTGTGTGGGAAATAGGACTCGAAGCCGGCGGAGAAGCATTGTGCAGATCATTCTGGAACTCTGTCATTCTGGTGTTAAAAAGCTGTGTCATCTCGGCAATGGATTGTTTAATGGCGTCCATGTTTGAAAGATATTTGTAAATATTTTAAACTGTCTGTGTTGTTAACGAATATATTATTGGACTATAGCTGGTAAGTAGGGGAATTCAATTGATCATTATCTTCACTCTAACACAAAAACAATACTGTTATTTAATTAATTAAAACGGAGTTAAAAAATGCGTGTTTTATTTCCGCCCTACCCGAGTTATATATATTATAGTAAATTAAAAGTATTTAAATTATGTAAACAATATAATAAAACACAAGTATTTCACTAACATAAACATCCATATAGAGAAAAAAAAAGCAATAATAATTTAACTTCACCAACTAACAACAAATGTAACACTACTATACAATAAAAATAAAAAAAAAACAAATCGTAAAGAAAATAAAATAAAATATCAAAACAGTAAAATCTACGGCTAAGATACATTAAAAAAATGATAATAAAATAAACAATAATATAAAATAGCAAAAAAACCATAAAAAAGAAGCACCAATAAAAATTAAAAATCAAGCCTAAAAAATTTAACAACTAAGAAATAAAAAAATAAATAAATAAACAATCATTAATTTAGCGCTATGACTATAAAACAAAAAAAACTAAAAAGAAATGTTAAAAAAAAAATTTATAACTACTAAAACTATTAAAAAAAAAAAATACCCAAAAAAAAAAACCTGAATAAGATTGATATTTGTTATTAAAAAAAATCAATAAAAATGCAAACAATTTTAAAATTAAAAAAAAAAGAAAAGAAAAAAAAAATTAAGGTGTAAAATATAAATAAGACAAACTATACAAATAAAACAAATGCTAAAAGACTAGAATCCACAGCGGCAAACTTGTCCTAATCTATGATTTTCATCAAAGTGACGTTATTTATATTTAACTTCATACTGGTTAACAATTTAATTTTTAAGTGGGTAGAAATTTATTAAGGTTTTTTTGTTTTTCTCTTTAAAGTTGCAGTAATATCAAAATAATTGTAAAAGTTAGGTTGAGCTAATTTCATTTTAGAAGTATTAAAAGTATAATAATAAACACAGCACAAATAAAACGTTATGTTAAATATAGAAAAAAACTATTTTCTAACCGTTCGTCTAGTACGGGAGACGGGTAGCCTTGTTTCCGGGCTTCTTACAACCGTTCCTGGGCTCTGGACTGGTGAAGTCGCCACAGCTGCCGATCCCGACGCGACGGGGATGAGATCCATCTCGCTTGGACATTCCACTCGATGCCGAACTCCGCCTGAGTCAACGATGTATATACATCCATCATGGGTCCAGCAGTTAGTGACACCAAAGCGCTTCCGAGCTTCTAAAAATAACTCATGTCGAGGCTTGGTCAAGTACTCTGATTGTGTGATGCCAGTGCCCTTAAACCTTGTTTTAGAAAACCACACTTTGTTGCGAACTGCAACATCAGCAAATTTAACTACAACGGGCCTGGGTTTTTTAGTTAATGAGCGGCCCAGACGATAGGTCGTTTTAATGCTGGAGCTCGAAAAGTTTGGTAGATCCAAATGCTCGGCGAATACGGTGGTAACCTTCGCACTAAGATTTTCCGCCTTCGTCTCGGGTATGCCATGCAAGAGCGGCATTTTACGCCTTCGCCGCATCTCCTGGCGATCTATTTCCATTCTGAGGAATTCGACCTGATGTTGCAAAGTGTTTAAAGTAGCTATAATAAAAGTTTTAAACGCTTCAAATCAGCAGCTATTGATGAAGTGGTTGCAGTATTTTTGCTAGCCGAGTTTTTCTGTAAATCGTCCTGAAATTCATTCATCCTTGCATAGAACATTTCAGACATAGCAGAAAATGACTGTTTCAGTGATTCCATTTCGTGTCAGTGGATTATAGGTTATTATCGTGAGTTTCTAAGGAATAATTTTTGCTGGTAGGTGGTTGTAACTTACATATGTATAATTGTAATAAATTAAATAAAAAAAAAAACAAAAATTACTATTATTTTTCAATAAAAACTAAATAAAGTCCAAGAACATGTGTTTCTTATTTTAACACCTACCCCAAAAAAAAAAAATACTTCTCCAAAATCTTTGGCTTCAGAAGATTTCATGGGACGAACCTTTACCTTTAGAAATTGCACAAAAATGGCACAAATTCACATCAGATCTACACTTTTTAAATGACTTACTTTTGCCACGATGCGTTATTTGTCCTAATATAGCACTAGTCGAATTACATACCTTTTGTAATGCTTCACAAGAAGCTTATGGAGCATGCATATTTTTAAGGAGTATTTCAATTAGTGGAGAGATTAGAACACGGCTACTTTGCGCAAAAAGTAGGGTAGCACCGTTGAAACCAATCACAATACCGCGCCTAGAATTGTGTGGAGCAGTTGTAGCAGCACGTTTGACGCAAAAGGTACTGACGGCATTTAGGTTACCTGTGAAGAAATGTATTCTTTGGAGTGACTCCTCTGTAGTTTTGGGGTGGTTGAAAACACCACCAGCTAAATTAAAATTATTTGTTAAAATCGTGTTGCTGAAATACAGGAACTTACTCACACTTTTGAATGGCGTCATGTTTCAACTTTTGATAACCCGGCAGACCTATTGACTAGAGGCGTAAGCATGGCATCCCTAAATACCTTAGATTTGTGGTGGTCAGGTCCAGCATTTTCACGGGGATTGGAATCTCAATGGCCTAAGAGTAACGTAAATTGTAAGAGTGACTTACCTGAAATTGTAGCTCATCTTGCATCAACATTATCTAGCAAAGACAATCAACTCATCGATTTTTGTAGATTTTCAAAACTAACTAAATTGAAACGTTCAATGGCTTATGTATTAAGGTTTGCTTATAATTGCAAAATTCATGATTCTAATCAAAAGCGATCGGGACCATTAAATACAGTTGAATTAGAAAATGCTTTTAATCTACTACTAAAACAATCACAAATCGAATCTTTTCCAGAGTACAAAATTTTGAACGATAAAAAAGCTTTAACAAATAAAAATGCTCTTCTTTCTCTATCACCATTTCTTGATGAAGCTGGTCTAATAAGGGTAGGTGGAAGATTAAAAAATTCAAATTTCGAATACAATAAAAATCATCCGGTATTGATTTCATGTAAACATCCATTAACTAAACTATTTTTTTCTTATGAACATATAAAGTTATTTCACGCAGGTCCACAGCTTCTTTTGTCATCCTTAAGGCAACAATATTGGCCTATCGGTGGTCGTAATATGGCTTAGCAAATCGCACACAAATGTCACAGGTGTTTTAGGATGAAAGCTCAAACGGTTAATCCCATCATGGGTCAGTTGCCTGAGCAGCGGCTTGATCCAGGTTATCCTTTTCAAACAACAGGTGTTGATTATTGCGGTCTATTACTAGCTGGCGATAAAAAGGGACGTGGATCTAAATCGCTAAAAGTTTATGTTGCTGTCTTCGTCTGCTTTACCACGAAAGCATTACATTTGGAACTGGTTACCGATTCAACAAAGGAAGCGTATATTGCCGCTTTACGTAGGTTCATTGCTCGTCGATCTAAACCCTCAACTTTGTTTTCCGATAACGGAACACAATTTGTAGGAGCTAAAAATGAAATATTCAATTTTATAAACAAGAATCGGTAAATTTAACCGAGTATATGGCTACTGATGGCATAGAATTTAAGTTTATACCTGCCTATACTCCTCATTTTGGAGGCATATGGGAGGCTGGTGTTAAATCAATTAAATATCATTTATTTAGAGTTCTAGGAAACGCCCGCTTAACATTTGAAGAGTTATATACTATTTTAGTACAAATAGAATCCATACTAAATTCTCGTCCTTTGTCACCAATTTCTCCAGATCCTAACGACCTTACTCCACTCACTCCTGGTCATTTTCTAGTTGGACGTCCTTTGACAGCACTACCTTTTTTTTTTTTTTTTTTTCCCTGGGGAATGCATTTACGCATCCCGCCTGAGGGAATCAGGCGGGTATGTGGGACTCCTGGTACCTAGCGTACCAGCCTACCCACTAAACCCCAGGACACTCCGCGTCGTCTCTATGGAAGGGGACTGGGAATCCGGCGCAGCCTTTACGTCCAGTCCCCGTCCGACGATGGCCCGCCTTTACAGCGGGGCCCCGCACGCCCCCCCCCCCAAACAGTGGAGGGGCCTGGGAATGGCTGAGTGAGGGCCATTCCCGCCCGACGGTGTGGCGAATAGTGAGTACTATTCGCCACCGGGTAGAGGTCGGCGGTCGTTCCGCCTTCGCCACCGTCTCCTGCGGAGCGATGCAGCGAGAGGATCGTCCTCCCGCGCTCGCTCCGCCGCCTCCTTCTGCGACATCACGTCCTCGCAGAAGGAGGCGACCGCGGCCCAGGCCTCCTCGCTGCCCAGCATGGACGCGACCACGCTGGGGAGCGAGAGGTCCCGGCCGATCACCGCGGTGAGCCTGCGGCGCTGCTCCGATCACGACGCGCACAACTCGAGAGTGTGCTGCGCCGTGTCTTCTGCAGCGCCGCAGTGGTGGCAAGACGGGGCTTCCTCTCTCCCTAACCGGTGCAGGTAGGATCCGAAGCATCCGTGCCCGGATAGTACCTGCACCAGACGGAAAGAGAGGAAGCCGTGGGACCGCTCGAGCCAGTCCCGGAGCACTGGCCCGAGCGCGTCCAACGTCCTGCGGCCGAACGTGGCGGTGGCGAGCTCCGCCGCCCAATGTTGGACGACGGCAGCCCTCGCCTCGCGCCTGACCGCCTCCCTCTGTTCCGCCGCAGGGTGCTCCCCGAGCGCCCTGCGGTCCGCCGACCACGCGTACACCTTGGCCAGCACCCACGCCTCGAGCTCCCAAGGCGGGGTGCCCGCCAAGGCGCACGCCGCCGCGAAGCCGACCGAGCGGTAGGCTCTCGCGGCCCGCTGCGCTATGGCCCTCTGGGGCCTCCGAATGGCGCTGGCGTTCTCCCTTCTGCTTAGGGAGTCCGCCCAGATCGGGGCCCCATAGAGGGCCATGCTCCGCAAGATGCCGGCGTACAGGAGCCGGCATCTCGCCCTGGGTCCTCCCAGATTTGGGAGGAGCCACGAGAGGGCGCCCGCGGTCTTCAGCAGGCGCGTCGACAGCCAGTCGAAGTGCTGGCTGAAGCGCCACCTGCTGTCGACTATTAGGCCCAGATACTTCATCTGGGCCTTCACCGCGACCTTGACGCCCTCTACGTGGATGTGGGCGTCAGGGGGGGCGCGCTGCCGAGGCCCGTGGAAGAACACGGCCTCGGTCTTATGCAGCGCCACCTTGAGGCCCAGGCGGCGGATCCTCCCCGCCATGAGGGATCCGCCCGCCGAGGCGAGCATCGCCGCCTCCGCGAAGTTCCTCCCCCGGGCTGTGAGGAGGGTGTCATCCGCATAGCAGATGACACTCGTCCCCCGGAGGAGGGACCCGCGGAGGAGCCAGTCGAATCCGACGTTCCACAAGAGTGGCCCGAGGACTGACCCCTGTGGAACGCCGGACTCCGCCCTGTAGCGCCGCACCGCGCCCGTCCTGTCTACCAGGAGGACCCCGCGGTCCTCCAGGTAGCTCCCGAGGAGCCTCCGCAGGTATGGAGGCACACCGTGATACCGGAGTGCCTCCATAATGGTGGGGTGGGGGATGGAGTTGAAGGCGTTGGCTATGTCAAACGACACGCGAAACACGCGCCGAACAAGTCCCGAAGCCTGTCCTCCATGTGCCGGGCGGCGATTCCCAGCACCCGCGCTGGAACGCCGTCCGGCCCCGGAGCCGTCTTCTTGGCGTGGAGACGCAGAGTCACCACGCCAAGCTCCGCCGAGGTCACAGGAGGAGGGACCTCCTCCTCCTCCTCCTCGGGCGCCGCCTCCTGAGGAGGGCCCATCGCTGGCGGGGTGAAGTCGGTCCCCTCCGGAAACAGGGACCGGACCACCCCGTCCAGCAGGGCCGGCTCGAGGGTCTCCGACAGCGGGGGGCCAAAGGGGCGCAGCTTATCGCGCGCCGCCTTATATGGCCTCCCGAACGGGTCCCTGTCGAGACCCTCCAGCAGCTCGGCATTTGCCGAGTCCTTGGCGGCGCCCATCGCCGCCTTGAGGACCTCCTTGGCCTCTACGTATGAAGCGTAGAGGCCGTCCTCGAGGCCCGGGTCCCTCAAGCGGCGCCGACGGCTCCGGGTGTAGGCCCTCCTAGCCGCCACGCAGGCGGACCGAAGCCCCGCCAGCTCCTCCGACCACCAGAAACGCGTGAAGGTAACAAATTTTTATCAATGTCAAGTACTCAGAGTTGTAATTACTAAGAGCTGTGAAAAAATCAAACTTCTAAGTTAACGCAATCAAAAGATACGATTATAATATAAGATTGCGAGAATTTTACTCATCCTACCCATGGGGTATGGGCTTTGCTTTTCTTCGGAAGATTCTTCGATCTGCGCGGACACCGTCACGGGTACCATTCTGCAGGGAATGAAATGTTTCATTCCCAGTAGTGTTATCCGTGTCGGTGGAAGGTCGCAGCCCTGGTTCGATGTCTCCTGCAAAAGAGCTTCTAGCTCTAAGCAGGAGAGCTATCGTGCTTGGACTGTGGCTCTAGCCGCAAAGGATCCAGTGGCGTCTAATCTGAAGAAGAAATTCAATGCTGCCTCCAGGTCCTGCAAGAAGCAAACAGCTAAGGCAAGGTTTAAACACATTCGCAGGATTGGCGAGAGACTATTAGGGTTTCCAACTGGAAGCCGTGCCTTTTGGTCTCTCGCCAAAGCTGTCGAAGGTCACTTCTGCAAGTCTTCATTTCCATCTTTGCACGAACGAGATGGGTCGCTGGCACATTCCGCAAGAGAGACAGCCGATCTCCTGTGCACTCTCTTTGCGTCGAATTCAACTCTTGACGATGAGGGAAAAACACCGCCAACCATCCCCCGGTGTGAGCATACGATGCGTGAAATCCGCTTTACTCAAAGCGCTGTTCGTTGTGCTCTTCGTTCCCTCGACGTTAAGAAGTCCAGTAGTCCTGATGGTATTCCTGCTATCGTGCTTAAGACGTGTGCTCCTGAATTGACTTCGGTTCTAACGCGCTTATTCTCACTCTCCTATACCACTGGTATAGTGCCGTCTTCGTGGAAAGTAGCAATTGTTCACCCAATTCCCAAGAAGGGTAACAGCACAGACCCATCCAACTACCGTCCTATTGCGATTACCTCCTTACTTTCTAAGGTGATGGAGCGCGTAATTAATACGCAACTCTTTGGTTACCTAGAAGATAACTGGCTTATTAGCGACCGACAATACGGGTTTCGTCGTGGTCACAGTGCTGGCGATCTTCTAGTGTACCTTACACACCGCTGGGCAGCACTGGGCACACCGCAGTTAGCCTAGACATCGCAAAGGCCTTTGATCGGGTCTGGCATAAAGCTCTTTTAGCGAAGTTACCATCTTACGGCCTCCCCGAGGAATTATGCAATTGGGTAACCAGTTTCCTTGATGGGCGGAGCATAAAGGTCGCTGTCGACGGAGTATGCTCGGATGCAATGCCCATTAAGTCTGGAGTACCCCAAGGCTCAGTGCTATCACCTACACTGTTCATTCTGCATATTAACGACATGTTGCAAGCCAGCAATGTCCGTTGCTATGCGGATGACAGTACGGGTGATGCTTTCTATACTGGCCGGGCTAATATTTCTCGGGCGGAAGTGGAAGAGCGAAGAATACAACTTGTGTCTGAAATCGAGACTTCCCTGTAGCAGGTCTCCGTATGGGGAAGACGTAACCTTGTCATTTTTAACCCCTTGAAGACACAAGTCTGCGCGTTTACCGCTAAGAAAAGTAAGAGTATTGGGATCCTTGGCGTCGACATAACGAATAAGGTCCAATTTCGGGGTCACTTGGAGAGCAAAGCCAAACTAGCTGCAAAAAATACTTGGGGTTCTTAACAGGGCGAGGCGGTACTTCACATCAGGACATCGACTTCTGCTTTACAAAGCTCAGGTCCGTCCTCATGTGGAGTACTGTTTCCACCTTTAGGCAGGTGCCCCCCAATACCAGCTCCAACCACTTGACTCCATCCAACGCCGGGCAGTTCGCATTGTCGACGATCCCAATTTCACAGACGGTTTAGAACCTTTAAATGTACGGAGAGACGTTGGCTTTCTGAGTGTTTTCTACCGTCTGTACAACGGGGAGTGTTCTGACGAACTCTTTGACATGGTGCCACCGTCTCGCTTTTACCATCGCATCCTTCGCCTCAGGACTCGATATCATCCACACCACCTGGATGCATGGTCATCTTCCACAGTGCGGGCTTCACGGTCCTTTTTCCCGCGTACTTGCAAGCTGTGGAATGATCTTCCTCCTGAGGTTTTCCCTGAGCGCTATAATTTGGGGGTTTTCAAGCGTCGAGTGTATAGACACCTTTTCACTAAAGGCCGGCAACGCACCCGCAACATCCCTGGTGTTGCAGATGTCCATGGGCGACAGTGACCACTTAACATCAGGTGGTACTGTCTGCTCGTTTGCCCCCCTATTATATATATAAAAAAAATACGGTCATTTATGTCACATATTTTAAGTATTTTAGCGTTTTTAACGTTTTCGCAAGGGAATCAAAACCTATAGGGTACTTCCCATTGACCTAGCATTATGAAATTTGGCCAGGAGCAAGGTCCTTTAGTATACATATAGGAAAAAATCCGAAAACTGTCAATTTCTGTTCGCGTGTCTGTCAGTCTGTACGTCTGTCTTTCAACCTTTTTCTCAGGAACGCATAAATGTATCAAGTTGTAAATTGATCAAGCGGAAAATATATTAATCCTAGAATTAAAATTTTATGTACTTGTAACAAGTTAACATAGCAGTTAACCATGATCAAAAAAACAATTTGACAAACACTGAGGAGAAATTTGTATCAAAACGAAAACATGGGGGCAGCAAACCCTTATAAACAACGCAATGCAATCTATATATCGCAGCTAACAAAGCGATAGCGCGATTACAGTACAGCCAGCGCCATCTCTTGACAATATTACCTATGATAAAATTCTGCTCGATAAATAAAATTTTGAAATAATGTTACCAGAGGTAACATCATTTTAAAATTTAAATTAAAACTTTCTAAATATTTTAACTACAAATAACAATTAATTTGACAATAAGCAAACAGCCTTTCAACAAATAAATATTTAATCTTATTGTTTTCATGAAAAAGTTAGTTAAAATTATTCTAAATATGAAAATAAAGATATAAAAAATTGAAAATATTATTTAAACGCGCTAAAAATAATAAACTTTAAAAGTTTTATCATCAATTATCGTTAATTTTATCGTCATTACATAATTTACATTAAATACAAAAGCTTCACGCGATTTGATTTAAGTACTCGTATTAACTTAGTTCGAAAAGTTTAATATTAAATTCAATCAGATCGAGTTAATTATTTTACTTCTTTATTTACACGTGTAAGTCTTCTGGTTGTTAGTAATATAATTAGTTATTTATAAATAAACAATTAGTTTTATTCGAATTAAGGACTACTTATTTTCGTCTTGGCAACACTAATATATATTTTGATTGATGATAATGTACATAAATCTAAATATTTTATGAACGTAGTGCAGGGGAAGTGGAGTTTCTTCAATAAAGAACTTCAATAGAGAAGATGGTTGGAGACTTTCGAACACCTGGGATCCACTTATTAAAAATTTAAAATCCCGAGTCCAACAGACTACAAGACCAAAAGATACAGTTAGTTCCTTCTGCGTGCAACCGGAACGTTATTCAAGATACCATCTAAGAAACCGTTGGCGGTAGTTGTAAATAATATTTTCTAAAACCTCAAATAGACAAATGTCACCTTAGTCTACCCGTGACCACGAACGCTGCAAAGTGCTCGAAACGTCGGGATGATAATAATAATTAATATACGCGATTTAAATCCGTTTAAAATACTTTCCAGACCAGTCTAGAGGGAAGAGGTGTATTTTGGTGTTTTACCACTATTGATCTGCAAAAAAACAGATTACATATGAAGTGTATCATCCTCGGAGTCATACTCAGCTGGTGCAATTTTTGCCTGAGTGATGGGAGGAGAACATTATCATATAGAGAAGCTATATCCAGAAAAACACCCACAAGGTCTCCTTTTTCAAAGGCAATTCGAATATCTGTTGTAATAATGCTGAGACTATCTATAGTGCTCAAACCCTTTCGGAAGCCAAATTAAGAGGGTGAGAAAATATTTCTAGTTTCCATTATCCATTCCAAACGATTCTTTAAGATAAGGTTCTTAACAAAAGAATATGGAACACCATCTTCTCCACGAGAGGAATCTGTGAGACCAGACAGAGCACAATGAAGCTGAGACATTGAAAAAGGGTCATCCATTTCGTTTGAAATGGATGCTGGGAGAGGAGAGAAAAAGTTTTCCCGACAAGGTGCAAAAGGGGGGGCTAATTTGTCGACAAAATCGTTAATGATGGATTATTAGAGGTAGGGTTAACAGGGTTTAGAAGACGACGAAATTTTTTAAGTTTAAGCCAGGCTACGTAAGAAGAAGATCGAGGGGAAAGGGATTCACAAAAACCAATCCAACCAAGTTTTTTCTTTTTAGAAATTAATCTCTTAAATTTTGCGTCTAACCGTTGGCATATTTGAAAATTAGAAGGGGACATAGACAGAGAATACGCATCCTCTGCCTCCGTTCGTTGTGTAGTTAAGCGGGTGCATTCCTCATCCCACCAGGGGGTGGAAAGCAACCGCTATTTTGGAAAATGTTTTTTGGGGAAGGCAAGATCTGCCGCAGTTAAAAGAGCCTTAAGAAATGTTTCATAATAAGAAATGATATTCTCGTCATCTTCCAAATCAGACTGGGAGTCCAACATGGCATCAACAGAATTAGCAAAGTCAGACCAGTCTACATTTTTAAGGGAGTACTTTAGGAGGGGATTTGGGGTAATAGAATTTTGATTTAGAGAAAGGAGAATAGGGAAGTGGTCACTGCCATAAGTGGATGGAAGGACCTCTCAGGAAAGTTGAGAAGCAAGATAGGGGGAAGATAAGGAGAGGTCTACTGCGGACTTAGGGTTTTGTGAAGGATATACTCTACGAGTCGGCGAAACATCATTGAGGATGCAAAGGTTTACATCATCAATAATTTCCACCAACAAGTGCGCAAAACCATTACAGGAGTGGCAGCCCCATGCCGTATGGTGGGCATTGAAGTCACTTAAAACAAGGAGAGGATGAGGAAGCATAGAGAAAATAGAATTTAGATCAGGAATAAGAGAAGGGAATGGGTGGGGAATATAAAGAGATAGAAAAGAAATGTTGAGGGATCTAACAGCAACAGCACTAAAATGTTGGTGAGATGGGAGGGAAATTTGGGAGTAAGGTATTGGATGACGGACAAAAAGGGCACAACCTGCATACCCATTACTCCTGTCATCCCTCAAACAGGAAAAACCTGGAACTCGAAATCGAGAACCAGGAATTAGCCATGTTTCCGAGATGGCAACAATGGTCCCTCCATTGTTGCCATCTCGGAAATTGATTCTCTATGCCGATTGATTATAGAGAGCAATTCATGTTTTTTTGGGGCGGATACTTTTACAGTTCCACTGAAGGAAGCTGGTTGGAGCCATTTTTAATAACATGGATTTATTGGGAAAGGTTTTCGGCAACGACATGAAGTAACTATAGAAAGAGGAGTGTCCTTATTGTTAGTAAGGGCACAACCATTAGGAGTAGATGGGGAGCAGTTGCCAATTATGACTTGGTAGGCGTGCTTATCAAAGCTTTTCCCAAGTCCTCTTGGGACGGGCCTGACGGACTATGGTTTGGCGATAGGAATGCAGGGCTTTACTTGGAAAGGAATTTGCTTTAGAAGGACTGGGAGCAATATAAATTGGGGAGGAAAACATTTCTTTTGCAATCTTTGCATAGGATCTACGGACAGGAAGTAATCTAGCGAACGTTTCAAGATAGGAAATATTGTCTGATGCCATTACTAATTTAATAGAGTGTTGACGCGAATACTCGGGACAATCCTTATCTGAGGCAAAATATTTGCCTGAGCAATACAAACATGTGGCATTGTCCTTGACAACATCATATGACTCACCGGTGTGTTTGTTGTTGCACTGGGTTTTCACATGACCATAGCGACAGCAGCTTAAACATATGATGGTTGGAAGGTTGTAGGTTTCCACAGGGAGAGAAGTATGGTATGAATAAACTTTAGAAGGCAACATTTGCCCTCTGAAAGTTAGAACAATAGATTGGGTAGGAACCCAGAAAACGATGTTTTACGATTTATATATTTTATATACGCGTTTCTGATAAAAAGGTTGAAAGACAAACTTACAAACAAACAAACAAACATACATACAATGGTCAAAATATACGACATATTTTCCATTATCTTTTGATTGCGTTGACTTAGAACTTTAATATTTTCACAGCCGTATGTCATCGTAGACTTGAGTATATGATATTAATTTCAACATGATACGTCCATGCATTTCTGAGAAAAAAGCGTTGACAGCCAGACAGACAGACAGACAGACAGACAGACGGACGGACAACAAAGTGATACTATAAATGTTCCGTTTTTCATTTTAAAAAATTATAAATTATGTAAAAATTTCTTAAAATTGTTATCTTTTTAATAACTTTTTACACAGTTTTTACAAGAAAACACAATAAAACAATTGCCATTCCATTTATAACAAAATGAGATACAAACAATTAGTTCCAATAATTATTATTATTATGATAACCGCTGGCCTGGTTGGGCCTGGCATGGTAAAAAAGTGCGGTTACGAAAGGTTATATTTGATTTCGAATCTACTACCGATAGATTATATAGCTTAAGAGTCAAGGGACAGCTTTTTAACTTTATATACATCTACTGCTATACACTCACTGTCGAATCGCCTGATGAAGCAAGGGACCGATTCTATGAGGATCTACAAAGCACTTGTGATGAGGATGCGAACGCTAAGATGTGTAAGAAGGGCCCACTACCTGTTATGCGATGTTCGTAGTATGATCTGTTGATGAGATACACCAATTGACGGTTATGGCCTCAACAAATTGATTAAGATTTTCTAGTTTGAGGATTCCGTAATCAGTGGTTGCTAACGGGACTCTATTAAAAGGATGACATCCTCTGTCTGTCCGTCCAACATTTAAATGTATGTATCTTTTGAACCGTAACAGGCATTTGGCAATAATTTTGAAGAAACATATTATTATGGCGGTTATACTAAGAAAAATCAAAAACTGACCAAATGAAAGTGGAGCGACTGTGGTACGGAACCCTAGGTGCGCGAATCTTAATCTTCATTTCCTTGTTAATTTGATGTTATTGGGTAAACGCACTATGATACTCGTCGTTTGGTAGTATGAAAGTTAAGCAACACCTAAAGGCAAAGTGGGTTGTTAAGCTGTGCCTCTCAATGGTCTATCGATTGCCGCCTACTTGTCAGAGAAATCGAAATTAGTAAAAATACGCGTAACATATGAAATAACACTACGTTAAAATTCACATTTCTAAAATAATTGCTCGAAATATTGTCATTAACTTACTTGTTGTAGAGAAAGTGTAGTTTGAAATTAGTAAAGAAAGTGGATTGTGATACTGTGCCTCCTAGATAGTCTCTCGACTGTTAACTACTAAGTAGATGTCATAAATATGTCACTTGAAAAAAGTCCCATTAAAATTTACGTTTCTAAAATGATTGCTTGATATATTGTCATTAACTTACTCGTTGTAGGGAAAGTGTGGTTTGAAGTGTGTGTTGTTGTTAAGAATAGTGGATTGTTACACTGTGCCTCTGGATAGTCACTCGAATGCCAAGTGCTTTGTAGTTACATCCAACGTCGTTAATATGTTATCTGAAAAAGGTCACGTTAAAATTCACATTTCTGAAATGATTGGTCGAAATATTTCCATCAACTTACTTGTTTTTCAGAAAGCTTGAAGTGTGTGTTGTTGTTAAGTAAAATGGATTGATACACTACACCTATACATAATATCTCGACTGCCGACTACTTGCCAGAGAAACACTAAATATACACGTAACATCCGAAATGATACTACGTTAAAATTTATATTTTCCCTAAGTGTAATATACTGAAATTCTGTCAACATTGTTCTTTTTCAGTAGCTCGAAAGTAAGGAAATTATCTAGAGGTAAAGTGAATTGTTAGACCCTGTCCCTACCAGTGCCCGGGGCAGAATAAATAGGGCGCGCCCTCGGGCCGTGGGTGCGTGAGATGGGGGTCCCACGCATCCGTTTTCATACGGCCCCGAGGAGAACGGCAGCCGGGATTGCCTCGAACTGCCGTACGCACCAGCGAAGGGTGCAGGGAGGGCAAGACCAGACTTTGCCCTCCTGAGACGAGCTCCGCCAGCCACGAGCGCAGCGTCGCACGGGAGGGGCAGCGGATGCGCATGTGTAAGCGATCCCGAGGCCTCTCCATTTCCGTGCTAAGAAAGGCCATCGCAGGGATTTTAGTGGGTTTAAATCGCCACATAACCCGATCTTCCCCTCAGGAATCGGGTATCTTTTCGAAGATTTCCCCTGCGTGAACAAAAAAAAAAAGACCCTGTCCCTAAATAGGCACTTAATGGCCGTCTTCTATATGATCCATTCGAATAAAGTAAAATGTAGATATTTATAAAAGATAATATTAAGTTACAATTTTTACATCTACAATACTAAGCTAAAAATTCCAAATCAATGCAATGTATGGTATTTATGCACGGTATGAATAAAATTTAAACACAACAAAGCATACCTGTAAAAAAAATTATGTTTTTTTGTACAATACTTGATTAGAATGCTGTTAGCTTACTCGTAGTTCTGTGGCACGAAAATCAAGAAACAGAAACATCTAAACAGTCTTTCGGCCAACCCGCAGTGTAGCAGCGTGGTGGAGTAAACTGTCAGGAGGCAAAGTCAGTAGACAACCTAAAAAAAATCATTTAATTACAAACATTATGAAGACCTTTGAAGATTTAACTTACTCAGCGATTTATACTATTTATACTTTAAATAACAGGTCTTATCGCGATAACTACTGTTAGTAATACCTTTTTATTGCCCGACGTTTTGACGATACTGCATTCCTCGTGGTCACGAGTTGACTGTCAGCTCATGACGGGTAAAAAGTGAAAAGGTATTACTACCATTGTTTAACTTACCCGTTGATCTGGAGCACAAAGTTTATTATTTTAATTGTGTAAAAATGTCAATTAAATTTACACTTCTGCAATAATTGACTAAAATACGCCGAGTTCGTTATTCAGTAGCACGAAAGTCAAGAATCTATCTAGAGGCAAAGTGGACTATAACATCTCGTCCCTAAATAGTCTCTCAGCCGCCGACTACATATTATTCCATCACAATAGCATATATGTACATATACACGAATAAAATTAAAATTCTTACAAAATATTAACAAAATGTCTAACAAATCATCAACATAGATGATCAACCAAAAAAGTCAGTAATCGAGCATTAATACACCTGTGTAAGTCGTTTCGGTTTTTTTTTTTTTAACAAAGTTGCTGCTAAATTTACTTTTTAATTTTTACCACCACATCGTCTAAAAAAATAAATTTCTGATTTTTTTTACATTTCATAGTATTATACGAACTAATTAAGCTGATTCATATTTAATATAACGGGTCTTATCGCGATAACTAATGGTAGTAATACCTTTTTATTGCCCGACGTTTCGACGAAGTTACATTCGCCGTAGTCACGAGCACGAGCGGCGGTGAAAAACAGAGAGACAGATAAATCCGCAGTGGCTGAACATCTGTTAAACTCGGGAACAAACCATTGGATTGAGCTTCATGACCCAAAGGTTCTCTTGACGGACAAAAATTATTATTGCCGCTTAGTACGAGAAGCACTTAAAATTAAAAAAAAAAACATAAAACCTTCAATCGCGATGACGGATTTAAATTGTCGGCCGCTTGGAACCCGGTGATAAATAAATTTAACAAAAGTGAAGTACATCGAACAATGTTCGCGCGAACCGATTGTGTTAGTGTAGTGTGCTTCCAGCATTATAATAACGGTAAAGACAATATTAATATTGTGAGGGTAGGCGAAGAAAGCTCGCGTACTCGTCGCCGGAGGGCGCGCGGTACACCAGTCAGCTCGTGACCACGGCGAATGTAACTTCGTCGAAACTGCGGACAATAAAAAGGTATTACTACCATTAGTTATCGCGATAAGACCCGTTGTATTAAATATAAATAGTATAAATCGCGAAAGTTTAAAATATATACTTAAGCTGATATATACAATTATAAATGGTACATTATGTATTTTAAAGTCAAAGCATGTAACGCTTATTTATGAACTGTTAAGAAACTCTCTGACCCGTTTTTAGAGTTCCGTACCTAAATAGGAAATAAACGAAACCCTTATAGAATCACTTTATTGTCCATCTGTCTGCCTCTCTATCTGTCAAGACCTTTTCTCAGAAATGCGTCGAGGTATCCTGTTGAAATTAATATCATATTTAAATAATTCAAGTCTACAATGATTTGCAGCTGCGAAAACATTAAAGTTGTTCGCGAGGCAATCAAAAGGTAATGGCATTTACGATTATCAAAACCTATAAGGTACTTTCCATGATTAATGATATTTTTACAAATAAAAGAAAAATCTGAAAACTATAATTTTTGTCGGCACGTTTGTTTGTTTGTTTGTGTCGAACGAACGTGTCAAGGTGACAAGTTGAAATTAATATCAAATACTCAGAGCTACAATCACTAAGAGCTGTAAAGAATTGACCGTATCATTCTTCATTTGTGTCGCATAATTGAAGTATTTTAAAAGTTTTCAACGTTTTCGCAAAGGAATTAGAAACTACTACCTAATATTTTCCATTGACCTAGTATCATGAAATTTGGCAAGGAGCAAGATCTTATTATTCTTTATTGCACAAAGATAACAGTGTACAAAGGGCGGACTTAACGCTACTACAGCATTTTCTGCCAGCCAACCCAGAAATGTACAAGAGAAATTTTTAGTAGGCGTGCACATTTAGTGATATATGTATTAATAAAGGAAAATATCCGAAAACTGTAATTTTCTGTATATTGGAGCTTTAAAAAAAATCGTATTTCTAAGTCACAAAGCAGTCAAGTCAATTCAAAACGTAATATTTTTGGATAATAAACCACGTTTGTGTGTGAGATGTCGTAATCATAGAGCAAAGCGGCAAATAATTCAATCTTAGCATTAAACTCCCAAAATCCCGCGTCCCAAAAATCTTTTTTACAACCTACGAGGAGAACTTTATGGTATAACGAAAACGTGGGTGCAAACTTTAATTAAAAAGGTAACGCAATTTAATCTATATGTTGCATTGACCCAAACGATAGTGTGATTAAAAAAAATACAGCCAGCACCATTTCTTGGCACAATAACAAACCAAATTTTGTATAATAATATTAAACCTCAGTGGTCTTTCGTAAATGATGAAAAGCTAATAGCATCAGAATTTATGTCTAATATATTTTTTTAACATCACATTCCGTGAATTCCGTCTAAAAGAAAAAGAGGAAAAGGTAAGAGTAAGGATGCAGCAGAAAGATTACTAATAGTATTTGACTTAGTGGTGCCATCAATAGCAACTGCTGACGCAAAGTGATAATTGAGCTGATTGAGATCTACATTATTAAAGTTTGAATCCAATTTAGCTTTTCCAACTCCAAGGGATTTTAGAAATTTCCATACTCTAGAACATTCTTTCCCAAAGTGGGCGATAACGCCCCCTTGTGGGCGCTGCAGGTCTCAAGGGGGGCGGTAAGAGACCCAGAAAGAAAAGTGGCGTTGTGTAGAGGCGGAGGGGTGATTCGTAATTTTATTTAGCTAGGAGGTCTCTTAAACAACGACTGCAAGAGCTCTCGACTCTCAACAACAACTTGTGAACATCAACTAATATGAATTAAAAGATTTCTCAAACTCGGTTCTATATTTCTCTCCGCATAGTTCATATATCTGTCATATTTTATTAAATATAGAAAAAATGAAAATCATGTCAATCAGTCGCTCCGTTTCGTAATGAAAGTAGACACAAAAAAAAAACAAATAAAAAGGCAACAGACATACTTTCGCATTTTAATAGATAGTTATTAGTACTCGTAGATATCTATCATGTTTTAACAAGTTTTTGTTAAATAGCCCGAATTGTGCATTCCTGTATCAGTCGGCTGGTTCATTGAATACTTGTTCGGACTTGTTGAGTACGATTGAGCGTCGAATGAGATAAACGAGTTTATGCATGTTTGTTTTATTCCTGTCGGTGCGTGCTACTTAAGCATTCCTATATAAACAATGTAATATTTATTTTATTTTCATTTGTGGTCTCGCGCGCAATAGATGAGCAGTACTTACGCCTCCTCTACACTACTTGCGAAGTTGAACGTATTCCTCAAAGCAAAACAATGTCGGAAGTAAAAAAGAAGAGACGGCAATACTGTGCGGAATATATTAAATTCGGATTTATTGAAAATCCCACAAACCCATCGTCGCCTTTGTGTCTTTTATATCTAAAAACATTTTCGAATGAAGCAATGAAGCCTTCAAGGCTGCAAGATCATTTGAATAAAATGCATCCAGATAAGAAAGACAAGAATGTAGCATATTTTCAAGACCTAGAGAAGAAGCATAATACTCAGCCAAGTGTAGCAAAACTATTTTCGGCGGCTGCTAAGCAAGATGACGACGGACTTCGAGCTTCGTACAATATCTCTTTGTTAATTGCTCAAAAAGGCAAACCACATAACATCGGAGAAGAGTTAATATTGCCAGCAATAAATGAAGTAATAACTACTGTGCTTCATAAACCGATTATATAACCGCAGATATTATCCGAAAAATTCCTTTGAGCAATAATTCTGTGTAAAGACGAATTGATGAAATGGCTGAAAACATTGAAGAATCATTGTGCGATCACTTGAGGATAAGTCAATTCTCAATTCAGCTCGATGAGTCCACTTTACCAACTAATGAAGCATTGTTGTTGTCTTACGTGAGGTTTATTAAAGATGAGAAAATATGTGAAGAACTATTATTTGCTAGAAATTTAGAGACCGATACAAAAGGTGAAACCATATTCAAAACATTGGAAAAGATTTGCGATGAGAAAGAGATTCCTTTGAAAAATATTATTTCAGTTGCTACGGATGGCGCTCCGGCTATGACAGGTTGCCACAAAGGATTCATAGCGTACTTAAAAAATAAAATTCCAGATGTCCTTGGTGTACATTGCGTTATTCATAGACAACATTTAGTTGCTAGAAACTTAAGTGAAAAACTATTTCAATCATTGCAATATGTCATCAAAGCAGTCAATCAAATCCGCAACAGTTCTTTGAATGATAGATTATTTCATCAGCTTTGTGTTACTAATGACGAGGATTTCAACCGTTTGTTGTTTCATACTGAAGTTCGTTGGTTATCAAGAGGCAATTGTCTGACTCGATTTTACAACCTGTTTGACTCTGTTATAGAGTTCTTGGAAACTAAAAATACAGAATTACACGACAAGCTCATAACATCAAAGAATGATATAGCTTACATGACAGACCTGTATAAATTGTTCAACGACATGAATCTTCAACTGCAAGGCGATAAACTAAATTTAATTAAAACAAAAAACGTCGTTGCTGCTTTCGCAGCCAAACTGCTTCTACACGTAAAGAATCTGGGCAGACGTGAGTTTCACAATTTTCCAAATTTATCAGTATTATGCAGTAACGACGAAATGTTTGCCTACTGCCAACATTTGGAAAACCTCCACATTGACTTCACCGAACGATACCAGGACATTTTGAACTTGGAAATACCAGACTGGGTGTTGGATCCGTTTTCAAATGTCAACACAGCAATGTCACCTCAGCTGGAAGAAGAACTTATAGAATTGACAACAAACGAGGAAATAAAAATCAAGTTCAAAAATGGTTACAAAGAATTTTGGCTACAAAAACCGATCCCGCAATTGTACCCTGGATTGTGGTCAATCGTTCAAAGATTCTTGATAGCATTCCCATCGTCATATTTGTGTGAACGTGGATTTAGTGCTGTGACAACACTGCTTACTAAAAAGAGAAATCTTTTGCTTGTTACCGAACGTGGCGACTTGCGACTGTTCTTGAGTAAATTGGAACCTGATATCAACAAACTTATTAAACAGCATCAGATCCATTCTTCACATTAGTTTTTATATAAGGATTGATTATTTTAGTTATATTTTTAATAAAAGATACTCTGTTTTAATACTATAAAGTTGCGTTTCAATAATCATTCATATAGGCAGGTGGAGCCCGTAAGAGTTAACTTGAGACCTAAGTGCTGTTGTATGTTACCTACTGCGCTCAGGTTTCAAGTTGCGGGTTATAGTAAAAGTTTCGTTTAGAATTCTCCGTTAATATACATAATATACATATATAGGTTACAATAATTAATTAATTTAATTTGAAGTTATAGTGGTTTTCAAATAGGTGAAAAAATGGGGGCGCTAAAAAAATATTTATTCTTAAAGTGGGCAGTAGACAAAATAAGTTTGGGAACCAATGCTCTAGAAGTATCACCATCCTCGACTACAGATTTGTGAATATGCCGTCTATGTGTATCTCTGCACAGCCTGTTGCAACGATTCCGATATTTTATGTATTTTTCTTCATTAGCTTCTGACGAATTTGCTTTATATTTTGCCTTAGCCAAGTTTTTCTTTATTTCCAAACATTTTATATCTGGCAAATGCTTGATACGAACCCGACGAACCGGTGCGTGGATATCGAACAGTTTATTTGATCGTTTACTGTACTTTCATTCAAAGCTTCCGACCAGTCAATCTTAGCAGCATCTTCTTGCAGTCGCTCCAGATTCATTCCGCCAAAATTGCGCCGCAGAAGAATACTTGATTTTGCTTTAGGGGGTTTGATTTTATAAGAGAGAAATAGAAGATCATGATAAGAAAAGGCATGCGCATCACATTGACCATGTTTTTCAACATGTTCAATAGAAGACACAATGATTACATCAAGAAGAGAAGGAACAGAATTAGGAAAAAAATGCGACTCACTTGCATTAAGTGGCAAGATTTTCATGTTCATCCAGATCAAGATTTCATTGACAAGTGACGTCAAACGCGATGATCTAGAATCATTTTTGAGGAGACATGTATTAAAGTCACCCATAACCACCGTATGACTGTACGAGGGTGGGAACGACTCCAACAAATTTTCAAAACTCAAAAAGTAGTCTACGTTCTGTGACGGACTGTAATAAACACCTAAAAGCAATTTGGTGTGCGAAAGAGTAACTTCAATAAACAAGTGTTCTGGCACTCCGTTAATATTGGACTGGGAAAAGCTAATAACCGAAAATGCAATATGAGAACTGAGATATATGGCGACACCTCCACCTGCTCGTCCGATGCGGTCATTTCGGATCAAGTGAAATCCAGGAAGTGAATACATTGAAGATGGTAAACAAGGTTTAAGCCACGACTGAGATACTAATAATGCATGGAGATTTTTGTTCTGAAAAGAAGATAATAAGTAAGGATAATGTGCAGGAATACTTTAAGCATTAATATGAACTACATTGAAATTTTTCTCTACATCTGAGAAGTAAGTATCAAAAGACTCGTTAAGGGGAAGAATGCTATGAAAACTACTGTCACTATTCAAACTGCTTTTTTGCTTTTTGCTCCTAAAGATTTTTTTTTCTCTCTCTCACTTCAAATATATTTAAAATACAATGGCTAGAGTGGGAGACATACTAGAAGTTCACAAAAACATAGCAGAATCACTGGGTAATGGAATGGATGAGTTTGAGAAACAGCTGAAGACTACAAGTAGCACTGATAGTAACAAAAATAGTCTAGTCACGCTTGTGAGTTTAAAGAGTTTAAGGCTTCGGTTTGGCACATACTGGATCTCTTGAGAGAACTTATTTCTAATTTATCTTCTCAAATTGATGACATCGACAATACCTCCACGAGAAATGCTTTGCTGTTTGGCGTTATTCAGGAAGCTGATGGTGAGAATTTGGTCTTAAGTGTTCTAGGAACAATTCAGGTGTCGATGGGCTTCCCTGAGATTCAACTAAGTGCTATCCAGCATTGTCACCGTATAGGGAATAAATCGGATGATGGACCTAGGCCCATTATTGTTCGGTTCAATGATCTTAGAATTAAAAGTCTTCTTTGGAGCAATAAAAAGAAGTTGACGTCATCTCCGGTATTGTTAAGTGAATTTCTGACCAAAACTCGCCAGTCTCTATTCATAAAAGCAAGAAAGAGGTTTGACATCACTAACACCTGGACCCTTAATGGCAACATTTTTATTAAATTGCCAAACAATGAACGCAGGCGGATCACAAGTCAACGAGATTTTGATGAATGTCTCAAGTTGTTTCCGAGTTCATTGCCCCCAGCACAGCCAAATGAAAAACCTGCCAGCTCCGACCGGCCTAGAGTCAGTCCTGCTGCTCTTCCTGAAGCTAGTAAAAGACCTCTCACGCGTCGAAATTTGATCAAGAAATAATAGTTCATAATCAATGATCCTGTTATTTTGCTTCTTGTATGTATTAAAATAAAACTATTTTAAACGGATTTAAATCGCGTATATTAATTATTTTTATCATCCCGACGTTTCGAGCACTTTGCAGCGTTCGTGGTCACGGGTAGACTAAGGTGACATTTGTCTATTTGAGGTTTTAGAAAATATTATTTACAAGTACCGCCAACGGTTTCTTAGATGATATCTTGAATAACGTTCCGGTTGCACGCAGAAGGCACTAACTGTATCTTTTGGTCTTGCAGTCTGTTGAACTTGGGATTTTAAATTTTTAATAAGTGGATCCCAGGTGTTCGAAAGTCTCCCACGATCTTCTCTATTGAAGTTCGGATGTTTTTGAATTTTAATAGCCTCACGTATCATTCTAGGAATGAATCTGTGTTCTCTAGCGAGGATCTGTGGTTTATCAAATCGGATAAAATGGTTAGGTTTATCCAAAGCATGTTCACAAACTGCAGACTTTGAAGAATGCCTATTTTTTCTCCTATGTGTTCCTTGACCCTAGTACCGATGCTTCTCTTTGTTTGGCCTATGTAAGATAAACCACACTCACATTCGAGTTTGTATACTCCCGCAGTCTGTAAAGGAATATTACTCTTGATAGGTCTCAAGAACTGGCTCACTTTCTTATGAGGCTTGTAGATGGTTTTAATCGAAGCTCGCTTCAAGATGTTGCCAATTCTGTCTGTAGCTCCCTTCACATATTGTAGAAATGCAGGCTGTCGTTCAACTGTGGGTGGCTTGATACGGCTTCTACGATGCTGGCGAGGCACAGGCAGCTTGTTCTGGTGGAGTGCAAGCTTGACGTGATGTAGCTCGTCCTCTAGGTGTTCAGCATCGCAGAGATGGTGGGCTCTCTGAAACAAAGATTTGCCAACGGTAGCTAACTGACTAGTGTGGTGGTGTGAGTCACCATTGAGGTATTTATTAGTGTGTGTGGGTTTCCTATAAACTGTGTGACTTAATGTGTTGTCAGGATTCTTGATAATAAGAATCTTGTATGTATCTTATTTTTTTTTTTTTTTCTCTTTCATCCCGCTCATCCCATGGTGTTCCATATCCTTCTGTATGATGTATTTTTGTATTTTTTTTTTAATTAGGTCTATAACCTTTATAACTGTATACTTTTTTTTTGTAAAACAGAAGTTCTGATATGTACAATGATTGTTTACCAATGGACGTGTATTAGCCTTTTATATTCCTTGTGGGTAATTGTGATACTGTATTATTATTTTTTCCAATTATTAGGCTACCCATCAAATAACCAACACCTAATTATCAATTGTTTTCTACTTTTAAGACAGTGGTTCCCAAACTTAATTTGTCTACTGCCCACTTTGAGAATAAATATTTTTTTAGCGCCCCCATTTTTTC